>CAWUFW010013771.1:0-453917 GCA_963921515.1 Calotriton arnoldi
TACTTCGTTCAGTTACGTATTGCTCACTCCTAAGACGGCCTTATAGTCTAAAGGCCCAGAGTGCATGGTTCCTATGTGAGAGGGTGCCCCTGCATGAGCAGGGCCCCTCTGCAGCGTTCGGAGACCATCTCTGATGCTGTTTGTAGTGCAGCCTGACCATATACTCTTAAACGCATTATATCCTCGCGGTAAAATGCTAACTATGGAATGGCTGCACCGAAACATGTCGTGTTTGGTGTCAAACATCTTGGAATACTACCCCCCGCCAATTCTGGCGGCGGGGGTAGCATTCCACCCTTCTAGAGGGAAAGGCATGTTAACTCTGACGAGTCCGGTAACTTCTTTCCGGAGCCTGGCATCACAAAATGGATGCTACTGCCACAGACACGAGTCTGGCCTCCTGCTGCTGGACGAAACTCCGGCAGGGGAGGCCTGGACAATAGGTTTCCTGTCCCAGGGAGGTGTGACCACCTCCCCAGACAGGACAATGTGTATTGGGGCTGGGCGGGAGCACTTTCGGGTGCTTTGAAGTCCTGCACTGGGGGCACATTTGGTGTCCCTGTGCATACCCCAGTTCAAACCGGATCAGGGGCTTGCAGCCCCTGCTTTGGCGCGAACTGGACAAAGGGAAAGGGGTGTAGCCACCCCTCTGCCCTGACCCACCCATAGGTGGGGCCACAGAGTAGTCCATCCCCTATTTTTGGAATAAAGGTAGGAACCCAGTCCTTAGGACTTTAGATTATACCTGGACGAAACTCTGAAACAGAATCCTGGACCTTCGACGCTCTACTCACGATTAGAGGACTGAAGAATCTCCCTTGGGGTCAAGGAGTGACTCCCTGCTTGGCAGGCACCAAAGAAGCATCTGTCCGGTTCGCATCACTGAAGCTCCCGTCGGACGCCAAAGTCATCGCATCACCAGAGGTGGATTCTCAGACTTCCCCGAGGCTACCCTGAGTCCCCAGCAAAGCTGAGGCCCGTGGCTATCGTGGGTAACGTGAGACCGTGACCCCTGGACACCGAGCACACTTGCAAGTGCACCATCTTCTGGGTCTCCCAAGAAGTCGTGCTTTGGGCTCCGAGTAGCCCTAGCCTCCAGCACCACCTGCACCGAAGATCACTGGCCCCCACTCCACGAGTGTCCTGTAAGCCAGCTCCACGTGCGGCGTCACGAGGCTCCTTCGCGGTCGCTAGCCCGTTGGCTAGTAGCCCTTACCGAAGGCCAATCTTTTCTTTACTTGGCAGTCTGGTTGCTCCAGGCCTGCCCTCACTTACCCTTGCTGGGTGAGTTCCCCAGACCTTGCTGGTCTGCACCATCGACGATCTTCAGCTACATCGAGACTTGCCGTTGCCAAGGCTTGTTGGGTCCAATCTGGTCGCCGACACCGCAGCACTCGACAGACATCGTGTACCAGCCCGAATCCTGCTCCTGGTCGCCGACAACGCCTCCTGGACCTCGTGGCTGCAGAAACGAGACGACCGTCAATGCACCTGAAGCACTCGACATCGGTGGGCATCTGTCCATCGCCTCCCTGGTCACTGGCTAGTGACCCAGACTCTGTCCCCTCTGCTTTCAGGTTCTTCAGAACTCCGATCCACTCTTGGATCCACCCGGACACTTTTCTCCTGGTCGCCAGCAGCACTTTGCAGCAGATCGCCATAAGAACCGACGACGAAACCCGACCCCGAAAGGCACCTATGCACCCGGCTTCCCTGGGTGAGGTAACACGAGTACTCCGGTGCTCCCGTGGGTAGAGACTCTTCAAAGTCCTAGATCTCAAAGGGTTTTGTCCTAGTCCTCTTTAAAGTGTCCCTTTCCTCTATTTTCCCGATCCCGACTTTCTCCATAGAAGTTAACGGCGTATCGCGGTTGTGTATTTACACTGCACGCGTCTCCCGTGGGTCCCCTGTGTCACTACCTTGGGTGGTTCCTTGTGGTCCAAGCACTTCTAGAGGCTCTAGGCCTAGTGTCTAGTTCAGTCGTGGTTCGCATACCACTTTATTGGTATATGGTTTGGTACGCCCCTAGGGCCCAAACGTGTATTTGTGCTATTACTGTGATTTAAGATCTTATAACCTATGTACTTCGAACTCTAGCCTCATAAAGAGACTAGAGGGGTGTGTTTAGTAATAAATACATATATTTTGAATATATACCTGGTGTGGTGCTCTTTCATTTGGTCACTCAAGAGATTATAGACTGGTAAAACAAGCTGCTTTACATTCCTTCAAGACTTAGCCTGAAGGCTGCTCTCCACAGCTACCACTAGGATAGCTTTCAATAAGGTTGTCTTTAACCTACCTACCATAAGAGTCGATTTGGACTGGTGCAAGGTGCCCACTATAATTAGTGGACAGCATATGCCAGGCCAACTTCTCACACCCTACACTGCCCGAACACCACTGCACTGCCCTAAACCCTGAAACACCACCCCCCTGCACGACCCCCTACACTGCCCGAACACCACTGCACTGCCCTAAACCCTAAAACTCTACCCCCAGCATGACCCCCTACACTGCCCGAACACCACTGCACTGCCCTAAACCCTGACTCACCACCCCCTGCACGACCCCCTACACTGCCCGAACACCACTACACTGCCCTAAACCCAGAAACACCACCCCCAGCACAACCCCCTACACTGCCCAAACACCACTGCACTGCCCTAAACCCTGAAACACCACCCCCAGCACGACCCCCTACACTGCCCGAACACCACTGCACTGCCCTAAACCCTGAAACACCAGCCCCTGCACGACCCCCTACACTGCCCGAACACCATTGCACTGCCCTAAACCCTGAAACACCACCCCCAGCACGACCCCCTACACTGCCTGAACACCACTGCCCTAAACCCTGAAACACCACCCCCAGCAAGACCCCTACACTGCCCGAATACTACTGCACTGCCCTAAAGCCTGAAACACCACCTCCAACACAACCCCTACACTGCCTGAACACCATTGCTCTGCCCTAAACCCTGAAACACTGCCCCCAGCAAGACCCCCTACACTGCCCGAACACCACTGCACTGCCCTAAACCCTGAAACATCACCCCCAGCAAGACCCCCTACACTGCCCGAACACCACTGCCCTAAACCCTGAAACACCACCCCCAGCACGACCCCCTACACTACTCGAACACCACTGCACTGCCCTAAACCCTGAAACACCACCCCCAGCACGACCCCCTACACTGCCCGAACACCACTGCTCTGCCCAAAACACTGAAACACCAGCCCCAGCATGACCCCCTACACTGCCCGAACACCACTGCACTGCCCTAAACCCTGAAACACCAGCCCCAGCACGAACCCCTACACTGCCCGAACACCACTGCACTACCCTAAACCCAGAAACACCACCCCCAGCACGACCCCCTACACTGCCCGAGCACCACTGCCTGCACTGCCCTAAACCCTGAAACACCAGCCCCAGCACGACCCCCTACACTGCCTGAACACTACTGCACTGCCCTAAACCATGAAACACCATCCCCAGCACGACCCCCTACACTGCACGAACACCACTGCACTGCCCTAAACCCTGAAAAACTACCCCCAGCAAGACCCCTACACTGCCCGAACACCACTGCACTGCCCTAAACCCTGAAACATCACCCCCAGCAAGACCCCTACACTGCCCGAACACCACTGCCCTAAACCCTGAAACACCACCCCCAGCAAGACCCCTTACACTGCCCGAACACCACTGCACTGCCCTAAACCCTGAAACACCAGCCCCAGCACGACCCCCTACACTGCCCGAACACCACTGCACTGCCCTAAACCCTGAAACACCACCCCATGCATGACCCCCTACACTGCCCGAACACCACTGCACTGCCCTAAACCCTGAAACACAACCCCCAGCACGACCCCCTACACTACCCGAACACCACTGCACTACCCTAAACCCTAAAATACTCCCCCAGCACGACCCCCTACACTACCCGAACACAACTACACTGCCCTAAACCCTCAAACACTCCCCCAGCACGACCCCCTACACTACCCGAACACCACTGCACTGCCCTAAACCCTAAAACACTCCCCCAGCACGACCCCTACACTGCCCGAACACCACTGCACTGCCCTAAACCCTAAAACACTCCCCCAGCATGACCCCCTACACTACCCAAACACCACTGCACTGCCCTAAACCCTAAAACACTCCCCCAGCATGACCCCCTGTACGACCCAAACACCACTGCACTGCCCTAAACCCTGAAACACCACCCCCAGCAAGACCCCTACACTGCCCGAACACCACTGCACTGCCCTAAACCCTGAAACACCACCCCCAGCACGACCCCCTACACTGCCCGAACACCACTGCACTACCCTAAACCCTAAAACACGACCTCCTACACTACACAAAGACCACTGCACTACCCTAAACCCTAAAACACTACCCCCAGCTCGACCCCCTACACTACACAAACACCACTGCACTACCCTAAACCCTAAAACACTACCCCCTACACTACACAAACACCACTGCACTACCCTAAACCCTAAAACAATACCCCCAGCACGAACCCCTACACTACCCAAACACCACTGCACTACCCTAAACCCTAAAACACTACCCCCAGCAGTACCCCCTACACTACCCAAACACCATTGCACTACCCTAAACCCTAAAACACTACCCCCAGCAGTACCCCTACACTACCCAAACACCACTGCACTACCCTAAACCCTAAACCACTACCCCCAGCACGACCCCCTACACTACCCAAACACCACTGCACTACCCTAAACCCTAAAACACTACCCCCAGCACAACCCCCTACACTACCCAAACACCACTGTAATACCCTAAACCCTAAAACACTCCCCCAGCACGACTCCCTACACTATCCAAACACCACTGCACTACCCTAAACCCTAAATCTACCCCCAGCATGACCCCCTACACTACACAAACACCACTGCACTACCCTAAACCCTAAAACACTACCCCCAGCACGACCCCCTTCACTACCTAAACACAACTACACAATTTGTTACAGGCGTTGCAACGCAGGCCTGTGGTGCTTACTGGAAGTACTTGGTGGGCTAGTTGGGCCCCAGGGACCCTCAGGATTCAAGGTGACCTAATCCCTCAACCTAAAACGCGCCACGGGGCGCGTTTGCACAGTGGTGAAGGGAGGGGGCGGGGCCTCAGGTGACATGTGCGCAAACACGCCCCTTGAATCCTGAGGGACCCTGGGCCAACTAGCCCACCAGGTACCTTCAGTAAGCACAACAGAGTTGCGTTGCAGAGAGGTGAAAAAGGTGCGTGGCCTCGGAACGCCTCTCTGCAACTCAGCTCTGTGGTCCTAACTGTAGGTACCTGGGGGCTAGTTGGGCCCCAGGGACCCTCAGGATTCAAGGGGACTTAATCCCGCAACTTAAAACGCGCCACGGGGCGCGTTTGCACACGCGTTTTAAGAGGTAGTTTTAATCCCCTGCCCTATTATGTACTAGGGACTTACAGAGGAGGTCATGCTAATCACAGGGGTACCCCAACACATAGTGTTCCCTAGTGTATGTAGGTGTTTTCACTGTATTCTAAGTGTCTTTTAGCATAGCACTGACTCTGGTTAGTCAGAGTCAGTTACCACCAGTACCCGTCTGAAAAAGTTGTGGGCACAGGATGATTTTGCAACATGGCCTCTTTCTGCTCCTCTGTTGGTTCTTTCTGCACATCTTTTGCTTCTTCCTGCACTTTTCTTCGTCTTTGTGGACTTCTGTTGCTTCTTTCTGCATTTCTTTTGCTTCTTTCTGCGCGTTTTTCTTCTTTCTTCACATGTCCTACCTCTGTAGGCATAGTTAGAAACTAGCATTTAAAAAACCTTTGAAATTCACTGAAAAAACCATAGGTTTCAGACACGTTATAGTTAGAAATAAGCATTTAAAAACCTTTGAAATTCACTGAAAAAACCATAGGTTTTAGGGACAGTTATAGTTAGTTGGACATTTCACTCGTACAAAACCATAGAAATTCCCCCGTTATAGTTAGTTCAGCTAACTATAACTCGCGCCCCGCAATGCACTGCTGATGACGTCACATATTACATCACTCATGACATGGTCAGTGACATCACTGATGACATCACTGATGACATCTCAAATGACATCACTGATGACATCATCCATGTGATAATTTCATGCATCTTCTCACACCCTAATATAGCTTTTGATACACCCACTCTAAATTACAGACTGCCATTCTCAAAACCATACACACTCCAATACCAATAACTACATACCCACTCACTGATTCTTAGGTCTACACACACACATCTACTCACTCACCCGTACAGTCACTCATACTTACAGTCACTCAGTACAGGACTATCACATGCACTCATACACCTATATAAACACTCACACACCGCCACTCATCCATAGAGGTACTCACACACCTAGTCAGTCATGCAAAAATTAATCACACACCCATTTACTCACCTATACAGTTATACACACACCAGCTCACTTACTCATACAAATACTAGCACATTCTTACGCTCTTATACAATAACTGATACAAGCACACACGCATCCATACAGCCACTCTCACAATCACACACTCTCACTTATAGCCATTTAAATACTCTAACACACATATATACTGCCTTTTACATATGTAGTTACTCGCACATGTACCACTGAGATATACATTCACTCACTAACACACCCATACACACACTCACCCACCCAAGCAGTCCATCACAGATTCACTCTTGAAATCATGCACCCAGTGAATCACCCACTCACACATCTATGTACAGAGTCACACACACCCCACCCACGCAAACACTAAGGCAGCCATACAGATACTCAGAGAACCAATCAATAACCCATATAGACACTCATGTAGCTATTCGCAAATCCATGCATCCACTTACACACCAACAAACAGACGGATACAGACATTCACACAGTTTAGTCACAAACCCATGCATTCAGTAAGATACGTTTAATCACTCACTTGTAGAGTCAGTCACGCACGTACTCAAATCATCCATTCAGACACTTAAACACCCACTCATTCTTCAATACGCCTTTCCCTATATATATTAAACATATTTAAACTTTACAGAAACACACAGTCACTGGATGATGTCATCAGTGATTTCATTTGAGATGTCATCAGTGATGTCATCAGTGATGTCACTGACCATGTCATGAGTGATGTAATATGTGACGTCATGTTATGTTATGTTATGTTAAAAGTACTTGTTAAGCGCACGTACACCGAAAACGGTTTCATGGCGCTCAGGGCAAAGAGGACGGTGCAGAGGTGAGGAGGTAGTATTACTGATAAGCTTGAGAGAACAGCCAGGTCTTGAGCTTTTGCCTGAACTGGGAGTACAGGGTCACAGATCTTACTTCAATAGGCAGTGAGTTCCATAGTTGAGGGGCTAAGACCGCGAATCTAAGTCCGCCATGCTTTTACGCTTGAACGGTACAGCAGTCAACAAATTAAGAGTGGAGGAACGCAGTTCTCGAAGAGGGGCGTACCGCTGCAATTTGCAAGAAATGAAAGCAGGGCCATTACTGGCAAGGGCCTTAAAGATGGTGCATCCCATCTTAAAAATACAGCGCTTACCTACCGGGAGCCAGTGTAGGCTCTTCATCAGAGGTTTAACATGGCATCGACTGGACTGGCGAGCGATTAGTCTGGCGGCGTGGTTCTGCACCAGCTGCAGGCGGTGGAGTTGGTAGGCTGGGATGCCTGCATATAAAGAGTTAGCGTAATCGATTACCAGAGCAAGGGTAACCAAAATTAGAGCCTCAGTGGTTAGAAATCTGGCAATCTTACGGATTCTGCGCAGATGAAAGAAGCAGGCGGAAACCACCGAGCTGATCTGTGCTTTCATCGTCAGGTCGCTGCTAATCACAATCCCCAAGCTCTTAACAGAAGCTACAGGGAGAGGAGGACTGCCCAAAGAGGAAGGCCAGAAGTTGGAGTTCCACGGGTTAGCCAGTCCAGCAGTTAAGATGAGTTCTGTTTTATCCGGATTCAACTTTAATTGATTGCAGTTCATCCAGTTACAAATAAAACTCAGAGTGGCCTGGAAGTTAGACACTGAAGAGGTAGAAGAGTGAATGTCAAAAACCAGTTGAAGATCATCAGCATAATTAAAAATATTGACCATTCTTTCGCGAAGAGCTCGGATCAGGGGTGCAATATACAAATTAAAAAGAAGGGGTGACAACGAAGACCCCTGTGGAACCCCACAGATCAAAGCACTCTTTTGGAAAAGAACTTGCCGAGGCGGACAGCTTGATGTCTATTGCTGAGGAAGGAAGATATCCACTTCAACGCTAGCCCCTGAATCCCGGCATTGCTGACACGGTCGATCAGGAGATCATGATCGACCGTGTCAAACGCGGCGGATAAGTCAAGGAGTACCAAAGCTTGAGTGTATCCCTTGTCTGCGCCCATTCTGAGCTCGTCCATAACTGCAAGGATAACTGCCTCAGTAGAGTGGGCTGGTCTGAAGCCTGCCTGATGGGAGTCCAGGAAGCGCGACTGTTCGATGAAGGAGCTAAGACAGCTGGTGACGTGGGCCTTCTAAGACTTTGCCCAGATAGGGCAGCAACGAGATGGGACGATAATTACTGAGGACCGAAGGATCCAGGTTAGGCTTTTTCAGAATTGGGAGAATTACGGCACTCTTGAAGGTGTTGGGAACAATGCCGGACTTAAGAGAGTTATTAAGGAGTGCCAGGGAGGGTCAGGGCAGGCAAGGAAGACTTCACGTAAAATGTGGGAAGGGCAGCAGTCGGTAGGGGAACCAGAGCCCACTTTTTAAGAAGAGCAACAAAGGTGTCTTCTGAAATAGGAGGAATATGGTCAATCGAGGGAAAATTCTGACAAGCGGTAGAGGGAGCTATAAAGGAGGTAGGAGGGGGAATACTGGCCTTGATTGTGGCAATTTTATCAATAAAGTACGAATTAAGGGAGTCACATAAAATTTGTGAGGGGACAGGTTTTACCATAACTCTGTCAGGGTTGGCAAGTTCATCGACGATGGAAAAATATCCTTGGATTTGTTTGCCGAACTAATGATCTTAGAGGAAAAATATTCGGCCTTAGCCTGGAGAATGGCTTGTTTATAGGCTTTAAGTAAAGATACAAAGCGGCCTTTTCAGGTAAAGAGTAATTGCGTCTCCAACTGCGTTCGGCTTGCCTCAAGGCGAGTTTCTTAGACTTAAGTTCATTAGAGAACCAACGTTGGGCATCGTGGGGACGCAGACTCTTTAATGTTTTTAGAGGGCAAAGCTGTCGCTGGCCGACTCCAGCCATGTTATAAGGTTATTTTCTTGCCTGTCAAGTGGTTCCTGTGTCTTGGGGGCCGTGGTGGCTAATAAAGAACAAAAGTCCTTGATGTTGACACGGTTCCAGCTTCTAGCCAGGAAATTTCCAGTCAGTGAATTTTTAGCAGAGGCGACCCTGGGTATCGCAAATGTAATAAAGAAATGGTCAGACCAAGTACAAGGCGAAATTAAAGGTTTAGAGATGTCAAGGATGGATGTCCAAACTTGATCTAAAGTGTGCCCCTTTATGTGTGTGGCTACATTCATGTGCTGGGTAAAATTCAACCCAAGAAGAAGGTCTGTGAATTCAGAGGAAGTAACACTTTCACGGGCATCGTCATCATCAGCAGTGCATTGCGGGCGCGAGTTATAGTTAGCTGAACTAACTATAACGGGGAATTTCTATGGTTTTGTACGAGTGAAATGTCCAACTAACTATAACTGTCCCTAAAACCTATGGTTTTTCAGTGAATTTCAAAGGTTTTTTAAATGCTAATTTCTAACTATAACGTGTCTGAAACCTATGGTTTTTTTCAGTGAATATATATATATGTATATATATATATATATATATATATATATATATAAATGTATATATATATATATATATATATATATATATATATATATATATATATATATATCCATCCAAACAAAGTTTGCCCATGAAGGAGAGCCACAACAGGAAGGTAAGCTTTTCGCTTTATTCACGGAGGTACAGCACAACGGAATGAAGTCTTCTGTTATTTTCAAATGCCTGACGCGTTTCATGCTACCTTGCATTTCTTCAGAGGCAGTTCTGGCAAGACAACGTGATGCAACGACAGTACTTGTAATTCAGACCACCTGCCCCTGTGGGCGGCGACTCGCACTGAGCCTGCTGGTCCATGGAGTGCCGAAAAATAAAACTTCAGTGAGTTGTTGCCACCATGTCAATATTGTGCCTTTAAAACCCCAGTGGGTATGGAAGAGTCCCAAACTCACTGTGCTGGGAAACAACCTTTACATCGCAGATTTTACACCGGGTGTAATCACAACGCGGTCGTTACAACGACCGCGTACAGTTACACGCAGTGCCATTACTACGCAAGTCATTACATCGACTTGCAGTAGATGAAGCTCTAACATAAGGAATAGTATAGTTTACTATTCCAACACCTTCCCTACTGTTACGTAGGCTGGAGTTGGAATAGTAAATGATACATTTCTAATGTTACGGCGCCATCTACTGCAAGTCGATGTAATGACTTGCGTAGTAATGGCATTGTAGGTAACAACGCGGTCGTTGTAACGACCGCGTTGTGAAATACCGCGTAGAAAAAGCACGTGTTGTAAAGTGCCATATTATATATATATATATATATATATATATATATATATATATATATATATATATATATATATGAATTGGCTGTGAATTAAATCTATAAGAATGGATATCTAATAGACTAATAAAAGCAAATACATAATATAATTTAATGTGATCACATATTTATCAAAGTAAATAAAGAACCTGTGACCCGAAGACAGTTTGACCCCTGGTAATACAAACATTGCAAATGCAATAGGTCTCGCATGTGTTGGAGTTGGAGTTATTGGCATTATAAATGCCAATGTTTTTTTACCTAGCCATGTACCAGGGTGCAGTACCATATGTGGACAAAAGAGGTCCCATGGGACCTCTTTTGGTCACATATGGTACTGCAACATGGCTAGGTAAAAAACGTTGGTATTTATAATGCCAATAACTCCAACTCCAACAAATGCGAGACCTATTGCATAGAGTTTGACGAGCCGCGCCAATGAAAAGAAAGGCGCGGCTGCCATTGTTAAAGATGAAGGCGTGTCTCGCTGCTATGTGCAGGGTGTAAGCCAAAGCAGGAGAGCTTATCGAGAGCTAGGAGGTCATGAATAAAATAGTGCTCACAGACTGTAAAGGAATCATACTGGGTAACAACATATGTAACAGGGGCAGTCCTCATGGGAGGTTACAAATGGAGAAAAGGCGGTACTAAGGATGGATTACTAAGCCTATTCATGAATCAAATGCCACCATTTACAAAGGACTGTAAGAGGAGCCAAATGAAAAGATGGGCGGAAAATGGGTGGAGCTTCAAGTCCATACCTGAATATAGCACGTCTCAAAGAGACAGCGCAAGCGCTGCCTAGGCGAGATTAGATGTAATAAACAAGATACCCAGATGGGATCTTTTTTAATTCATGTATGATTTTATGTGTTGAGTCTTTTACGAAAAAGACAAGGGTGAGTGATGTATATTTAGAACATATTTTTTTATAATAAACGTTCACTGCAGAGACTGTTTGCTAAATTAGAACAATGATGATGTGTAATATTCAAGTATAATATTGTAATTTTACTGCAAGTTAAAACAAAATAATTTTTAAGTCACATAATTTCTGATGGCTTTAGCTTTGAAGAGTTAGTAATCCAAGCTGGTATATGTTGTGTTATATATTTTGCTTTAAATGCATCTTAGGAGAGGCCACTATGTCAGGCATTTGTTATTTGCTCATCTTAGGCTATATAAGCTATTATTCTTTTGCATAATTGGTTAGCTCCTATGTATTTAAGTGTATTGTCGTGCAACAATGTGTCTTACATTTATCACACATTCTGATAGTATGCTTCTAGTTCATATATTCATACCAGCAGCAGCCCGTGCAGGTAAGAGAGGTGGGGCCGGGTCGGGGTGGATTTCGACAGACGACGAGGGAAAATTAATTATTTTTTTAATTTTCCCTCGTGGTCATCTGCCGGATCCCCCCCCCCTCCCCAACCTGGCCCCACCACTCTTACCTGCACTGGCTGCTGCTGATTCATACATTCATTTAACTGGTTGATGCTTAGGAAAAGACCACTGGTGTCTCTAAAACTGAATTAGGGGGCTGCAAGCAAGTGGCCACCGATAAAACTGGTGGGGCCACCTATAATGAACTATTAAGAAGATTATGCACAATGTGTAAAATATATATATATATATATATATATATATATATATATATATATATATATATATATATATACATCAGAAATAGTGGACAGCTCTGATCCAAGCTCTGTGGACGAAGAGACAAGTGCCACAGCCTTGGATTCTTGTGGGGAAATGCGCTTGGCGCAAATGATAACGCGGCAAAGAGGAAAAGGAAGAGGAACTTCGTGGGGGAGAGGACAAACCAAAACATCACCAGAAGGGGCAGAAGACGGAACAAAACCAAAGAAAGGAAGAGGAAAGCAAAAGTAAGATTCAAAAGAAGCCTCACCGAAAACAACTTAGTAATTAACATATCTAAGAAAGTACTAAGTGAAACTCAAATTCGACTGCTCAACAAAGGATTAACTTTTTGCCCCAACAAGGACATTGACATACCAAATTTACGGATTGATTTATACAAATTTTGCCGAAAAGTTAAACTCAAAAATACTTTGCAGAAAAGACCATCAGACCAGACTGTCCAACAACAGACAAACAGGAAATATCACCCATAACACAAAATGATGTACCAACCTTAAGAACACTAACATCCCTGGAGGAAGAAGAGGAGCACACAACAGGGAGAACAGAACAACCATATGAGTCCGATAAGGAATTGTGCAACAGACTAGGGATAGTCACAAATAGAGGGGGTGAGAGTGGTCTTAAAAACAATCGACATACTGTCCACAACTCCCGCCAGGGAATAAAATTGACCTGTTCCACGAGATAATGGTGGAAGAGATTAACAAAATATCAACAAATTCTAAAAATAAAAAGTTAAAGAATAAGAAAACAAGGAATTTGACAGCAGGAGAGTACAAAGCACTGAAAGAACTAAGAGAAGATCCAGAGATCATAATCAAAGCCTCAGATAAGGGCGGTAACATTGTGGTCCAAAACATGAGTGATTACATCATCGAAGCTATGAGACAATTAAACAATGAAGATCATTATGAAAAACTCGTGGACAATCCGATAGAGCTCTGGACAAAAGAATATCATCAGATGTTACTAGAATGGAAAGAAAAAGACCTAATTGATCTGGAAGAATATTTGTACTTGAAGACAGACCACCCAATTACAGCCACCATTTACTTTCTACCGAAAGTCCATAAAGCAATTAACAATCCACCGGGACGACCAATAGTTAGTTCTATCGGATCTCTATTAGAAACAACATCGAGATTCATAGACATCTTCTTGATGAATTACGTAACCTCCCTACCATCGTACTCTGAGGGATACAATGGACTTTCTCAACAAGATTCAGGAAATTAACTGGCAACAGGGTCTAATTATGGCGACAATAGACGTTTCATCTTTATACACGTCAATCCGCCATAATGATGGCATAGAAGCAGCAAGGAAATTCCTACGGACAAGATCAACAAGCTACTTGGAACATTCCGAAATGCTAATAACCACAACATTTTCCTCTTCAAAGGCGATCTCTATAGGCAGAAACAAGGTACTGCCATGGGGACATCTTTTGCCCCTACATATGCTAATCTACTGATGGCAGTCTGGGAGACAGAGGTCTTGGAAAAACAAGCACATTCAAAAATAAAAACCTGGTGTCGATTTATCGACGATCTCTTTATTATCTGGGAGGGAGATCGCGTCGACTTACAGCACTTCATTGACTCCCTTGATGAAAACAAATACAACTTAACCTTCACGTCGACAATCAGTGAAACAAGGATCATCTTTTTAGATGTTGAAGTTTTCATCAAAGAACAACGGGTGTGCACCAAAATGCATAGAAAGCCAACTTCATGCAATAGTATATTGCACGTTAATAGTGGACACCCCCAGAAATTAAAGTGGAGCATACCCTATGGTGAGATGCTTCGACGCAAAAGGAACTGCTCTGAAGCCACTGATTTGAACCATGAGATTGATGAAATGAGTTGCCGGTTCACTGAGAGAGGTTATCCCATGGAAGTCATTGAAAATGCAAAATCTAGAATTAAACTGAAAGCAAGACCTGATCTCCTGATACCTTCACAAGCAAAAAGAAAAGAAAAACCTATGATGAGAATAGCCAGGAAGACACAACAACACGATTAATTATGGATTTTAATAATCAAAGTGGAGAAATTAAAGGCATTGTCAGCAGAAATTGGAAAATCTTGAGGCTAGATGAAACCCTGAGAAAGACATTGACGCCAAATCCTAGTATCACTTATAGGAAGACAGCCTCCTTATCTGATATTCTGACACAGAGCCATCTACAAATACATGAACCAAAAACATCTTCTTGGCTCAACACTCCAGGCTTTTGGAAATGTGCAAAATGTCGAGCCTGTGAGCATGGTCAGAATCTCACGAAATATGAACTACAGAATGGGAGAACGGAACCTATCCATGATCACATCACATGTGAATCTAAATATGTGGTGTATAGATTAACCTGTCCGTGCAAAAACACTATGTAGGAAGCACGATTAATAAACTCAAATTAAGGATCCTACAACATCTACGTGCCATAAAGAACAAAGACTTTACTTATCCCATAGCAAAACACTTTCACGAATTCCATTCAAGTGATTGTAAACAATTGAAATATTCTGGAATCAAGATTGTAAAACCAACAGAAAGAGGCGGAGACAGAACTGTGAAGTTGAGAAGAACTGAGTCCCGACTCATATTGGCAATTTCCTTATGGACACAACCAAGATGCAGAACTACATGTGCACCTGTAGACAGCAAATCTCGAGAAAGATAAACTGATGTGTGGAACTACTATACCTTCTCGCATGAATTAATGTACATAATCATCTAGTTCCTTCTCGATATAATGACCATCTTGTATATATATTTTCTATTAGAAGTTCGTCAATTCAGCACTTACTCTTAGCTCCTGTATATACACATTTTATAGATCTGAACCAGAGTTGACCCATATAATGTATGAATAAGACCTGGAAAAGCAGGACATAGAACGCCCTCATCCACCTAGAAAAGTTAATTCCCCCTCCCTCTTGCAACGACTGGATTTGTAAACACTAGAATTGTATAGAAAGTTATGTACTGCTGATTTTAAAGAAATTTTGATCGGTTTTGAATTGAACGTAATATCAACTGTATTTTTGAAATTGGTTTTTATTGACATTTTAGATCCGTAATTTTAGCCATAGTCTGATTTTAATCTTGATTGTGTACTTTACATCTATAGATTTTAAGAGACTGGCAAAATATGGAGGGTCATCTGAATGAATTTTTAAACCAAATTTTTAAACCAAATTCTTAAACCTGATCTCAGACTCGCCATAATAAGATTTTATGTAATTTTAAGAAATTGGATGAAATCATCAGACATATACAAATCAAAGTGAAATCGTCTGCGATGTATTTCAGTATAAAAGAAAAAATTGTCTTGTTGTATGAATAGAGGGACATAGGTGGAATGAAGTTGGGGATCTAACACAAAATAGCTTTCATGAGGACCTTTTAGACTGAAAGAAATGTTGACTCTGTGTTTTCAATGTGTATTTACATACAGTTTTATCATGCACTTGCACTTTTCTTGATATCGAATGTACTGTACAAGAACAGCACTTTTTTCAGCATTTGCACTTTGTAATCTGCCATCCAATGTACTTTACAAAAATATGCAAAATGGCGGACAAATAATTTGCACCTTTCTTGACATTGAATGTACTGTACAATAGCAATTTTTAGCATTTGCACTTTGTATCTGCCATCCAATGTACTTCACAAAAACTTGCAAAATGGTGGACAAATGATTCCACTTCAGCCAGGGAAGTTTGACAGTCTAGTTGCCAAAAACAGTAAACACAAATGAGGGTTTAAGCACAAGCACTTTATTTAATACAGTCTAGACGCGAGGGACTCTATGGTCCAGTAGAAGGCTAGTGGAGCCGAAACGCGTAGACCGTCCTGTTTGTTCACTTTTTATGGTGTGAATAATAAATCACTTTAAAATTACCCTGCTGTGGTGCCGTGACTTTCGCAGGGAGAGGACGCGAAGGAATTGAAGATATATATATATATATATATATCCACAGAAAGGTTGCCCACTTGTAAGAACGTCCACCTGGAATTTTTATACCTCTTCCAGTGAGGTCAGCAGCCCCCTCAGCATTCGGCTGTCACGTACTTTCTCTGGCTCAACACGTTTCGAAATCTCACTGTTAAACCCACTGGGGTAGTACTAAGAGACTGCAATTACCAGAATGCTGTTGGTGCAGCATACGCCGATATAGGTGGGAGAACGGGCCCACATGGGCGGGACTCTTTACTAATAAATGCAGACGTTCTTACCTGGTTGCTGTGTTTGTTTCTGTAAGGCTCGTGAACAAGAAAGTGAGATTTCGAAACGCGTTGAGCCAGAGAAAGTACGTGACCGCCGAATGCTGAGGGGGCTGCTGACCTCGCTGGAAGAGGCATAAAAAATTCCAGGTGGACGTTCTTACAAGTGGGCAACCTTTCTGTGGATATATTATATATATATATATATATATATATATATATATATATATATATATATATATATATATATATATATATATATACATATATATATATATATATATATATATATATATATATATATATATATATATATATATATATGTATATTATCTACTGGCGGTCGCCAGTAGATAGTTATAGTTACAACCTATTATCCATAGGAAATCCGCGACATTCTATTTGAAATAACTCTCTTGCCGGTTGACGTATCTTCGCAAAATTTTCAAACTTTGTGGGGCGCTCCGGTCCGCTCCTACCCTGAAAGTCTCGGGGGATTCGTCAAGCGGGGCCGAGAAAAAGGGGGTCCCAAAACGCGTTTCCCCATGCAATTTTCCATAGGAAACTTTAGACACGGCTACAGCCTGAACTGCTGAACGGAATTACACCAAATTTGGCAAAGAGGTAGTTCTTAGTTCAGAAAGAACCCTTTTGTTAAATGGTGTAAATCCGTTCAGTAGTTGCTGAGAAAATCAAAAGTAAAAAGATAGATATATCTAGGGCCGCGGATCCTCCCGAGCACGAGCTTTATGTTAATTGGCTGTCAACACTCCAAATCAGGAAGTGTTGGCAGCCATTTTGTCCCTCGGTAGAACCGAGGGACAGAAACAAGTGCGCAAAGCGCACAAAGGGGGCAGGGTAGAAACACCCTGACCCCTAGGTCTGCTCAGGGGTCCCACAAGGACCCCCTGGGCAAAAAATTTTTTTTTTTTAAAAACGGCAGGATGCGCTCAGGGAGCGCGAATCCTGCCGGAAAATCGAGCGCGGTCTCCGCGCTCGATAGTACTGGCCCCGGGTGGGCCAAGTCCCGGGGGCATGCTGGGGGTTAATTTTATGTGTGGGGGCCTCTAAGGCACCCCAAGCCCCGGGGACCACCACCCCCGGGCTTTATGTAGAATGGTGCGGGAGGGCTCTGAGCTCTCCCGCAGCCCCGGGACCACCACCTCCCTGGGGCTTCTTTTTAAAATTAAAAACCTGTGTGGGGGCTCCAGCCTCCACACGCCCCGGGACCACCACCTCCCGGGGCACTAAGAAAAATTACAATGGGGTCCGTTTTGACCTCCAAGCCCCGGGACCACCACCTCCCGGGGCTTTCAAAATGTAGGGAGGGGGCCGCGCGCCCCCTCCTGGAGCCTGTGGTGGCCCTAGGGACCGCCACCCCCAGGGCCGGCTCCTGCAGTGTCCCGGGGTGCCTACCCCGGGACACTGCTGTTTGCAATGACAGGACGGAGCCTCGCGGCTCCAGTCCTGTCATTGCAAACTTGCTTTGGATATTGGAAGAGAGAGCAGGGAAACCTGCTCTCTCTTCCAATATCCAGCCGACAGCTTTCCACATGGGGAGCAGCATGTTAGCTGCTCCCCATGTGTAGCAATGCCGGCTCCCGTAGGACACGGGGAGCCGGCGGGACTGTGGGGGCTTGGGGACCCCCACAGTCCCCAACGAGAGGCCAGGCCCCGGGGATGGGGTCCCCGGGGCCATAAGTGGCCACGGAGGGGGCCACGCAGCCCCTCCCCAAAGTAAAAAAATTGATTTTTTTTTTAAAAAGTGCAAGGCCGGCCCGGGGATGGGGTCCCCGGGGCCTTAAATGGCCTGAGGAGGGGGCAACGCAGCCCCCTCCAAATAAAAAAAGAGGCCATGCCCCGGGGATGGGGTCCCGGGGCCAATACAGGCCCAAGGAAGGGGGCCACGCGACCCCCTTCCCGTTTTTTTATTTTATTTCAATTTAAAAAAGGGGTAAGGCCCTGGGGGATGGGGTCCCCAGGGCCTAAAAATAGGAAAAAGGAAGGGGGCCACACAGCCCCCTTCAGGGGATAAAAAAAAAAGAAAAACGATCGGGCCCGTAGGCCCCGCCCCTTCCTTCACCACTCTGCAAACGCCCCTGGCGCGTTTGCAGAGGGGGAAACGAATCCCCTTGAATATTGGGGTCCCTGAGGCCAACTAGCCCACCAGGAACCTCCAGTATGCGCCAGGGGGCTGCCTTGCAGAGAGGTGTACAGAGGCCACGCCCCTTTTACACCTCTCTGCAACGCAGCTCTATGGCGCTTTTGGAGGTATATGGTGGGCTAGTTGCACCCCAGGGACCCTCAGGATTCAAGGAGTTAATCCCCGACTTAAAACGCGCCACGGGGCGCGTTTGCACAGTGGTGAAGGGAGGGCGGGGCTTCAGGTGACATGTGTGCAAACAGGCCCCGTGGCGCGTTTTAAGATGGGGAATTAAATCCTCTTCAATCCTGAGGGTCCTGGGGCCAACTAGCCCAACAGGTACGTCCAGAAAGCGCCACAGAGCTGCGTTGCAGAGAGGTGTAAAAAGGGTGTGGCCTCTGTACATGTCTCTGCAACGCAGCCCCTGGCGCATACTGGAGGTTCCTGGTGGGCTAGTTGGCCCGTAGGGACCCTCATGATTCAAGGGGACTTAATCCCCCAACTTAAAACGCGCCACGGGGCGCGTTTGCACAGATGTCACCTCAGGCCCCGCCCCTCCCTTCACCATTGTGCAAATATTCCTCTAAAATCAGCCGAAATACGAATTCTGATTTACTCACCTGTTATCAGGAGAGACCTCAGTGCTGCATCTTTCAGCCCAGTACTAATCCTGAAAAGTAATTTTAACCGTACTTACCAGTAACTTGAATTTCCTTCCATAGGCTAACATTGACTGGTTTCACTTGGAAATTCTTCTAAGTGTGGAGTTTTGGAACTTTAAAATATTCCTCTAAAATCAGCCGAAATACGAATTCCGATTTACTCACCTGTTATCAGGAGAGACCTCAGTGCTGCATCTTTCAGCCCAGTACTGATCCTCAAAAGTAATTTTAACCGTACTTACCGGTAACTTGAATTTCCTTCATAGGCTAACATTGACTGGTTTCACTTGGAAATTCTTCTAAGTGTGGAGTTTTGGAACTTTAAAATATTCCTCTAAAATCAGCCGAAATACGAATTCCGATTTACTCACCTGCTATCAGGAGAGACCTCAGTGCTGCATCTTTCAGCCCAGTACTGGTCCTGAAAAGTAATTTTAACCGTACTTACCGGTAACTTGAATTTCCTTCATAGGCTAACATTGACTGGTTTCACTTGGAAATTCTTCCAAGTGTGGAGTTTTGGAACTTTAAAATATTCCTCTAAAATCAGCCGAAATACGAATTCCGATTTACTCACCTGTTATCAGGAGAGACCTCAGTGCTGCATCTTTCAGCCCAGTACTGATCCTCAAAAGTAATTTTAACCGTACTTACCAGTAACTTGAATTTCCTTCCATAGGATATCATTGCCTGCTTTTTGCTGAAAAAGTTTCTAAGTGTTGATTTTTGAAACATACAAATATTCCTCTAAAATCAGCCGAAATCCGAATTCTGATTTACTCACTTGTTATCAGGAGAGACCTCAGTGCTGCATCTTTCAGCCCAGTACTGGTCCTGAAAAGTAATTTTAACCGTACTTACCAGTAACTTGAATTTCCTTCCATAGGCTAACATTGACTGGTTTCACTTGGAAATTCTTCTAAGTGTGGAGTTTTGGAACTTTAAAATATTCCTCTAAAATCAGCCGAAATACGAATTCCGATTTACTCACCTGTTATCAGGAGAGACCTCAGTGCTGCATCTTTCAGCCCAGTGCTGATCCTCAAAAGTAATTTTAACCGTACTTACCGGTAACTTGAATTTCCTTCATAGGCTAACATTGACTGGTTTCACTTGGAAATTCTTCTAAGTGTGGAGTTTTGGAACTTTAAAATATTCCTCTAAAATCAGCCGAAATACGAATTCCGATTTACTCACCTGTTATCAGGAGAGACCTCAGTGCTGTATCTTTCAGCCCAGTACTGATCCTCAAAAGTAATTTTAACCGTACTTACCAGTAACTTGAATTTCCTTCCATAGGATATCATTGCCTGCTTTTTGCTGAAAAAGTTTCTAAGTGTTGATTTTTGAAACATACAAATATTCCTCTAAAATCAGCCGAAATACGAATTCCGATTTACTCACCTGTTATAAATAGAGACCTCAGTGCTGTATCTTTCAGCCCAGTACTGGTCCTGAAAAGTAATTTTAACCGTACTTACCAGTAACTTATATTTTCTTCCATAGGAATCCATTGTCTGGTTTTCAGCAGAAAAGTTTCAAAGTGTCGATTTTCACAAACTACAAATATTCCTTAAAAATCGCCTGTATGACTTAAACGCATTCTTTCAACTGTTTACAGGAGATGCACCAGTGCTGGATCCAGGATCCAACACTGAGTAAGAAAAAGTAACGATAACAGTTTTTACCTGCTAAGTGAATTTCCTTCCATAGGATAACATTGGTGATTCTATGAGAAAAAGTTTCTGTCAACTTTTAAAATACAATAATATTCCTTAAAAATCACGACTGTAACCAAAACGCTTTTACTCAACTGTTTACAGGAGATGTACCAGGACTGAATCTAGGATCCAGTCCTGTGGTTAGAAAAGTAATCCATAAAGTAACTAATTGCATTTAACTAGAAATTCACATTGAGCTGAATGTTGCATTGTGTTTGAAAATGTGTTGCCCATTGCAACAACTGTAACTACTGTACTTAAAAGTCTATTGCCTATGTGCAAAGTATTTAAACTAAAGTAATTCATTCTGAGAAAGTATTTTTTGTAATGTAATGTATAATGTAATTACAATGTAATTTAAAAATAAAATATGTAAAAGAAATTGTTTCTAAAAATGTAGTAAATCAGTATGAAAAAAATTAATATAAAAATTAATACATTTAAAAATTGTCATTTAAAAAACCTTTGAAATTCACTGAAAAACCGTAGGTTTCAGGCACGTTATAGTTACAAATTAGCATTTTAAAAACCTTTGAAATTCACTGAAAAACCATAGGTTTCAGACACGTTATAGTTAGAAATTAGCATTTAAAAACCTTTGAAATTCACTGAAAAAACCATAGGTTTTAGGGACAGTTATAGTTAGTTGGACATTGCACTAGTACAAAACCCGTGAAATTCCCCGTTATAGTTAGTTCAGCTAACTATAACTCGCGCCCGCAATGCACTGCTGATGACGTCGCATATTACATCACTCATGACATGGTCAGTGACATCACTGATGACATCACTGATGACATCTCAAATGACATCACTGATGACATCATCCACGTGATAATCTGATGCAGCTCCTCACACCCTAATATAACCTTTGATACACCCAATCTAAATTACAGAGTGCCATTCGCAAAACCATAGACACTCCAACACCAATAACTACATACCCACTCACTGATTCTTAGGTCTACACACACACATCCACTCACTCACCCGTACAGTCACTCATACTTATGGTCACTCAGTACAGGACTATCATATGCACTCTTACTCCTATATAGACACTCAAACACCGCCACTCATCCATAGAGGTACTCACACACCTAGTCAGTCATGCAAATAATTAAACACACTGCCATTTACTCACCTATACAGTTATACACACACCAGCTCACTTAATCATACAAATACTAGCACATTGTTACCCTCTTATACAATCACTGATACAAGCACACACTCATCCATACAGCCACTATCACAATCACTCACTCTCGCTTATAGCTATTTATATACTCCAATACACATATATACTGCCTTTCACATATGTAGTTACTCACTGGGACCACTGGGACATACATTCACTCACTAACACACTCTTACACACACTTACCCACCCATACAGTCTATCACAGATGCACTCTTGAAACCATCCACCCAGTGAATCACCCACTCACACATCTATGCACAGTCGCACACACCCCATCCACACAAACACTCAGGCACCCATACAGATACTCATAGAACCAATCAATAACCCATATAGACACTCATGTAGCTATTCGCAAATCCATGCATCCACTTACACACCAACAGACGGATACAGACATTCACACAGTTTAGTCACTAACCCATGCATTCAGTAAGATACGTTTAATCACTCACTTGTAGAGTCAGTCACGCACGTACTAAATCATCCATTCAGACACTTATACACCCACTCATTCTTCAATACGCCTTTCCCTATATATATTAAACATATTTAAACTTTACAGAAACACACAGTCACTGGATGATGTCATCAGTGATGTCATTTGAGATGTCATCAGTGATGTCATCAGTGATGTCACTGACCATGTCATGAGTGATGTAATATGTGACGTCATCAGCAGTGCATTGTGAGGCGCGAGTTATAGTTAGCTGAACTAACTATAACGGGGAATTTCACGGGTTTTGTACGAGTGCAATGTCCAACTAACTATAACTGTCCCTAAAACCTATGGTTTTTTCAGTGAATATATATATATATATATATTTTCCAGTGGGCAGTTATAATTAGGATGCTAAAGTGCCTTTTTTTGTTTGCTAATAACTTTGGTACTGTTTGCTGATTCTTCATGAAACTTTCCACAAAAGTGCTCTCTTTTGCTTACTTTATTCATGGAAAGTTTTGGGGTGATCCATTCAGTGAGGGCTAAGAAAAAGGGGGGTTCCAAAATGCAACATTTTTAAAAAGGGCTACGCCGAAAACGGTTGAAAAGAATTACACCAAATTTGGCAGGAAGCCAGATCTTGGTCTGGAAAGCGTGCTTTTGTGATTTGGTGTAAATTCACTCAGTAGTTTTTGGGAAATTAAGGTTAAAAAATATTTGTATATCTAGACTGTTGGGTTGGCGAGAGTCTTTTGCAAATTCAAAAATGGAGCCATCTTGTTAGATTGAGGGGGCTTTTTTCCCTGTCGGCCATCGCACTACTGCGGGAGCCAGAGGCTCCACTAGTCCTGCGGGAGCTTGCGCTCTGATTGGCTGACCGTAACAAAAAGAAAAATGTTGAGGCCGCCATTTCCTGAAAATTAAAAATAAATAAATAAAATATAAGGGGGCGGGGTAAGCATGCCCAGACCTCTTGGACTCCGGGCACAAATGTAAAAAACAAACTTTTGGGGGGGTAAGAAATTGGGTTTTTGGTTGTGGGAGGTGTGAGCCCTTCTCAAGCAACAGCCACAATCCTCGTCAGGGTGAACCACAAAAAGTCACTAAATTAACTTGTGCTTAACCCTCTGGTAGCTTGGCACACAAGCAGGCTTAACTTAGAGGCAATGTTTAAAGTATTTATGCAGCACACAAACAGTAATAGAGTGAAAACACAAGAAAAATATCACATCAATTGAGAAAAATTGTGGGAAAAATGTACTAAAATATTTGGCACCAAAACGACATCGAATTAATGAAACCTTCTTGCAGCAGGACTGCAGAGCAGCTGGATAGTCCTTCTTGCACCTGAGCGCACGGCAGCAGAGCAGTCCTTCTTCTGAGTCTTCCATAGGTCCAGAAGTGATCTGAAGAGTTGGCTCTTAGGGTCTAATATTTATACTTGGTGCCCACTTTAAAATGGAAGAAGCATCTGAAGTTTCTCCCTACAGAGGTGTATGAAATTTCCTGCCTCCCTGCCCTGGCCCAGTCTGTCTAGGGGCACAATAGACTGGTGTGAAGTCCATAGTGAGTGTGCTGGGCCGGTGCCTTTGTAGTAAAAGTGTGGCAGGTGACAGCTCCACCCCCTCATTAAGCCAGGATGGTCAGTCCTACCAACAACCGTGCAACAAAACTATTTCCCACTGCGTTAATTAATATTGATATCAGAAACCACTCAATTTTTCTCACTCATGCATACACATTCAAATCATGCAAACAAATCCTGTTTTCTGTAGAGAGTATCTCCTCTTTTATTAAAAAAGATCATTAAAAATGTTACTGCTACTACAGCAATAACGTTCAGTGTTAAAATATCAAAGCAGATATACAAACACATTCAAGGTCATAGAGATACAGTCGTATATGTTAAGAACAAAGTAATTTCTAGACAATTCCTTTTCTCATGTGGCTGAATCAAGATGTATTATTGTTTCATATTTAGATAGTTATCTCTTTATCCACAAGTTTTAAGGTAAGTCTCTTTACACAATTTACAATTAGTACCTATACTGGATATCAATCAATTCCATATTAAACAATGTATAATTTTAAAGAAAAGTAAATGCATAAATCATAAAAACAAGTTGTCGACACAGCGTTTCAGTGGACTTGACTTGATTTAACCACCTTCTTCAGGACAAGATAAATTTAAAAACAATGTATTTCAATCTACAAAAAAATATATAAAACAGCATATCAGACATCTGTACAGGAGAACAAATACAATGTACAAAAAAACAGGAAAATGGCAATAACATCAAACAGTCAGAGTAAACCAGCCATAGGGCTAGGCCATTCATTCACATTAGTACCCATTATCCAGAAAATAAAAAAAACATTCACTACATGGATTAAAATTAACCCTAAGTGCACTCCATCACAGGAGAATATCGTTTCTATCAGTTGCTAACATTTCCACTTCATTCATTCTTACTCTCTTACATCCCATTTGTGATGAAATACAATACACTTACGTGCAGATGATAATCTTTAGGCACATACGTTTTTCTCAAACTTCATGGGGTACAGTATCATAGCCCATAGATAACTCCAAGGGATAGAGTGTACTGGGAATTACTTCCTTTTCTTTCTATATTAAAAAGGAGTACAAATCCTCATTAGTATCTAATGTGTCTGCCTCTTAAAAAGAGGCACGGGTCTGATTACCCTTATAGGTCCAAATCTTTGGACTTATACCCACAAATTCCTGTAATCAATCAAGGAATTGTGTTCTTCATTAAAAATATGGATTCCACTGTTCAGGTAATTTTTGGGACTATTCAGTGCCCATAAGTATACTTTGGCGGCTCTAAAATACAGTCAATAATGACACCAGAGTCTAAATCTTTTCACATCTCTTCCTCTTATAGTAACTTTCCTTAGTATACTTGTTAGACGTGGCATCTTTTGGCGTGTTTCCCCTGACTTTTTGCTTTCTGACCTCCCGGTTTTGACTCTGTTTTTGCTGGTGTAATGATTCTGCGCACTTTCCTCACTGCGGTCCAGTGGGAAAGTGCAAGTGCTCCTGTATAAAATGCGTTATGGATTGGTGTTTCCATGATTGGCCTATTTGGTTTATGTGTCAGTCCCTTGTAAAGTGCACTGCGAGTGCCAGGGCCTATAGACCAAATGCTGTTGGTGGGCTGCAGCACTGGATTGTGCCACCCACGCAAACAGCCCGTAAAGTGTAACTCGGGCCTGCCACCGCAGAGCCTGTGCGCAGCCTGGGGCTGCCATGACGACTTGGCAAGTGCACACACTTGCAAGTCCCTAAACCTTCCCTTTGCTACATGTTAGTCACCCCTAAGGTAGGCCCAAGGTACCCCTGTGGGCAGGGTGCGTTGTACGCGAGAAGGTAGGACATGCCCGGGTGTGTGCGGCATGTCCTGATAGTGAATTACAGCCTAGTTCGTTTTTCACTATTGCAAGGCTACCTGTTCCCCCTAGGCCAGAACGGGCAGTTTTGATTATTACAGCTTATAATCCTAACTGACCCCGGGAACATGGTAGAAATTCGAGTTTAGTATGCCTGGACTCAGAATGATAAAATGCATCTTTTAGTGAAGTTGGTTTTAACATTCTGTGTTTGAAAATACCACTTTTAGAAAGTGGGTATTTTCTTGTCTAACCATCCAAGCCTGCCTCTGCGAGGTTGTGTATTCCTTGTCTGGAGTGTGAGTGACAGGGGCTGGGGGATGCCAGGAGACAGGGTGAGTCAGCACAGGGCTGAATAGCAAGATCTACATGTAGATGGGTGGGAGGGGTCGCACCTGGGCCCTGAATAGGACAGTGCCTTCCCTCCACAATGCGGGCTCCACCTCCTGTGGTGCGTCTGATGTCCCTGGCCTACTCACTGAAAGAAGGGACGGAGACTTGTCAACAAAGTGCTCCAGAACTGGTTTGGACTAGGCAAAGGCCTCTCTGCCTTCAGAGAACAAAGGAATTTGGGATATAAATATTGGGGCCCTGACCCCATGAATTTAGATCTCGCTGGAATCAAGGAACCTGCCAAGACGAAGAGCTGGAAGAGCTGCCAGGAGGAGTACTGCCCCTTTGCTGTGTTGTTGCTTTGTTGGGTTGGCCTGCAGCTGCTGCTTCTGCCTTGGGCAGTGAAAGGACTGGACTGAACTTTCTACAAACTTGTGCTGAGTATCTCCAAGGGCCTGAAACCGAGCTGGCCTCCTGTTAAGAAGTCTCAGGGACTACAAAGACTTCACAAGCCTCTGGGTACCGCTTCTGAACGCTGTTTCAGTTGCCACAGAGGAAGGGAACCGCAACCGACTCCGTCAACCGAATCCATCCCTGGCCGGTGACCTGTTTGCACCGCAGACTGCATCGCCCCGCTTCGCATCGCAACCCTGGTCTCACCGTGGGCGACGTCCGACGCCGCCAACATCGAGCCGCTGCTTGCACCGTGACCTGTGGGCACCGCAGTTCGCATCGCATCGCTTCACTGAACCAACCGGACCCGACCGACGCGGTCGCTGCAACTGGCTCAAGAGTCGAGACCGCACCGCAGTTGGGGCACCGCTCGCACGTTTGCGACGCACCGCTCCGACTCGCACCGCTGTCCGACGCCAGCTCCCGCACTCCGGCTAGATCGCCTGCATCGCAACCTGTCAGCCCCGCATCGAGCATCGTCTCACCCTGCATCGCACGCCTTGGACTCACCGACTCCGTCTGCACGATGCTCATCGAGCCGCTGCCTGCACCGCATCGAGGGACACCGCACCTTGCATCGCTCCGTCTTGCACCGCAACCGCGACGAACGCCGACCGGCTCGTACACTCCGTACCAGCCACAACGAGAAAGGTACTGTAACCGAGTCTGTTCATGACTCTGCTGGCCCGTATCGACGCAGTCGGCTGGAACTGTTAGACTCTGTGGTTTTCAGCATCGCGGTAGGCTCGGACGGAGCTACCGACTCGTACAAACTTTGCTTTTGTGCTATTCCTGCAAAGAAGAAGTTACCGTATCAAGTATTCATTCGTAAAGTATAGTATTGTGGATTTTTGTCGTAATTGGTCTTGTCTTGAGTATATAAAATATTGGTTATTTTTCTAAACTGGTGTGGTGTCCGTTTGTAGTGCTTACACTGTATTACTGTTGGTTATGTGCAAATGCTTTACACACTGCCTCTGAATTAAGCCTGACTGCTCGTGCCAAGCTACCACGAGGGTGAGCAGGGGTTACTTCACGAGTGTAACACCCTTACCCTGACTAGGAAGAAGGGTCCCTACTTGGACAAAGGTGCAAGCCCTTGCCAACTGGAGATCCCATTTCTAACAATACTACAAACAGTATTATATAATCACTGTTCTGAAAATAGTTCCCTTAGTATTTTACCTCTTAGGTTATAGACTAATCCTATTTATTGTTCAATTTAATTAATTATCGGAAAATTGTATTAAATTTAAGATTGATAAATGATGCCTATTATTGGTACATTAGGATGCTCATGGATCTATTTATATTTGCATTTTTACCCCTTAGCTCTAAATATTCTTTCAAAGTTATTTGAAACTAACAGTTTCGCTGAATATAAGCCCGAGGTAGTTATCCTCGTCTTTATATTACATATTTCAATCCCTCTGACGTAATGTCAGTGCACTTCTTATTCCATTCGTTGCTGTTATTTATATGGTCATATTATGCAGCCGAATTTCATGGTTAAGTACGGGGGCACTAGTACATCTGAATGCCAAACCCGATTAGTAGAGCGGGGGTATTATCCACCTCCTACTCACTAACAAAAGGACAATTATTCCATAGATCTAAAAATTGTCTAGGGACAAAGGCCCTAGGTGGCAATACCACTTACCGCATCAGATATATATGTTTGTTCAACCGCAAGTCCGTTTCTCTATGATAGAACGCGGTCAACGCGTCAGCCATATATAGCCCGGCTGTTGGGATTTAACTATTTAGTTCTTCTGGGTTAATTCAGATTCACTCTATTAAGTACTTCCGGGTTGCCCCGGAGCCCAAGCTGTTTTGCGCATAACGGCATCGGCCATCTTTAAACGATCCGATCTTGTGTCATAAGTATAAAAGTACTGCTCATAATACTAATTATTTAAACACAATATACCAATTCTGGCTGTAGTAAATACTTCATATTAACAGAATAAAATATTTTAGTTGGTAAAAGTCATTTTAAAATAATCTAATGTTTCCAGATTCCTCTTTTTCATATAATGTCATCTAATTTCAACAGTGGCCATCTTTGACTTACTGTTGAGTATGAATACATTTCTCCTGATGTTCATTATAAGCAAATTACGGATGTTATAACTGTGACAGTTGTCTCATGTTAGCTGAAACAACATATAGGCTGTGTGTTAAGGTAGATATGATATCAAGGCTTTTTACATGGTATACCACGGAGCACAGACCTTCCACTAATTATACTTATTAGGTCCAGGGATAGCTACAAGTTAAAGAACGTTATAGTTAAATCATTACACAAAGTTCATTATTTTAAAATCTTCTCCCATTCTTCCCTATTGTTCAGACCATAAAGGTATGTTTTAAATTTACTCATGTAGAATTGTTCCCTGCATTTTCGCTTTTTGCAAGATTACCTCCCCTTCTGGTACAGGTTATCTTTTCAAGTATGCACCATCTGATTTCATCTACCCTGTGCTTATATTCTAACCAGTGTTCAGTGAGTGGCGCATTTCTTTTGCATGTTCTAAGAGCAGATCTATGTTCATTGAGGCGTAGTCGTATTTCTCGACCTGTCTCTCCGACATAGCCTCTATCACAAGGACAAATCAGCGAATATATTACATTATTAGTTTTGCAGTTGAATATAGCATTAAAAGTATGTTTGTTTCCATTAAGTGTTATTTCCTTGTCTTTTATAACTGAATTATAGTTAAGACAGGAGTTACATGGGAAGTTTCCTGTTACTTCCTTATTGTCTATACTCATCTGGGATGCTCGATTGGGTTCTCTATACGTGTGAGCAACACAATTCCTGATTGTTCTGTTCCTACGATATGCAAACAGAGGTTTCTCTAGTCTTTCTGTATTTACATCTACTAGGAGCGACCAGTTCCTATTAATCAGATTTTTCAATCTGTTACTCATACCTGAGAAATTGGTAACACAAACTATTCTGTCCTTACTCTGACCTTTCTTATTATTGTCCTTATCAAAGAATACCTCTCTATTAAAGTACTTCGCTCACTTGTAAGCAGGTTTAATTATTTTCTTGGGATATCCCCTAGTTTTTAATTTATCCTTCAAAGTCGCTGCATGTTTTTCGCAATCAGTGATATTAGTGATTATCCGCAACCGGAGAAATTGACCATAAGGGATATTGTCTTTTTGGCATCTAGGATGGTTGCTGCCAGACAGTCCTACCAACATCCAGACCCTCTATTGTGATATTGTCTGTGTGGAATACACAAAGGTCAACTGCCAATTACACCTAGTCATGTGACCCATGAACTGGCTGCAGGCACCAAATGGTTAGGACAAGAAAATGGCCACTTTCTAAAAGTGCCATTTGCAGAATTGTGACTTAAAATCCAACTTTACAATTAAAGAGGGCTTTAAATTATAATTCTGTAGAGATCAAACTCAAAATTCCTTCCTACTCCCAATCAAAAATGATCACTTATTAAATGTAGTAAGGTAACCCAATGTTATCCAATGGGAGAGAAAGGCCTTGTAATAGTGAAAAATTACTTTGAGAGTTTTTCACTATCAGCACATGTAAAACTTAAAAGTGCGAGTCCAACTTTTTAAATACAGTGCAACATGCCTTATGGGCTATTTAGAGCCTACCCAATGGGTGACATATCTATTATAAAGGAAGGTTTAGGCCTGGCAAAAGATTCATTTGCCAGGTCAAAATTGCAGTTTAAAACTTTAGACATACGCTCCAATGGTAGGCCTGAGACGTGTTTAAAGGGCTACTTAAGTGGATGGCACAATTAGTGCTGCAGGTCCACTAGTATGAACAATAGAGGGTTCTGGCCCTAATCAGCAAGGCTAGGCCAATCTTCAATAATCTAACAACAACACAATTGCCAGTACTGATGCTTACTACACTAATTCCTTCACCCAATCACACGTGACACTCGTAGTGACTGAAAAAACAAATTTTTATTTTTTGTTTGGTAAAAAGTTTCAATATTCATAGGGAATTCATTTTCCAAAAAGAATGATTTGAACCTAACTTTTTTAGCAGAATTCAATATCCTCTGTTTTCATTTTCACAAAATTGGTTGGTTTAGTAGGGACAAATTTCAGAGGCAGATTGTTCTGCCTCTGAAAGGGAGCGATCAGATAGATAAAAAATTGATGACGGCACTGGGTCTTGTAATATTGACGTCTGGATGTCATCTCCCATGACTGGTTTTGGTACTTGTTCCTTCCTCGTGGCCCCTGTTGGCCTCTGCCTAAAAAAGATTGTTGTTGTTGATTTTTTGTTCTACGATTTGGCTGTTGATTGCCTTCCGTGGTATCAGTTCCACCACCCGAGAATGATGATGTATGCGAAAAAGAAATGAACTTATTTCTTGATCTTCTTGAAAATCGGAGAGATATCTTCTTGAATCTGGGCGCGAATAGAAAGCCGTCTGTAAGTAGGGATATGTTGTCTCCAATGAATTTTTTATCTTATTCAAATTTTGTAAAGTTTTTGGGATGCTGATGAAACAACCAGATGCGACCATGCGTCATTACTCCACGCGCACGCCGTTGCCGTCATAAGCAGGCCGCCTCAACCAAACCAGGAAGCGGTCACACCACGTTTGGTAAGAGACGCGGGCGGCGCTCCCTGAATAAACGGCTTCACGAAAACTATCAAAGAACCTACAGGTAGGTGGACTTCAAAGATCCCCCCAGCCCCCTTTTTCAAATAAGAATCCGGGTCTGGAACCGCTGTCATAGTCGAGTGTGTTTCACTTTGTTTCCCTTTAGATTCAAGCGACAACTTTACCAAATGGGCATACAAGAGCCCACAACATAAATTACTTTTAAAAGGTATGAAGACACGGCCCTTTCCGTTTCAAGTTTTAAAGAGACATTTTGGCTCTGGACAAGCCTCGTCTTCTTTGTTTGATTCTCTTCCTTTTCTCATTTCCAAGATCAGTTTATGAGAATAAAAGCGCCGTTCTCCACCAGTGAAAAAACGTGTTTTTGAAGACATTCCTTGCGAGCCTTGGCTTCACACTTTGAAAAATGGCAAAAGTAAGTGCTCTAAGGCACCAAAAACTCACTCAGTATGAGTATTTTTCATTTTAATAATACTGATACAGTCCTCTCCCTGTTCTTCCCTTTTCTCCTTTTTCTACTGTTCCATAGTAATCACCTCAAGTAAAAGAGGCACAGACATCGTCGTGCAAGATACTTCACACAAGGTAAATTAGAAGCAGAAGAAATAGGGATGGAGTGTATGGTTAAATGAAGGCATAAATGGTAACACGAGCACCTTTTCCTTTTGTTTTGTTCTAGCTCTCTTGTGTTCCAGGTCCTGAGGAGAACCCCGCACAAGGTTTAATAGGGGTTCGAAACGCGTTGACCATTTTTCTCTGTCCAAACAAGTGAATTAGAAAATTGAATATCAGGCTAACCTTCCTTCATGTACTTTTGTGATAAAAGTGTCTGAATCTTCATGGATAGTATTACAGTGGTTACCTGAATATCATACGGTTTGGCCAGTGCCCTGAATGGGGTTGTGTTTTTCCAAAACTCAAAGATTGGTTTTCAAATAATTTTCCAACCTCTTCTTCTGGGCTCCTTTTCTTTCCCTTTTTCTTTCACCTTATTTGTGTTATTCCTCTATGTGTCATGAAAGTTTGGAACCTGAGCTTGCTCATGTATTAAGTTTTTCTTCTCCTTTTTGTCAAATGTGATGTTTAGTGTTGTATCATATATGTGATTTAAGATTAATGTTATATATGTGTGGAATTTTATGTGGTCTATGTAAAATCGTTTAATTGTTCATTGAATTATTAAAATGAACTGACAAAGTTTTGATGAAATTGAATTCAAAAACTTTTTGCCAAACAAAAAATAAAAATTTGTTTTTTCAGTCATTACGAGTGTCACGTGTGATTGGGTGAAGGAATTAGTGTAGTAAGCATCAGTACTGGCAATTGTGTTGTTGTTAGATTATTGCAGGTCCACTAGTAGCATTACATTTACAGGTCCTAGGTACATGTAGCACCACTTTACTAGGGTCTTACAAGTAAATTAAATGTACCAATAGAGTGTAAGCCAATTTTACCATGTTTAAAAGAGAACGAACAAGCACTTTAGCACTGGCTAACAGTGCTAAAGTGCACAGAGTCCTAAAAGTCAACAAACAACGCTTCAGAAAACAGGAGGATGAAGGCAAAAAGTTTGGGGATGACCCTGCAGAGAGGGCCAGGTCCAACAGGGAGCTTTCCACAATACTGTGGATGTCCCACAGGAGCCAGTGAGACACCCTGGAATCTCACACACATGAGTAAAACAATATATACAGAAAAAGGGAGTGCTTGGTGGGAGGTAGGCCACGTCGTGGAGTTGGCTTTACTTATGGTAAAAAAATATTACTTTACGTTAAAAAAAACTATAAATTCAATGGAAAACCAAAGATTAAAGTTAGATATGGAGTGTCTCAGTCACTCCTGTTGTCCTCTTCCCACCATTCTCTTCTCTTGGTTAGACATGCTGTTTCTCTCCTCATATCTTTCTGAAACACTCTACTCCAAATCCCACACCTCACTTCCTTTCTCTTTGCACCCTCTTTTTACTCTCTTCTGCATGTACTTCCTTGCATCTCCTTCATTTCTCCGTCAATTAATTTGCGGCACTTGTACCAACCTATATTTGGAGGAACTAGAACATCTGCTTAACACCCAACACAGATCTGGTCACCATCAATTCTGTACAAACACTCTATGGATGGCTCCAGACAGCTTTTGATCGCCCAATTACTCTGAAGACCTTGCCAGGTAGGTCGCTCCCCCGCCACACAGCTCCGCCTGTGTTGTCCTGCCCGCTGCTGCTGCTGGTAAGCTCGCCCCTCTGCTTGTTGCCTCGGTGCCCGTTTTGCCTTCTGTTTCCCCTCGTGCCCCCATTTTGTGTGTCCATTTTTGCCTTCTGTTTTCCCCTCGTTGCCCCCATATCCTGTGTCCATTTTGCTTTCTGTTTCCCCTCGTGCCCCCATTTCTTGTGCCCAATTTTGCCTTCTGTTTTCCCCTCGTTGCCCCCATTTTTCTGTGCCCAATTTTGCCTTCTGTTTTCCCCTCGTTGCCCTCATTTCCTGTGTCCATTTTGCTTTCTGTTTCCCCTCGTGCCCCCATTTCTTGTGCCCAATTTTGCCTTCTGTTTTCCCCTCGTGCCCCCATTTCTTGTGCCCAATTTTGCCTTCTGTTTTCCCCTCGTTGTCCCCATTTTTCTGTGCCCAATTTTGCCTTCTGTTTTCCCCTCGTTGCCCCCATTTTACCGTGCCCAACTTTGCCTTCTGTACCCCCCCTTGCCTCTCTCCACTCCCGCCGCTGCATCCCCTGCGGCCCCGCCCCCCTGACTGCCCATTTGCTGCCCCTGCCTCCCGCCTCCCAGCTGCTCCTCCCTCCCACCTCCCCATATATGGCGGCCGCTGCGCAGTGAGGAGAGCGACCCTTGACCTTGCCAGGTAGGTCGCTCCCCCGCCACACAGCTCCGCCTGTGTTGACCTGCCTGCTGCTGCTGCTGGTAAGCTCGCCCCTCTGCTTGTTGCCTCGGTGCCCATTTTGCCTTCTATTTCCCCTCGTGCCCCCATTTCGTGTGTCCATTTTTGCCTTCTGTTTTTCCCTCGTTGCCCCCATTTCCTGTGTCCATTTTGCTTTCTGTTTCCCCTCATGCCCCCATTTCTTGTGCCCAATTTTGCCTTCTGTTTTCCCCTCGTTGCCCCCATTTTTCTGTGCCCAATTTTGCCTTCTGTTTTCCCCTCGTTGCCCCATTTCCTGTGTCCATTTTGCTTTCTGTTTCCCCTCGTGCCCCCATTTCTTGTGCCCAATTTTGCCTTCTGTTTTCCCCTCGTGCCCCCATTTCTTGTGCCCAATTTTGCCTTCTGTTTTCCCCTCGTTGTCCCCATTTTTCTGTGCCCAATTTTGCCTTCTGTTTTCCCCTCGTTGCCCCCATTTTACCGTGCCCAACTTTGCCTTCTGTACCCCCCGTTGCCTCTCTCCACTCCTGCCGCTGCGTCCCCTGCGGCCCCGCCCCCCTGACTGCCCATTCGCTGCCCCTGCCACCCGCCTCCCAGCTGCTCCTCCCTCCCACCTCCCCATATATGGCGGCCGCTGCGCGGTGAGGAGAGCGACCCTTGACCTTACCAGGTAGGTCGCTCCCCCGCCACACAGCTCCGCCTGTGTTGTCCTGCCCGCTGCTGCTGCTGGTAAGCTCGCCCCTCTGCTTGTTGCCTCGGTGCCCGTTTTGCCTTCTGTTTCCCCTCGTGCCCCCATTTTGTGTGTCCATTTTTGCCTTCTGTTTCCCCTCGTTGCCCCCATTTCCTGTGTCCATCTTGCTTTCTGTTTCCCCTCGTGCCCCCATTTCTTGTGCCCAATTTTGCCTTCTGTTTTCCCCTCGTTGCCCCCATTTTTCTGTGCCCAATTTTGCCTTCTGTTTTCCCCTCGTTGCCCCCATTTCCTGTGTCCATTTTGCTTTCTGTTTCCCCTCGTGCCCCCATTTCTTGTGCCCAATTTTGCCTTCTGTTTTCCCCTCGTTGCCCCCATTTTTCTGTGCCCAATTTTGCCTTCTGTTTTCCCCTCGTTGCCCCCATTTCCTTTGTCCATTTTGCTTTCTGTTTCCCCTCGTGCCCCCATTTCTTGTGCCCAATTTTGCCTTCTGTTTTCCCCTCGTGCCCCCATTTCTTGTGCCCAATTTTGCCTTCTGTTTCCCCTCGTTGCCCCCATTTTTCTGTGCTCAATTTTGCCTTCTGTTTTCCCCTCGTTGTCCCCATTTTACCGTGCCCAACTTTGCCTTCTGTACCCCCCGTTGCCTCTCTCCACTCCCGCCGCTGCGTCCCCTACGGCCCCGCCCCCCTGACTGCCCATTTGCTGCCCCTGCCTCCCGCCTCCCAGCTGCTCCTCCCTCCCACCTCCCCATATATGGCGGCCGCTGCGCGGTGAGGAGAGCAACCCTTGACCTTGCCAGGTAGGTCGCTCCCCCGCCACACAGCTCCGCCTGTGTTGTCCTGCCCGCTGCTGCTGCTGGTAAGCTCACCCCTCTGCTTGTTGCCTCGGTGCCCGTTTTGCCTTCTGTTTCCCCTCGTGCCCCCATTTTGTGTGTCCATTTTTGCCTTCTGTTTCCCCTCGTTGCCCCCATTTCCTGTGTCCATTTTGCTTTCTGTTTCCCCTCGTGCCCCCATTTCTTGTGCCCAATTTTGCCTTCTGTTTTCCCCTCGTTGCCCCCATTTTTCTGTGCCCAATTTTGCCTTCTGTTTTCCCCTCGTTGCCCCCATTTCCTGTGTCCATTTTGCTTTCTGTTTCCCCTCGTGCCCCCAGTTCTTGTGCCCAATTTTGCCTTCTGTTTTCCCCTCGTTGCCCCCATTTTTCTGTGCCCAATTTTGCCTTCTGTTTTCCCCTCGTTGCCCCCATTTCCTGTGTCCATTTTGCTTTCTGTTTCCCCTCGTGCCCCCAATTCTTGTGCCCAATTTTGCCTTCTGTTTTCCCCTCGTGCCCCCATTTCTTGTGCCCAATTTTGCCTTCTGTTTCCCCTCGTTGCCCCCATTTTTCTGTGCTCAATTTTGCCTTCTGTTTTCCCCTCGTTGCCCCCATTTTACCGTGCCCAACTTTGCCTTCTGTACCCCCCATTGCCTCTCTCCACTCCCGCCGCTGCGTCCCCTGCGGCCCCGCCCCCCTGACTGCCCATTCGCTGCCCCTGCCTCCCGCCTCCCAGCTGCTCCTCCCTCCCACCTCCCCATATATGGCGGCCGCTGCGCGGTGAGGAGAGCGACCCTTGACCTTGCCAGGTAGGTCGCTCCCCCGCCACACAGCTCCGCCTGTGTTGTCCTGCCCGCTGCTGCTGCTGGTAAGCTCGCCCTCTGCTTGTTGCCTCGGTGCCCGTTTTGCCTTCTGTTTCCCCTCGTGCCCCCATTTTGTGTGTCCATTTTTGCCTTCTGTTTCCCCTCGTTGCCCCCATTTCCTGTGTCCATTTTGCTTTCTGTTTCCCCTCGTGCCCCCATTTCTTGTGCCCAATTTTGCCTTCTGTTTTCCCCTCGTTGCCCCATTTTTCTGTGCCCAATTTTGCCTTCTGTTTTCCCCTCGTTGCCCCCATTTCCTGTGTCCATTTTGCTTTCTGTTTCCCCTCGTGCCCCCATTTCTTGTGCCCAATTTTGCCTTCTGTTTTCCCCTCGTGCCCCCATTTCTTGTGCCCAATTTTGCCTTCTGTTTTCCCCTCGTTGCCCCCATTTTTCTGTGCCCAATTTTGCCTTCTGTTTTCCCCTCGTTGCCCCCATTTTACCGTGCCCAACTTTGCCTTCTGTACCCCCCGTTGCCTCTCTCCACTCCCGCCGCTGCGTCCCCTGCAGCCCCGACCCCTGACTGCCCATTCGCTGCCCCTGCCTCCCGCCTCCCAGCTGCTCCTCCCTCCCACCTCCCCATATATGGTGGCCGCTGCGCGGTGAGGCGAGCGACCCTTGACCTTGCCAGGTAGGTCGCTCCCCCGCCACACAGCTGCGCCTGTGTTGTCCTGCCCGCTGCTCCTGCTGGTAAGCTCGCCCCTCTGCTTGTTGCCTCGGTGCCCGTTTTGCCTTCTGTTTCCCCTCGTGCCCCCATTTTGTGTGTCCATTTTTGCCTTCTGTTTCCCCTCGTTGCCCCCATTTCCTGTGTCCATTTTGCTTTCTGTTTCCCCTCGTGCCCCCATTTCTTGTGCCCAATTTTGCCTTCTGTTTTCCCCTTGTTGCCCCCATTTTTCTGTGCCCAATTTTGCCTTCTGTTTTCCCCTCGTTGCCCCCATTTCCTGTGTCCATTTTGCTTTCTGTTTCCCCTCGTGCCCCCATTTCTTGTGCCCAATTTTGCCTTCTGTTTTCCCCTCGTGCCCCCATTTCTTGTGCCCAATTTTGCCTTCTGTTTTCCCCTCGTTGCCCCCATTTTTCTGTGCCCAATTTTGCCTTCTGTTTTCCCCTCGTTGCCCCCATTTCCTGTGTCCATTTTGCTTTCTGTTTCCCCTCGTGCCCCCATTTCTTGTGCCCAATTTTGCCTTCTGTTTTCCCCTCGTGCCCCCATTTCTTGTGCCCAATTTTGCCTTCTGTTTTCCCCTTGTTGCCCCCATTTTTCTGTGCCCAATTTTGCCTTCTGTTTTCCCCTCGTTGCCCCCATTTCCTGTGTCCATTTTGCTTTCTGTTTCCCCTCGTGCCCCCATTTCTTGTGCCCAATTTTGCCTTCTGTTTTCCCCTCGTGCCCCCATTTCTTGTGCCCAATTTTGCCTTCTGTTTTCCCCTCGTTGCCCCCATTTTTCTGTGCCCAATTTTGCCTTCTGTTTTCCCCTCGTTGCCCCCATTTTACCGTGCCCAACTTTGCCTTCTGTACCCCCCGTTGCCTCTCTCCACTCCCGCTGCTGCGTCCCCTGCGGCTCCGCCCCCCTGACTGCCCGTTCGCTGCCCCTGCCTCCCGCCTCCCAGCTGCTCCTCCCTCCCACCTCCCCATATATGGCGGCCGCTGCGCGGCCGCGCCGCTGGCGCGCCGAAGGCGCTCCCAGGGCAAGCCCGTCTGCGCCCGTCCGCGCCTGGACCGCGCCCAGGGCCAGAACCCATGGGCTGCGCGCCCTCCGCTCCAGCCTCGAGGACCGACGCCGTTACGACGCCACCACACTCCACGCTCTCAACCCCGGACGGACACACAACTGCTTCAAGGCTGCCCCGAAACGCACTCATGGCCCCTTCACCTGCCGGAACTGCAGCTACACCAGCCTCAGAGCCACCGAAGCGCCCGCCAAGAAGAACCTCAACCACCTCCGATGCATCCTACTGAACACCCGCTCCGCACGCAAACACGCCGTCGAGCTCTGGGACCTGCTCGACACATCATCACCAGACGTCGCCTTCCTGACAGAGACCTGGATGAACGACTCCTCCGCACCCGACATCACCATAGCCATCCCAGACGGCTATAAGATCACCCGCAGAGACCGCGTCAACGGAGTAGGAGGAGGAATCGCCATCATCCACAAGAACTCCATCAGGGTCTCGACCAGCACCGACGACTTTCTCTGCACCGCCGAACACATGCACTTCCAGATCCACACGGACCCCAACACCACCCTTAGAGGCACCCTTGTCTACAGACCCCATGGGCCCCGACCCCAGTTCAGCGACTCCATCGCCGACTTCATCAGCACGCACGCCCTGACCTCTACCGACTACATCCTCCTCGGAGACCTGAATTTCCACCTGGAGAACAACAACGACAGCAACTCCACCACCCTGATCGACAACCTCGCCAACCTCGGACTGAGACAGCTCGTCACAACACCGACTCATTCCGCCGGCCACACGCTCGACCCCGTCTTCTCCTCAAGCTCCCACGTCTCCTTCAGCCACACCACGGAACTCCTCTGGACCGACCACCGCTGCATCCACTTCACCTGCCAGAAACCCACCACACACCACCGCACCCAACAGATCCCACGCCGCTGCTGGAGCAAAGTCACCGAAGACCAACTACGGGCAAACCTCGCTCTCAGCCCTCCCTCCGACCCATCCAACACCGACGACGCCGCCTGCAACCTCAGACGATGGATAGACGACTGTGCCAACACCCTCGCCCCGCTGAAAAAACTCACCTACAGCGACACCATCAAAAGAGCCAGCTGGTTCACCCCAGAACTCCTAGCTTCCAAGCGTACCTGCCGGAAACTAGAGAAGAAATGGCACAGTGATAAGACACCGGACAGCCACGCAGCCCACAAAGACGCCATCCGTAACCACCACCACCTCATCAGGTCCGCCAAGAGAATCTCCTTCAAAGACCGCCTCGACAACAACGCACACAACAGCAAGGAGCTCTTCAACATCGTGAAGGAACTCTCCAACCCCAGCTCCAACACCAACGACATCCCGCCGTCGCAAGCCCTGTGCGATTCCCTCGCCACCTTCTTCCACCGCAAGATCGCCGACATCCACAACAGCTTCAACACCCAGACGGCCCCTACCAAGATAGATACACCAGACCCGCCGCACACCATCGACCATGACCCCTTGCCAGCCTGGGCCAGCGTGAACATCAATGACACCATCAAGACCATGAGCACAATACACTCCGGCTCCCCGTCAGACCCTTTCCCGCACCACATCTTCAACAAAGCCAGCAGCTCCATCGCACCCCACCTGTGCAATGTTATCAATCTCTCCTTCGAGACCGCGACCTTCCCAGAGAGCTGGAAACACGCAGAGATCAACGCCCTACTCAAAAAACCCAAGGCGGACCCGAGAGACCTCAAGAACTTCCGGCCCATCTCCCTGCTTCCGTTCCCAGCCAAGGTCATCGAGAAGATCGTCAACAAACAGCTAACCCGATACCTCGAAGAAAACAGCATCCTGGACCCATCCCAATCAGGGTTCCGCAGCAACCACAGCACTGAGACTGCCCTCATCGCCGCCACCGACGACATCAGGACCCTGCTGGACAACGGTGAGACCGCAGCCCTCATCCTGCTGGACCTCTCCGCCGCCTTCGACACTGTCTGCCACCGCACTCTACGCGCACGCCTCCACGACGCAGGGATCCGAGACAAGGCCCTGGAATGGACCACCTCCTTCCTCGACGGCAGAACCCAGAGAGTCCGCCTCCCACCTTTCCGATCCGAAGCCTCCGAGATCATCTGCGGCGTCCCCCAGGGATCTTCCCTCAGCCCAACACTGTTCAACATCTACATGGCCCCGCTCGCACGCATCGCCAGACAGCACGACCTCAACATAATCTCCTACGCCGACGACACTCAACTGATCCTCTCCCTCACCAAGGACCCCCTCGCCGCCAAATCCAATCTCCATGAAGGAATGAAGGCCGTCGCCGATTGGATGAAGATCAGCCGACTAAAGCTGAACACGGACAAGACAGAGGTCCTCATCCTCTGCTCCAACCCCTCAGCCTGGGACGACTCCTGGTGGCCAACGACACTGGGAGCAGCCCCGACATCCACCGACCACGCACGCAACCTGGGAGTCTTCCTCGACTCAACGCTCTCCATGGCCAAGCAAGTCAACGCAGTCTCCTCCTCCTGCTTCAACACCCTCCGCATGCTTCGCAAGATCTACAGGTGGATCCCGACAGATACAAGAAGAACAGTCACCCAGGCCCTCGTCAGTAGCAGACTTGACTATGGGAACGCCCTCTACGCGGGAGCCCCGGCCAAGCTCATCAAGCGACTGCAACGCATACAAAACGTCTCCGCACGCCTGATCCTCGACGTACCACGCCACAGCCACATCACCCCCCACCTGAGGAACCTGCACTGGCTCCCCGTCGACAGGAGAATCTCCTTCAAACTCCTCATCCACGCACACAAGGCACTCCACAAGACTGGCCCAGCCTACCTCAACAGATGACTCTTCTTCCACGTCCCCAACCGCCAGCTCCGCTCCGCCGACCTCTCCCTCGCCACCATCCCTCGCATTCGAAGAACAACCACCGGCGGCAGATCCTTCTCACACCTCGCCGCCAAGACCTGGAACACCCTTCCACCTAAGCCTACGACAGACCCAAGACCTGCTGACCTTCAGGAGGCTACTCAAGACCTGGCTGTTCGACCAGTAGCAGCACCCCCCCCCTTTTTTCTCCCCAGCGCCTTGAGACCCTCGCGGGTAAGTAGTGCGCGCTACAAATTCTGTGATTGATTGATTGATTGAAGACACCTAAGCATAACAAAAAGAAACACACCCCTTGGATGAATACAGAATGAAAAAAGATCAAACAACAAAATGCTAAGCTTCAATGCAAATGGCTTAAACCAAACAACCAACGGAGGTCTATCCCGCCCCTTCCCCATTGGGAGGGGCACGAGGCAGGGTTGCCCCCTTTCGCCCCTCCTTTTCGCGTTAGCGATGGAGCCCTTTGCCTCGCTCGTCCGCGCCGACTCACTACTCACAGGATGGCAGTGGCCCGGTCTGGAGGAGGACAAGATCGCCCTTTACGCCGACGACGTCCTGCTCTTCCTGTCGGATCCAACCCGCTCAGGACCTCGATGTCTCCGAGCCCTGCGTCTCTTCGAACGTGTCTCAGGCCTCAGATTGAATGCGGCCAAGTCGGTCCTGGTCCCCCTTCATTTGTCGAGAGAATGCTTTGACTGGCAGTCCTCGATCCCTCTCCGGCGCCAGTCATTTAAGTACCTGGGGATCTGGGTGACGCTTCTTCCTGACCTCGCCTGGGCTCTCAATGTCACTCCACTGGTGAAACGGGTACGCGCGGATCTCCTTCGCTGGCAAACATTGCCGTTGAACCTCATGGGCAGGATCGCTCTTTTTAAGATGATGGTCCTACCACGATTTCTCTATATGCTCCAAAACACACCCCTCACCTTCTCGCGGTCCTGGCTCAGAGAAATGGATGGTTTGGCCACTAAATTCCTCTGGGGAGGGCGGCGGCCGAGATTGGCTCTAGGTCATTGTAGGATTCCACCCTTTGATGGGGGTTGGGAATGACAAACTTGCACCTATATTACCTGGCGACGAGGCTTCTTACTGTGCATGACTGGTTTAATGGTGGATGGGCGGACCCGGCCTACCGACTGGAATTACATGCCTTGGGTTTTTCCGGTATCCAGGGGATGCTATACGGAACCACTATCCCCCACACCATTCCAGGGATCACCCGCGGGGTGTTCTTGGCCTGGCGAGCGGCCCTGCGCCATACCCGCTGGTCGGGCAGACTAACCCAATGTACTCCTCTGTGGAGTGGAACATGGCTCAAAGACGTTGCTTCCCTCACCGGATTCAGAGTCTGGGATCTCATCGGCATTTCTCAGCTGGGAGATGTCTGGCGCGGAAGCCACATTCGCGAATTCTCAGACATGCAGACCCGGTTCTCCCTCCACGCCTCTCAGTTCTACCGCTATCTTCAACTGCGCCATGCACTTCATGTCCACATCTCGGAAGGGACCTCCCTACCTGCATACAGCCCACTGGAGGCACAGGTCATGACTGGCAACCTGGGAAAGGGGGGGATTTCTCGTATCTACCGCTCCCTCATGAACAACACCCCCAATTCCCTCTCCTCTCTCCGGGATAAGTGGGAGGGCTGGATAGGCTCCCTAGAAGATGCTGATTGGAGAGACGCGCTGATGGCCCCTAAAACTGTTACTGCTTCAGCGCGACTCCGCTTAGTTCAAATATACTATTTGCACGCGGCCTACATTACACCACTGCGCCTTCATCGCTCTGGGCTCCGGCCTGGTGCGTCTTGTCCCCGTTGCCAATGTTCCCAAGCAGATTTCTATCACATGGTATGGCTCTGCCCCGCAGTTACACACTACTGGGAATCAGTGACAGCCGAACTTACGGAGGTCTTGGGCTGGGAGGTCCCACTGAATCCACTAAACATCCTTTTAGGGGTTACTGATGGGTTAAATGGGAACAGGGCCGAGAAGCTCTGCCTCACCACGGCACTGATGGTTGCTAAACGAGATATCGCAGCCCTTTGGATGGACCCATTGACCCCCACTGTGACACGGTGGCGACGGGGGGTGGATTGGTGTGCGGCGCAGGAGCGGCCAATGTATGTCACTCGCAGCTGCCCCAAAAAGTTTCGAAGGGTGTGGGGTAAATGGATCGGGGTGGTGGAAGACTGAACTTCCTGAGGCTGCTCCATGAACAGGGTTGTGGACAATGTTGCTTGCTGTTCCTTGCTGGACTCATGCGTGTGAGATTATCATTCCCTCTTCTATCACTGTTTGGTACTGACCAATGTGCGGAAAGCTGGATTGTTATTTGCTGCAAATGTGTTAAATCAAAATCAATAAAATTGGTTATCAAAAAAAAAAAACAACCCTGAAGGCAAGCTGTCAAAAAAGCAAAAAATCTATACTATTCTAACCAAATCTACAATGCAAAGTGTGCCAATAAAGAATTAAATAATATTCTCACTGAATTCCGTAAGCCAAAATGCACAGAAGCTACCAATCACATTTCTCAAGATTTTTGTGGCAAGCTAGTTAACCATTGCAAATCTAAAGCAAATATGTTGAATACCTACTTAAACAACAAAATATCCTACAGCCCCAACCTGTTTCTGACAATAACCGCCAGCCAAATGCAAACACAGCAACTACGCTCCTTCAAAGAACTATCACCAACTGAATTTCTGAACCTTGTCAAAGCAAGCAAGCCAGTCGGCTGCACCTCTTACTCTTGAACACTCTTCAACAACGCCTTAATGGAAGGAGTTTTCCCAGATGAGCTAAAAAAAAAGGCATTCATATGCCCCCATTTAAAAAAAAACTAACCTGGACAAATAAGACGCTGACAACTACAGACCTATAGCAAACGGATCATTCCTGGACAAACTTATAGAAAGAGCAGCTTTTTTTTAATTTCAGGTCGTTTTTATTAAAGTTTTCCAATAGAACCAATACAACAGAAATAAAATAACTAAATAACAGAAATAAAATAAATAAATACAATTGCGGTATATTTGTGTGCCAATAACTGTGGGTATCGCTAACATTAGTAGTAATGATGGCAGACAGTGAGAATCTATGAGAGAAACCGCACAGGTAGGGTAAAGGTAAATAAGTAAACAAACGAGCAGCAACAAACAAGCAAATAAGTAACTGATAATAAATGATAATAGTAGAATGATAATAGGCTGTAAGGTGCATGTTAAACAGGTGTCTATTTGTGAGGCCGTGAGCTCCAGGAGGTGTGTGTCTGGAAGAACATGAAGATACTAATCAAAGTATCACAGTATAATACACATGGATAACCATGTTCAGCACAGATCAAATAAGTTCACAGCAGCAAGTATTTGCATCATGGAGGGTCATATGAGAAGGATGAGGCGTCCAGGGATTTCCACAATTTTCTGTGCGGGGGTCTCCAGGGAGAAGACTGTAGAGCAACGTTGTCTGCCCCTCTTAGGAAAGTTAACCATTCCCGCCAGGTGTTAAATGAGACCTCTTTGGAGTTCTTCCATTTACAAAGAATAACTTTGCATGCTAGTGTAAGCATGAGATCAAGTAAAAGGCGGTCATTGAGATCTTCAATTCTGGGGTCTAGCGCTCCAAGAATAATGTAAGAGAACTCCCTTGGGGGGTTACATGAAATGTCTTGCTTATATAATCATAAATCCTATCCCAATATCTTTCCAGAGTGGGGCAATTGAAGAGCATGTGCGCCAGGTCTCCAGTCTGGGCCTTGCAGTGCCAACAGGTCGGATTTTCACTGAGTTTGAGTTTGTAAGTCTTTCAGGTGTCCAGTATGTCCTATTGATTAACATAAGTTTGGTTTGTGACAGGATTGGCGAAATTTTATTAGTGAATGGGGAGGTATATATCTTTTCCCAGTCGAATGGGATTTTATAAGAATTAAGTTCCTTTTCCCATTTCATTTCGCACTTTAGGTGAGATTTACCCGGTTTAGGAGAGAGGAGTTTATAAATCCTAGAGACGGTGTGTCCTGACCTCAGAAGTTGTAATAGTCTAGGGATTAGTGATGGGTTGGTCGGTTTAATAGAGCGACGCGTGAGAAGGGATTTTAGTTTGAGAAAACTGTAAAAGTCTATTGGTTCCAATCCATAGTTACTCTGGAGGGTGGAGAAAGGTAATGGAGTGTCATTATTAAAGAGATTTTCCACTAAGTTTATGCCCTTTTCCGACCAGTGTTTCCAGTAAAGCATTTCTGCATTAATCCTTAAGCTCGGATTGTGCCAGAGAGAGGAAATTTTGGATTTATTAACTTTAACTGCAGAGAGTGAATCCAGACGCAGCAAGGCTCTCTTGGTGTTGAACAGGATGTATTTTGAGTGGGGGAGGTGGGATATGTCCATGGTGAGGAGAGCGGTTAAAGGCAAGCCTTTGACAATTGCCCTTTCTATGTCCACCCATATCGGAGAGTAGTCAGTTTGTGGGACTAACCAGTTTGAGCCCTGCTTACAGAGGTATGCCGTTTGATAGTTCCTGAAGTTCGGTAAACCCAGACCTCCTTTTTCTTTTGGTAGCTGTAGCTTTTTCATTGATATTCTAGGTTTTTTGCCTTGCCAAAGGAACGTGTTGAAAAGTTTGTAGACTTTATTCAAAAACTCATTGGAGAGGGTCATTGGTAGCATGCTGGCTAGGTAATTGACAAGAGGAGCAATCATCATTTTTAAAGTCTCGGCTCGGCCCCACCAGGATAGGAATTTGGGCGACCAGCCCTCAAGTAATGTGGAGATTTTTTTATGTAGTGTTTGTTCATTGATCTGAAGGGAAGTAATCAGATCATCCGTGAACTCTAGGCCTAGGTATTTGAAGCATTTAGGTTGCCACATAAGGCCAGAATCGCCTATGATCTCCTTCCCACCTAGGTTGTTTAAAAGTTTTACCTCAGTTTTATCTTTGTTCAGCTTGTATCCAGATATTGCAGAGAATTAGTCTATCGATGATATGAGGGCAGGGATGGCAGTGCCTGCGTTTTCTGAGATTACCGGAACATCGTCAGCGTAGGCAGCTATCTTGACGGTGTAGTTGCCAAATTGTACACCTGATATTTGTGAATTGTTCCTAAGGTGAACTAGGAAGGGTTCGATAGCGAGGAGGAACAAGGAAGGGGAGAGGGGGCAGCCCTGTCTTGTTCCCTGCTCCAGTATAAAGGAAGATGAAAGACAACCGCCTGCTCTGACCCTTGCTGTGGGGTTCGAGTATAGAGCCATTATCATTTGTATAAAATTTCCTCCCAGATTGAACTTATTCAGGGTTGCTTCCAGATATTTCCAATCTATTTTGTCAAAAGCCTTTTCGGCATCTAATGTAATGGCGGCTGTCGGTGTATCATTGAGTTTGGCCTTTTCAAGAACATGGGACAAAACACGCGTGTTGTCACTAGACAATCTGTTTTTAAAAACCTACTTGAGACGGGTGGATAAGTTGAGGGAGAGAACTTTGGAGACGTTTGGCAAGAATTGCTGCGTATATTTTGCAGTCTAGATTTATTAGTGATATCGGCCTGTAATTTTTTGGAAGTGTTGGGTCTTTCCCATCTTTGGGGATTACTGCTATAATGGCTTCAGCTGGTGTACCGGTAACCTGGCCTGATATGCTAAATGCATGAAACAGTTTTAATAACGGAGGGATTAGTGATGAAGAGAAACATTTATAAAACTGAGCATTGAAGCCGTCAGGCCCTGGAGCCTTCCCAGATTTGAGAGTTCTAATTGCTTTCTCAATTTCTGAGTTAGTAATAGGTGCGTTAATTTCTGCTCTTTCCTTGTCCGATAGTGATGGCAGATCGCACTCGTTTAGGTAGTCCTGTATTTTATTTGGGTCTAGATCCCGGTTTTTACTATATAAGGTGCTGTAGAACTCTTTGAATATCTCAGCAATTTTGTCTGGTTCAGAGTGAGCCAGGCCCTTGCTGTCGATTATATTATTGATTGTATTCTTCTGCATTTTAAATTTTAAATATGAGGCCAAGCTTTTCCCTGCCTTATTTGACTCGCATAGTTTGAGGCTTTTTTGTTTATGTATCCAAATTCCTGCTCTATCACTAATAATTTGATTATATTCATATTTCTTTTTAATTATATCACACAGAAGTGAAGCATCTCTTGACAGGATATGTTTCTGTTGTAAACTATCAATGTCATTTTCCAGTTTCTCCAGCTTTTTATTGGAGTCTCTATTCATAGCAGTTCTTATTTTGATAATTTCTTCTCTAATGGAGCTTTTCAGGGCCTCCCAGCGTATGAGGTCGGATGTATCCCCTTCTTTGTTTAGTAAGAGGAATTCTTGTATTGCTTTCGCAATAGCTTCCTTATGGCACTCTTGTTCCAGGACTTCGTTATTGAGCCTCCAGAGCGGTTGCTTCCTGAAAGGTTTTGTGTCAGAGATAGTGAGGCTTATACAGGAGTGGTCTGATATCACTCTCGGTTCGATTGCAGTATCTACAATTCTAGCTGAAGCATTGCCGGAGATTAATAGGTAATCGATGCGTGAGTATGAGTTGTGTGGGGGCGAGAAGAAAGTGTAATCTCTACCAGTAGGTTTTGTAATCTCCACGCGTCAAGTAAGTTGAAGCGAGGGCAGAGGTTAATTAAGGCTTTATGGGAGTTGTTAGGACGGAATGGACACCGTGAGTCCCTGTCAAGCGCCGGGTCCATAGGTAAGTTAAGATCTCCTGCCAATATATGTAACGCATTATCTGCTATAGTGTCAAGCTGTCTATTTAAATCATCCCAGAAATCTACTTCATCTTTATTAGGGGCGTAGACATTAGTAAAATTAAATTCTGTTTTATCTTTCTTTAGCTTTGTTGTGATCCACCTGCCTTTAGAGTCTGATGCGCTGGAAAATAGTTCTATGTTTGATTTTTTTGCTAGTAGGGTCAGGACGCCGTTTTTCTTCCCTACTGCTTCCGAACCAACGACCTCACTAAAAAATCTATTTCTAAGTGAGTTAAACTGTTTGGAGTCAATTTTTGTTTCTTGGAGCAGGAAGATGTCACCTTTTTGTCTGTATAGGTAGTCAGTTATCTTTTTCCGTTTGACCGGGTGGTTTAATCCCTTGACGTTCAATGAGATTACCTTAATGTTATGATGTGTTAGTGGGCTTAAGGTGGTCTGCGTAGTCATGAGTATGTTATCGACATTATATCAAGGCTTCCAGGTCTATAACGCTTGGCTATAGCGGTTGGGTCAAGATGACTATTATGCGTATAAGACATGTGTCTCTTGGAGGAGTCTACATTTTTAAGGATACCCCGTGGGATAGTAATAGTGCGGGATAAGCTGTTGAGAGAACCTTGTCAGACATGCCGTATGGATAAGAGGCATTATTGATTATGTGGGTTGAGCACGAAGAGTACGCTATACACCCATTAAGGCGTTGTAGTGATACATTTGATCTGGTATGAGAAGCATAGTACACAATTACATACAAATACATTAAATACATTAATCTAGCACAGAGCGAGATCGCTTTTGGGCGGAGATGCAAAATCCACCTGGGGTACATGTATGGGTTTATATTACATTTATAGGGCCACATATATCCTGTGATTACATTTGAAACTAAACATAGTTTCCCCTGGAGCTCACCACGAATAGTAATAGTTGTCGAGTACCGGAGGACACCTGAATGAACATGCACAAAGTAAAACCAAAAAAGAACAAATAACAGCAAAGTAAGAAAAAAAGAAGAAGTCAAACCCCTAACCCTACTCTTACCCTCCCTCAACCCCAACCCACCCTCCCACCCCTGAAGAATATGAAAGAACATGGTGACGAGAAAGAGAGCTCTCCTCCCTTGGGATCCATTTTGAGTACAGTATTCGCGTCTGACATCTGTATTATTCGCCAAGTGGCGGACTATATAAAGGATGTGTCGGTCACAGTTGGAATTGTTAACAGGGAGATAGGGGACCAAACAGAACTGAGGACTGTATGTAGCTTGTTGAGCACATTCATGCACAGTAAGTAACAGTGAGTGTCGGTGGATGACAATTATGGTGCGGTCTAGATGTGATGGTAAGTTGTGATGTTATGTTATGTTAGGTGGCTGGTGTAATGATTAGATATGGTGGTATGATGTGATGGCAGGTAGAGACGTAGTGGTCTTGACGTAGTGGTCTAGATATGATGTCATGTGTGATGTCATGTGTCCTGTGTCCTATTACAGGGCATTACGTGTTGTAAGTGTTGCGATAAGGTGCATGAGGTGGGTATTCTGAAGCATTCCCGAGGTATGCGACACATGTGATACAGCATGTTGTATAAAGTGTAACATCAATGTAACATTAACGAGTTGGGATAAGCCGTAATAAGTCGTGAGGAATTGAAGCATGCGAGGCACGCGGGGCACGCGGTGCAACATGTCGTATAAAATGTAACCTGTTGTATAAAGTATAACATAACAAGTTGGAAGAAGTCGTAGTAAGTCATGAGACAAGTTTGTAAACTGTCTATAGGTAAAACCCATAGTTAAAACATGTGTTATGTTCCTGCAGAGACTGAGGAGACTGCAGAGACCGCCGAGACAGTAAAGACTACAGGGAGTATCTGGCGTTGCTTGAGGATATTGGCTATAGACTAGCCTAGAGAGTATACACCTCGGGGCAAATTGTAACTAGGTATTAACTAGGTATTAATTGTGCATTAACTGCATTAACTGCATTAACTGAGTACTGAGTACTGAACCGGTGGTTGGCAAAATCCATAAGACATTATACATTATACATTATACACTGCGCAGTAAACATTGAACCTTTTACCCCAAGCAGTATACGGCATACGGTGTACATTATGTATCATGCAGAGTTAATTTATATGCATTTGAAGCATATGGCAGGGATAAGTATTTATCGATTGCCTGCGGATGTAGAGGGACCCAGGTTCGCCGTTTCCATAAAGGATTCATCTTGGCCGTCGAGAAACCGTTTTAGTTGGTAAGGATCCGTGAAGAAATGTGGGGCCCCCTGGACCACTACCCGGAATTTTGCAGGACCCGCAAAAGAAAATTGGTAGTTTGATAACTTTAGTCGTGGGCGGAGGGCCAAGAAACCTTTCCTGGTATCAACAGTCTCTTTACTGTAGTCCTGAGAAATGAAGATTTTGTTTGACTTCCAGAGGATGTGATTGTTCTTCCGCATGAAGGCAAGGATTTGTTCCACGTGTTGGTACCGGAGAGGTTTACAAACAATAGGCCTCGCCGTCTTTTGCTGCGGAGCACTTCTGGTGGGAACTCGGTGAGCTCTATCAAACTCCAACGGCTTGAGGAACGTTAGATTAGTAGCTTGTGTGAACCAGTTTTCCAGGAAGGTAATGCAGGACCCTGAGGGGTCTTCCTCTCCCTCCGGTATGCCAAATATCCGTAGGTTCCCTCTCCTGTTCCTATCTTCCAAGCTAGATAGTGCTTAGTTAGAGAGTCCGTTGAAAGAGTCAGGTTTTTCAGAGATCTTTGGGTTTTAATTTCTGTGTCTTCCAGCCGGCTGATTCTAGTTTCTGTTTCTGTTAGCCTTTTATTAATGTCTCTTATGTCCTGCCTGATTGCCGAGGTTTCTTCTTTTGTCGATTTTGCGAGGTCGTGGACTTCCGCAAGTTTGCTCAGAATGGTATCCATTGTCGTGTTGATATCACGCTTGCCTTTGGTTGGTGAGTCTGGACCAGGGTGATCAGCCTTGAGTCTCTTTAGATTTTTCGCTTCCTTTTCAGACATTTTGGGTATCGTGTCTTGATGACGCTGAGGGCTATTATTACTGGTGCTAAATGGCGATAAATGGAAATATTGCTGGCAGTATCAGGGTGCTCTGGGTGCCCTTAAGAGCAGCTTTTGCCCAGATATCACAATTCATTGATGACAATTCTATACTTTCTGATTTCCAAATGGGTTTTCATTCACAAAGGGGCATGGAATTGGCCCTAATCTCTATGTGGGATGTTCTTAAAAACACAGTGGACCAGAACCGAGTTGATGCCCATCTTTTCTTGGACCTTTCAGCTGCCTTTGACACAGTGGATCATCTTACACTCATCCAAAGACTTGAGGAAGTCAAAATAGAAGGCACAGCTCTCTTTTGGATCTCATCCTACCTACTCAATACAGCATATATTATACCCGCCCCCCCAATTCTCTTCTAAACCATACATGATTAAAGCAGGAGTCCCTCAAGGATCAAGCATCTCCCTGAAGCTTCTCCACATCGACATGAAATCACTACCAGATCTGATCAATGGTTTTGACATCACCTGCCTTAACTACCCAGATGACACAGAGATACTTCTGAAACTGGAAAGCCCAAAGGACATTAAAACATCAAAACTCTTTGATTGCCTCCAGGTTATCGTCCAATGGATGACATGGAGCCACCTCAAATTGAATGCCTCCAAAACCGAGATACTCACCTGTGGCGACTGGAAAACCTACAACCCTCTCTGTGCCTGGCCTGATGATCTAGGACAGTGATACTCTAAGTACGGCCCAGGGGGCCGCCTGCGGCCCTCCTGACCTTTACATGCGCCCCCCTGTTCAAGAGCAGCACTGGGCTAATGTTTCCGTGACTCAGCACTAACATAAAAAATATGTCAAATAAACCGGCAAACATTTATTTAATGGTTGTTTGAAATTGAAAAAGGAAGTAACTAGGGTGTCCTAAACCAACTTAACTTTAAAAACACCTTCACATATGAAGACATCTTGCAGTAAAAGTATGCTAAAGTCTGTTAATAATTCATTAACACGCAGAACCATTTCACCTTGGTACATCAGATTATCAGTGCATTGAGAAGTATTTTCTTTTTAAAGTGATAGTTTTCAAACATGGGTTAAGAAACATTCATTCTTCCCTACACCCTGATACCAATGCCAATAGTGTACGAAGCGGCAAGTCAGTTGTCATTTGCTCCTTTTGGGGGTTGGGGTTTCTATAATACATGACTAACATATAGTTTACTAAATCAAACACTGGAGAAGGCTTTGTACAGCACACATCCTGAAGTTGTGTATTTCGAGGTCCTTATGTGATAATGAAGAAAAAGGAGGGAAAGTGAAATAAAATAATTACCTAGGATCACACAGTTTGGTTAAGTAGAGAAGCCGGGATTAATCCCAAGTTTTTGGTTTCACACACTATGGGGCTTATTTACAAGCCCCTTGCGCCGCTGGTGCATCACTTTTTTTCACGCACCGGCAGCGCAGTGTGCTGCCCCATATTTACAAGGCCACGCAAAGCAACCCTGCATGGCTTTTCATGGCCTTGTAAATACGGCCCCTTTACATGCATCACTATAGAATGGCTTCCCACCTCATAATTCCTACATACAAGAAAAAAAAACATGAGTGGAACATCTTTCTCTGTTCGAGCTGTCAAACTATGGAATTTAGGATCCACAAACAATCATCTTACTTCAGAAAATTAGTCTAAAGCTGGCTCTTCCCAACATGACCACCATACTCAAAACTCAATAATGTACCACAACAGTATACTCAGACATGACAAAACATACTGATAACAATATGTAAAAGAGCTGTCATCATACAAGAACACATCATTGTAATCTGAACTATGCCTCCTGTTATAAGCAGATACCTTTATATGAGGCAAAATTGTATATTACACCACGGGATACATCTGTATATAAGACAATATCAAAATTGCTTCTTCTGTGTACATGTAGGGCATATTTAAAGGGTTGTGCCTGCAATAAATGCTATGTGTATATTTATGTATATATAAGTTAATTACAGTTATTTGAAACCATCATAATCAATGTACCACAGGATAAATGTGGACAGCAGACTATGTAAATATTGCCGGTTCTACATATGTAAAGACGGGTATTTAAATAGAGGGGTTTAATCAAGAAAACAAAACTTTACCAACCATCATGTATTTATATTTATGTATGTATAAATGATTTACATTTTGCTATTATAAAAACATTTCTGTCCTTCCCATCCCTTCTCCCTCTGACTCATTCCAATCATCTGACTGATTTGAACTCTCAAACATCCTTCTCAATCTTTCACCTCTTCCTTTAAACCATGCCTCTCAATTAACAAGTACACACGACCATTACTTACGAAACAACTCACTACTTCCCTTTTTCAAATCCACACCTTTCATTCTATCACTAACCAAACTCTATTTAACACACAAGAAATTAAGAGCACAACCCTAACACAACTAGCGCACAAGAAAAAACAAAGCAAAAAATTGTACTAACTTACTAATTACTATTCTTGCGTTCTGGAGTAGTGTGCTACTCGCGGCAAAAAGTGCTTCAATGCCTCGCCAGGGGCCGTAAGAGCTATATAAATACATTTACAATTTACAATCCCCCAATACACACAGCGTACCCACTTACCTGTAAGCACTGCATTTTCTTTAGTTTGTGCCCCTGCCTGTATTTCAACTGCTCCTCCATACCTCCTTCACACATTATTGCATAGAATCACAATTGCAATTGGTACACCTGATCATTGCTGTCTACGCTCTGCAGAGAGGCCAAGGATTGGATTCGCATGTATTCTATATCCCTTCATGATGCACTTGACAGACACTGTGAGTGTGCACAACTCTCATTCGTGGCCCATTATAAACACCCTCACACCCTCAACTTGAACTTACACACACATATATATATAGAGGAGATTCTTCACAGTAGGCACTATACTATATATACTATACTATACATAGACTATATATATGAAATATGTAGGAAAAAAATACTGAAACATGCTGTGATACCTGACATTCTTGGTGTGGTTTTCTCAGAACTTTTTGCCTTCAAACCTCTTGTTTTGCTGACTTGGTTTTTGCTCGCTTGAAGACTCTGCACACTTTACCACTGCTAACCAGTGCTAAAGTGCTTGTGCTCTATCTTTAAACATGGTAGAATTGGCTTATACCCAATTGGCATATTTATTTTACTTGTAAGTTCCTAATAAGGAGGTGCTACCTATGTCCCGGGCCTTTAAATTAAATGCTACTCGTGGACCTGCAGCACTGATTGTGCCCCCCCACTTAAGTAGCACTTTAAACAAGTCTCAAGTCTGCCATTGTAGCCTATGTGTGCAGTTTTTAAACTGCCATTTCGACCTGGCAAAATAAAAAAAATTCCAATCCCAAACCTTCCTTTTTAATGCATGTAAGTCACCCCTAGGGAAGGTCCTGGACAGCCCAGAGGGCAGGGTGCAATGTATTAAAAATGTGGGACATGTACTTTTTAGTTTTACATGTCCTGGTAGTGAAAAGTTATTTTCTACTACTGCAAAGCCTGCCTCTCCCATAGGATAACATTGGAGTGGCCTTATTACATTTAATAAATGATAATTTCCAAATGGGAACATGTCACTAGTTCATGTTTGGTGTCTTTGGAATTGTAATGAACAATCCTCTCTCATGATGAAGTTGGATTTTAAATTACAATTTTGAAAATGCCACTTTTATGTTTAAATGTGTTTATTGGCATTTTCGATATCAGAAAACAATTCAAAGGCACAGGCAGTGAAATGCAAAATAGCATACAATACGTACATGTTTGCATGGCAAGGAGAGCATATTGCTCGCAAATAAAATTGTGCAGATTAAACACTGTCGAAGCAATTAAAGCATTGCATTGTGAAAGATACCACCATTTGCTAGAAACCAGAAACTTAAACACCTCCCCCTCCCACCCGTCCGATATCCCCGAGCCCCTGGCTGTCCAGACCTTGTCTCGCCACATAGGCATCGCCCTTTACGCAGTTGAGGAAGGTTGCTGTTCTGCCCCCAGATCCGAAAGTCTCAACACCCTCAGATATTTGGGCTGGGTAACTTCATTGAATTCGGCTAAGAGCAGCTTTAAAAATGGGCTCCATATTTTCTGGAAGGTGGCAGCCGAGCCGCTCAGCGTGGCAGAAATGCGTTCCATCCCAATGATATGCCATAGTCTATGGAGCCACCCCACATATGTAGGAGGAGTAGGGGTCCCCCAGTGCAGCAAGATGTTCTGTAAAGCTGCACCCAGTGCTAGCCCCATCTGGTGCCCTCTCATGCTCTTCAGGGGAAATGTAATGGGATTAGGGAGGCCCAGAATCACGTATATCGGAAGCCTCGGAATTTCAGTATCAAAGAGTTCATCTACCTCGTCCAGGATTTTAGACCAGTAGGTAGACAGAATTGGGCAATCCCACAGTATATGTAGCAGGGTTCCCTCATTGTCACAACCCCTCCAGCAGGTGGGGCTCCTATGTGGGTTGCCTCTGTGGAAGCGCGCTGGTGTAAGATACCAATAGGTCGCTATTTTCATAGCGGTTTCAATACTGGCTACGTTTCGGGCAGTGTGCTTTGCTCTGTAGTAAATTCCGTCCCAGTCCTTCTGAGTAAATTCACCTCCCAATTCTTTCCCCCAACGCCTCTGACTCGGAGTTGCTTGTGGGTGTGGGCCATTTCTAATCATGTCGTACATTTCAGATATCAACCCTTTGTCGGTGAGCTTAGTAATTAACCATTTTTCATATTTGGTCAGTTTACGGCCCCCTTGTTCCCTCATCCCCGGTTGAAGGACACAGTGTCTCAGCTGCAAATACCTCAATCTCTCAGACTCGGGGATCCCGTACTCTAGCTTCAATTGGGGAAACGGAAGCACCCCTGAGAGATCAAATAGATGACCCACCGATCAACACGAAGTGTCCTGCCACTCCCCAAATGATTTATCAGACATTCCTGGGGTGAACTCGCTATTACCAAACAGGGGGGTCAGTGGAGATGGAAAGGTGGTAAGTTTCTTGGCTGTCGCCACCTCGTCCCAAACTTCCAGTACAGATTTAGTGATCGGCGAACCCATCAGGCCCGGCGGCCGCTGTGACCTCCTTAAGAAGGGGACCTTCCACAGTGGGATGCCCGCCAGTGCTCTGTCCTGAAAGAGCCATCGTTTTTTGGACTCCGGCCGTGCCCACTCCACCAGGTACCTCAGCTGGGCCACTTTATAGTAGCTAAGGAGGTCCGGAATTCCAAGGCCTCCATTTTCGGGGCGCATGTACCCCAGGGCCTTACTCATCCTTGGTCTTGCCCCTACCCACACAAACTGATTGATGCTGCGTTGCAGTGAGGCGATCACTCCCGCAGGGGGCAAAACCGGCAGGGTCTGGAACAGGTAGAGCGCCCTAGGGAGTAGGGACATTTTGACCGCCGCTACCCGCCCGAGAAGGGAAAGATGGTGCTTGCTCCAAGCGCCCAAGTCCTTCACGGCTTGTTGCGCCAGCCTAGCATAATTCAACCGAGCCGTTCGTTGGACCATAGCTGCTAAGTCTAGCCCTAGGTAGGGGATAGTGTCTGCAACCTTTATACCGGCCAGCCAGTCGCCCGTGAGGGCCGATGAGGGCGTTACCGGGCTTAGGTTCAGTACCAATGATTTACCCACATTAACCCGAAAGCCAGAGACCTGGCTAAATGTGTCTAACTCCTCAAGAAAGGCGAGAAGGGAGAGTTTGGGTTCCATCAATGCCGCTAACACGTCATCTGCATAAAGGCTAATGGGGTGTGTTTCCCCCCCAAATGGGATCCCCTTGATTCTAGGGTTATCTCTAACCCTTTGTGCCAGAGGCTCTATGTACAGAGCAAACAGTAACGGGGCCAGCGGGCATCCTTGCCTGGTCCCTCTTTGGATATCAAAGAGTAGAGAAGAGACGCCGTTGACCCTGATGCAGGCCGTAGGTTTGGCGTAACAACAGCCCACCCAATCCCGGAACCTCTCCCCCAGGCCAAACTTCGCCATCGTGTGTCCCAAGAACCCCCAATCCACCCGATCAAATGCTTTTTCAGCGTCTATCGTCAACAGTAGGGCGTCCATTTGCGTTTGGTGAGCCTTATCTACGAGGTGAAGTATCCTCTTCGTGTTGTCACTGCATTGTCGGGATTGGATGAAACCTGCTTGATCAGGTTCTATCAGGTTAGGCATATGGGGGCTCAGACGCGCCACGGGGTGTTACAACTTGTCCTACCTGTGCGGAACGTTGTCCAGTTCATGCCGCATTTTCGCTGGGAACACGAACTACCGTTCCCGCCATGCACTTAGCACTTCCGGAGCATAGGTGGCGCTTGGAGTCCGTGTTTCCGGAAGGGCAGACATTTAAGCATTGCCGGGTCGGTGAGACGCTGCAGATTATTCCTACTGCGAGCATCGTATCGGAGGTCAGGAAAGGGAGCTTTCTCCATTATCTGGGTCTGGTAAGGGTGTTACGGCACCGGTTCTGGTTACTTCTTGAAGTTTACTGTTTGAGTCCCGCTGATCGCAGATATCCTGCAACTTCTGTTGGAGGGGTTTTCTGTGCCTCTCTCCTTCCCTTGTTAACTTAGGATACGCCAACGGTAGAGCGTATCAAGTACTATCAAGTGCTTTTCAGCCGTGAGGGAAACGGCATATTCACTGGCACTAGAGTTATACGACTTTTGACGAAGCCATGTTGAGAAACGGCCTGGGTTGATTTAGTTCTTTGGTGACAAGCCGAAGCCGGGTTGAGAACCGGCAAGTGTAAATTAACTATCTGGTTTAAAGAAGCGAGCCGTGATAGTAACGGCGATTAACATTCTGATATAAGAGTGTTCAGAGAGGAGATACCATTGCTATTTCCTGTGACGTGTACATGCACATGTTTCTTTCGCTATTTTGCAAACAATTCATTTATGCTTATTGTTTATGCCTATTGTAACAGGGGTCTAAAACGGGCATGGAGGAAGCCATCCCCTGTGATGTTCAAAGAGGCACTTTTAATGGTGGGTATGACATAAAGTGGCATTACCGTGATCCTATAATAGTTGCACTAGAATGATGGTAACTACATCTTTGTTATTTAGATTCACAGTTGATACTATTATTTCTTGGAACCATTCATCCTAATCTATCGCTTTCAGAAGACTAGAAGAAGGTGCTGTCTTTTCCTTTACAGGTACTTAACAGAAGGTATACCAAGGGCTTTAGTGTTTATATGAGTACATAGTGTAGGATAGTACTAATTGTTTGCTCTTTCACTTTATAGATCTCCCTCCCTGCTGTCCCCTTCCTTTCCTTCCCTCACTCGATCATATCAACCTTCTGTGCTGTAATAGCAAACAGAATTGAGACGATCGGGAGGTGGACCCCTTTTGTGCATCGTGCCAACTCCGAGGTACCGTCAGAGGTTACAAGAGCTACAGCAGCTGACACGGGGATTCCCGTAAAGATCTTAAAATCTACATTAAGTAGAGAGATCGGGCGGTACGAGCTGCATTGTTGCTTATCTTTCCCTGGTTTGGGCAAGACCACTATTGCTGCCGCAAGCATGGTGTCCGGGATCGGGTTAGCACCTCCAAAGATGTTAAACAGCCTGGTTAAGATCGGTGCTAAGATGGGAAAGAATTTTTTATAGAAGAGGGAAGGGAACCCATCCGGGCCCGGCGACTTAAGCACTTTCAGGCGTGAGATCGCTGTGACGACCTCCTCTATGCGAATGGGGGCATCCAATGACGCTGCCTGGTTTGGAGTCAGTGTGGACATAGTGACGGATTGTAGGTAGGCTGCCGTGTCGCGGTCGAGCGGGGTGTCCGCTGTGTAAAGCTTCTCATAGAAGTCACGGAACGTGTGGGCTATCTCTTCATCCCCCCTAATTTCCCCCAGCCTTCCCTCTGTAGCGAGGAAACCAGTGATCGTTGTCTTTGGGCTCGTAACCAGTTCGCCAGTAGCCGGCCCGTACGGTCCCCCCCAATATAGTAAGAATGTTTTAGGCGTACTGCCGCGTATTCCGCTCTATCCAAGTCTAGGGCGGCAAGCTGCGCCATGGCCGCCTTCAATTGTCTTCAGACCCTAAGGGCCCCAGTCCTGCTATGCACCTGTTCAAGTTCCTGCACCTGTGCCGACATATTGGATCTCACCTCCTTGCGCTCTCTATTGTGGGCCGACGCGATCGCTATAAGCTCCCCCCGCACCACAGCTTTCATCGCCTCCCATAATGTCGTAACTGTTATGTCTGGGGTGTCATTAAGTGTGAGGTAGTCCTTAATGCATTTAAGAAGTTGCTGTTCCACCACTTTGTTATGGAGCATATTTTCTTTAAGTCTCCAGCTCCCGGGTCGGTGGGCTCGCCGGGTCACCAGTACCTGTACCGTCAATGCGTCGTGATTGGACAAGGCCATAGGTTCAATGCACGTCGTCCTAACCACACTGCTAACCTCCCCAGTTCCCAGGAAGTAGTCCAGGCGAGCATAAGACTTGTGCGCATAGGAGTAGAATGTGTATTGTTTCGAAGTGGGGTGGGCTGCCCTCCAGATGTCTATCAAACCCATCTCCCTCAGCCATTCCTTCCCATCTCTCAAGAGCTCCCCCCCGTGGAAGTAGGACGCATGCGATCTGTCCATGTTTGAGTCCATGACTATGTTTAGGTCCCCCCCTACCAGTGTCACGCGATTCTGTGGAGCCATTACGTCCGCTAGGGCAGCCTGGAGGAATTTCTCCTGACCCGAGTTAGGAGCGTAAACGGAGACGACCACTAAGAGTTGGTTGCCAAATTGAAGTGTATAGGCCTATAACCTCCCCTTAAGTTCTGCCACTTTCTCCTTTACCTCCCCCTAACAGCGCCTAGATATGAGAATGGCCACCCCCACCTTTTTCTCCCCCAGTGAAAAGAAATATTGATGAGGAAAGGCCCTCGAGCGCATGCGATGGCTATCTTTGGGGAGGAGGTGTGTCTCTTGTAGGAGACACACGTCAGCCTCCGCGCTCTCTAAGTAGGATAGGATTGCGCGCCTCTTCACCGGGTTGCTGAGCCCCTTTACATTAATCGTAAGTATTTTCACAGTTTCCATAGCTAAATTAGGTGTTTGCGGGATGATCTAAGCTGGCCCCTAGGTAATGGCATGGCTCCCGGTTTGGTAGGGCGGCTATGTATAGATGGAGGCTGCGTGTGCTGGTATGGGAACACTTCCGTGAAGGTGCCAGGGGCCCCCAGAGGATCTTGCAACAGTGGATTACGGATATCGGACCCTGCCCCCCCTCCCTAACCCCAACCAACCCAAGAGTAAATACCCCATAAATTGTCCAGAAGTCGCAGTGCTTGACCGCGCCTCCTCGGTGAAACAGTTTGTAGGGTGCATCTGTGGCCGACGGTGCCCCCTCCACCCCCGTCCGCGGCCCCCCGGCATTGCTATGGTCCTCCTATCTGACCCCCGGCTCAGTTTAATCGGCAGCTCCGGGTCCGGATTCAGCAGTCAGGGAGGCCAGCACAGTTCGGCGCTCCTGCGCCATTGTCTCTGGATTCGGTTTCGAGGGGGTCCCCGACCGCCTCCTGCCTCCGACTCGTTGCCACTTCTCTTGTTGACCTTTCCTGTCTTTGCTCGGGGACTCTGCTGATGAGGGCTGATCGATGCCCAGGACTTGGCACGCTTCCTGCAGTGAGCGAATTTGCCGTAGTTTGCCATCCCATTTGAAAATAATGCGGAAGGGATGCCCCCAGGAGTAGGAGACGTCCTGGTTACGGAGGTGGGTCGTGACCGGCCGGAAATCTCGCAGTTTCTGGAGCGTGATGGCCGCTAAGTCCTGATATAAGGCGATGGTGTGCCCCTGGTATATTAACGGGTGCGCGTCCCTCGCTCGCCGCAGGATGAGCTCCTTAAGCTGGAAATCCGGCAAGAAGGCCAGGATGTCAGGGGGAGGTGCCGGGGCCCTCCGCTGCAAGCTGACTCTGTGAGCCCTGTCAATTTTAATAGCAAAGTCCTGAGATTCCTGCAGCACATGGCGAAAGAGGCCTTGGAGAAACCCAGTAATGTCTGTACCTTCTTCGTTGGGAGGGACACCCTTCACCCGTATATTGTTTCTGCGTGAGCGATTTTCCAAGTCTTCCGCATGGGCCTGGAGATCTATTTGTTGTGCCTGCAGGCGGATCACTTCTTGCTGCAGTTGCTCCACTTCCTCGTCCCGGGATTGTTCGTGGTCCTCCAGTGTTGCCACTCTGTCTCCCACTGCGTCCAGGTCCCTACGCACCTCCTTCATCTCGTCAGCGAAGTCTTTTTTAAGGGCGTGCAAATCGTCCCGCAGGGCCGAGAACAGTTGTGACAAGAAGGCCCTTGTGACCGGTTTGTCCATATTCTCCGTCTCCTGTCCCCCGGAAGGAGCTGGAGAGGTGCGGCCTCCTCCTCCGGTTGCCCCCGCCATCTTGACGAACATGTCCTTCACATTCCTGTCCTCCTTCCCCTTTTCTTTCTTTCCCCGCGTGGTGGACATGTCTGGGCTGCGGCTGTAAGGGTGGAGTAGCCGTCTGGGGGCGAGGGTCCTCCCTCGGGACAAGTGGAAGTGGCCTGGGTCTCACGCCGTCCACTCGTGTGGTGTGTGCAGGCGGCCGCCCGTCCACCGATCATCCAGCACCAGCACCTCCCTTATGTTGGGTGTGCTGCGAGGCAGCTCCGAGGCGGATGGTCCAGGCCGGCACCCTGCGCTGCCAATGAAGCGGAGTGGTGCGTGTCCCATTAACCGGTGACTGTGGTATATCTCGTGCTGGTGCACAGAATCAGCGGGGTGGGCCCTCCAGTCCACTCAGCAGCATGGATCTTCCAGCATCGAGGGCGCCGCCAGCTTGGTCGCTCTCGCCGCCTGGCGGACCCCGCCGGCACCAGGGCTCCATCCTCTATGGCCTGGGCCAGGTTGATGATAGGCCCCGGCGTCAGGCCCGCCGCTGCACGTTGGCCCCATCTGGTCCTGTGGTGGTGCGCACCCTCCGATGTGGTGCTATGGCTCCACGGCTCCTCCGGCCGCTGAAGCACCGATGCTGTCCTTGCCCGGCTCGGCAGAGCACCCAGCGGCCTTCGTCCCTGCGCTAGGCCTCAGTCCGGCCTGGTCCTGCTCCCTCTGGCAGGTCCCGAGTCCCCCGCTCCCTGCGTGCAGCCAAGTGCAATGCTGAGGCCCCCCCGGATGTCCCCAGGGGTCCCAGGCCAACCGAGCGGGGCAGAGTCCACGTGGCCGTGCAATGAAGTGACTAGATCATCTGACTCCCCCAGGGGTGCCAATAGGAAAGATCGCCCCGAGTGTCGCGGGCTCCCGCCCAGTCAAATTAACCACGGGGTGTCGCCGGGCTGCTCACCTCAGTCCCAGGAGTCTAGGCCCCCACTCGCTGCATCGGCGGGCCCGCTGCCAGAGGCTCTCATGGACGGCAATGGGAAAGCCGCCCTCCGGATCGCCGGCCCGTCTGCTCCGCCTCCGTAGTATCTGCCTCGCACCTTAGGCCCAAGGAGAACGCCCGCAAATCCGCCCCCGGGAGGTCAGGCCGCAGTAAACGGAAGGTCGGGACCCTCCAAGCAGCCGTGTGAGGCACCCCCAGTGCGCCAGCCGTCTCTCCGGGTCCGTTACGGAGCCCGGGCCGCCATCTTGGATCCCGGTGCGCGATGCACTTAAGGCGCAGTTTCTGATGCGCTCCGTGCCTGGGGTCGGCTGAGAAGCATGCACATATGTTCCGGCCGCTGTCCCATACACCGCCGGGGGTCCACAGCGCAGGAACGGTCCCGGGAAACGCCCAGGCCGACGGACGGGAACGAGGAGACGAGCGAGCTACGTCCTACCCGCTCGCCATCTTGGCCAAGCCCCCCGAAAATGCCACTTTTAGAACGTTGCCATGTTCCTGCCTTAGCCATTTAGTGCCTGCAGCCTGTCTCTATGCCACATGAGTGGGTGTAGCTGAAAGCTGGGTTTTGTGTATTCCTCCTAGATAGCCACACACAATAGAGAGTTTAGGTGTGCCTGGATGGGCCATCACTGGCAGGATGGGAGGGCGGAGCTGGGCACAGCCCTAATTACACTTAAACAGGTTGTGTGCTGCCTCCAAACAGGGGCTGCATACCCCCTTTAGTTAGTCTCAATCAATATCAATCAATCAGGGTTTTGTACAGCACTAGCTACTCACCCGGAACGGGTCTCAAGGCGCTATGGGGGGGGGGGCGGAGCCAGGTCAGAGAATACCCGTGGACTGGAAAGGAAAACCTCTAAAAGCTTCTCCCACTTCAAAGGAAGGCCCAGGTATTAATATTAGACCCCAGGCACCAACTCTTCAGTACATACTGTAGATACTGAAGATACTTTGTCAGGAAGAAGGATTGCTATGCTGCTGAAAGCACCGCCACTCTGCTGGACTTCTGCTCTGAAAGACTGCTGCCCTGCTGTGCTGAACTGCTGCCTGCTGCCCTCTTGCCTGGGTGAGAAGGACCTGCATCTGTTGAACCCAGGACCCCAAAGTGACTCCAAGGGCGAGTTGGCTGGCCTCTTGACCAGAGCCTCAGGGACAGAAGTCTCCAGCAACCTCTTTCTCAGCCCCTGGACTCTGCCAAAAGTGAGTCCTACCCTGCCAAGTGGTGCCACCGCAGTGATGGACCCTAGGAAGTGGACCTGAAGGTGCTCTACCAGCCCATCTGTGGATCCAGCAGAACCGACACATCTCCTCTTTTGTGAGACGCAATCCTGAGCAGAACCGATGCATTGCCTCTGCTGTGAGGGCTCTCCCAGTGCAAGGACTCCACAGCAACCCCGCAGCCCTCATCGAACTGCCACTGTGCGAAGCTTCCCCGACACTGGCCGTCGTATCGCAAATCTCTCGTCAATGGCAGCCTCGATGCGACGCAGGTTCTCTCATCACAACCTCACAGCTGCTCGGAATCGATGCATGTCCATGAACTTGCATCCTCGTTATTGAATTCACCCAACATGACCTCCCCCTCAACCCCGAGTCAGAAAAAAGTGGTCAGGCAGGCCTGTACGTCGGAGCATTTGAAAATGAACACATTTACAATGAGGGAAACCTGTGGTTCCATAACATCAGACTATGGCGTAGATTTATTGATGAAGTCCTAGTGATATGGAGGGGTGATGAGTCAACTGTGCGGGATTTTCTGGAGTGGTTGAATGGCCGTAACCCATTACTGCATTTTACATCTACCATCACCAAAACGGAGTTGCCGTTTCTGGACTTGGTAATGAACCGAATGGATGCGGACTTTCCACCCTTGTCTACCATAAACCTACAGACAAGAACTCCCTGCTCTCTTTTGAGAGCTTCCACCCTACATCTCTAAGAGAGAATTTACCAGTGGGACAATTTTTTCACCTCTGGCGGAATTGCACAGACAGGATGGCTTTTAATAATGAAGCAGGGTTACTAACCAAGAAACTCCAGAATAGAGGATACCCGGAAAGGGTGGTTAAGTGAGCCTGGAAGAGAGCCATGAACAACAACAGAGAGAATTTACTGGAGAAGGTGGAAAAACCAATGGTTTCCAATACTGTCTATGTCACTACCTTCAACACAGTCTCACACCACATTAAACGCCTAATATTGAAAAATTGGCGAACATTGAACTCCAATGGCCTCGATCTGGAAAAACCTTTGTTCTCCTTTAAGAGAAGCGATAACTTGAAAGATCTGCTAATTGATACTCTACCCCATATTACTAGATCAAATATTATACAAGGTCGATTGGATTTGGCTCCGGGTTCAGGACACACGAGATGTGGTTCATGTGATGTTTTCCATCTGACAAAGGACTCTAAAAGTGTTGATGTGGGCCTACCCTACCCATGGGAGCAGAAGATCCATACGAATTGCAACTCAGAAAACGTGATCTATTTAATAATATGCCCATGTAAGAAACAATACGTAGGCCTGACAACAAGACAGGTTAAAGTACGCATCATGGAACACAGGAGTACCATTAGATGCCAAAAATCTAACACGAAGTTTACTACACACTATCTAGAGGAACACCACAAAGTAAATGACCTATCCTGGACGGTGCTGGATAAACCCAGAATCAATCCATGTACAGGAGATAAAAAGAGATTACTCCTACTGAGGGAACAGAAGTGGGTGTACAGATTACAAAGCCATGTGGTGGGACTTAACGAGGAAATTCCATGGAATGCCCTCAATAGATGAGGTGGACCATCATGTTGATTTCTTAATTTCGCATTGATTAAAGGTCTCTTAGTCACATGGGTCTCTACCTTTGAGGGAACTTTATGAAATATGAGATATGTAAACTACTAATCATGCTTTTTGGCTGATGCCAAATATAATTCTGATAGGCGGAGGAGACATTTAAATAAATACAAGTGTTAATTATAAGAGGGATCCTAACACTTGACATTGTCTATATATCTAAATGCGCACCAGTAACGGGTTTGGTATGCTGTAACATGGAAACCAGCATTTATATGCTCTGAGCCTATACAGTTATGGCTCAATTCTAACATGCTGGGCACACAAAAGCACAAACAACCCCCCCCCGACCGTCCCATCTGTTTATACTAGTCCATCATCCATTAGGGAGATGCACTCATACAGACTCGGCCTATGTGACCAAAATATTGGTATACCCCTATGGAAAGGTTTCCCACGCCCCAGTTTGCTTCGGTTAAGAGACATGATCTTAATCAGGTATTTTATTTGAATTTGTAAATTAAACCACCACTAAGGGCAACCCCCAGCCGGAAGTAATATGTTTTCCCACTGGGCTTTGGTTTTGCTCTAGCACGATCAGCGTATCACATAGAACTGGTGACCACCTAGGTAGCGTATTTTTGGCGCTATGTCATCTTGATGAAGAGACAAGAGTTCAAATAAATAAAGTTATTTGTCATTCTCCTATTATCTGGAGAAAAAAATTACGGCGACCAACAGAAATTAACCGACAATATCACAAGACCGGGCGTAATAGCGTGAGGACGTCAAGATCACGTGGGTTCACATCCCCCACGTGACCGGAACTAATCCCGTTATAGGGGTTGAGGATAACAGGAGCTCGCCACCTTCACGGTGAGAGTTGGAGATGTTCCAGGAAGTGCACCCACCTTGATGAAGTAAGGTGCTAGGGGTGGGGTTCCGTGGGATGGAACACCGATACGAGGATGACTTAGATTACGATACTGGGGGTGCAGGAACACCCGAGCTAAGCATATACTTGATCCCTTACTTAAGTTGACTCGGTGTGGTGGTATATCCATACATACTGGGAATAGGAGTGGATCCATTCTAATCCTGGCATTCATTTTCAGTGGTTACGACCTTAGTGACTATGTAAGGCGACACTATCTATTCCTACCGGATCTACTTTGCCCATTGATAGATTTCTAGTAATCATGCCTATTTATGACACCAACATGTACACATTTTATCAACTTATAGAGTTTGACTACAGGGGGTCACTCCCAACACCTCGCTAATTCTAGCGATTCGCTTTGTGAAACTCGGTAAGTGAGGTTCTTTTGCGCAGCATGAGTGGACTCGTATGATTGATACGGACTTTGTTTGTGGTAAAAACAGTTTCCTGTGTGTTAAAAAGAGTGGACACTGTTCCATAATGAATGTATGGTTCGATTTGAACAAGGTGCTCACAATTTAAACCAACTGGGTATTGTGAGCAGCATGGTGGTGCTAGGATCCCTTCTTATCAAATGACCAGATTTATGGCCCCGTGCCTAGGCCCAGATTTCTGTCTCCAAAGGAATGTACAAATTGTTTTATGATGCTTCATGTAATGTATAAAAAGATGGCTGAAACCAATGTGCTTTGAGACAGTCTTCAGACCCTGACTGTTGCCTGTTCTCCTGGCCGCAACGTTTAATTAAACCAACTGCTCCTGCTTTGCCAAATGCCTCTTGTCTTTCATTTTTTCAAGGTAAATTCATATTCTAGCAACATCCTCCATCACGCAACGCATTCACAATACCGGACTTCGCATCATAAGCTTTTGTCAGTGGTATCCTTGACGACGACACAGGACCTCGCATTGAAGCCTCGCTGCTCCACGTAGCCGACATATCACCTTGGCTGCAGGACGAATCCTTGATGAGGGATCTCTCAATGCTCCGCAAACTAGGATGTAAAGTACTGTGTTCAGCTTGCCTAAACTGGGTCCCCATAGCTGGTCCGCGCTCCATCGTGGTGGACCTGAACCTGTGACTTTGTCTCGGTCCGGCACAACCAGATATTTACAGTTTACAATTTGTGCTGTTAAGCGCTATTTTTCTCTAAAATCTCGATATTTGAATGTCTCAGGTTCTATTGATTGAATTTTTGTCATTTTGGTCTTGTTTTATTTATTACACTTTACTCTATTTTTTTATGGGGGTAGGATTTTCCTTGTGTGGTTTTCTCACTTTATTCCTTTTTGAAGTGCTGCATAAATACTTTACACATTACCTCTAAGTTAAGCCGGACTGCTCTGTGTCAAGTTACCAGAGGATTGAGCTCGAATATAGTACATTACAACGCGATCCATTACATTGCGTGCTTTTACAACGCAGTCGTTACAACGACTGCGTAGTTAGTACGTGATGCATTTACATCGCAAGTCATTATAACGATTTGCAGTAGGGGGCGCGCTGGACTTAGGAATAGTATTATTTACTATTCCTACTCCAGTTTGCACAACAGTAGGGAAGGTGTTGGAATTCATTTCCAATACCTCAGCGCTCCCTACAGCAAGTCGATGTAATGACTTGCGATGTAAATGCATCGCGTACTAACAACGCTGTCGTTGTAACGACCACGTTGTAATAGTACTGCGATATAATGACAGCGTTGTAAACGCTATTTCCCGTTGAGCACAGATTAATGTGGGGTTGATTGTGTCTCACCCTGACAAGGATTGTGGTTCCTGCTTGAGTAGGATTTCATCCCCCTCAGCCAGTAACCCAATAACTCACACATGCCATCCTAGAAAAGCAAATAATCTTATGGAATGCAAGAGTAAGTAAAATGTGAAATATAAACAAGAATAATATCACAGTTTCTAGACAAAGACAATATATGAAAATAAAGAAGGAAGAGAATCCTATTAAGGACTTGACAGATGTCCACATGAGTATAGAGGAAGAAGGAAATATTGACATAGAAGATTTAGCCATTGAATTAGGGATTGATGCAAACACACAAAAGCAAAGTGGGCTGAATACTGGTATTAAATGTATTCGTACTATGAATGCTGACAATGTGATTGATGTGTTTCCAAATTTAATGTTAAAGGATTTTGAATCTTGTACTGGCGTGGCTGATACGCCAGGGGCAGCCCAGCAACCTATTATTTTGCTGTGCACCCTTATAGGACACCTTCTCCACACTCAACACGTAATCCATGCCGAATTAATGCGCCTCTACACCTCCCTTTACCAGTTGACCATGAGAGTTGGATCTGACTGCCTGGACACATTCTTCTCCACAATTCGATTGCCCGTTATCACCCCTGAGCAATGGGAAGAACTTGACCAGCCAATCACACCCTATGAAATCCGCAAAGCCATCAAGGCCTTGGTACTGGTAAGACCCTGGCACCCGAAGGCCTACCGGCTAAATACTATATAGCCTATGCACTGGTACTGACCCCCACTTACACACCTTATATAATGAGGCACTTGTGCCCTCCAGTCTCCCTGCATCGTTATGCCCAGCACTTCTCACCTCCCTGCCAAAATCGGACAGAGATCCTACTGCTCTGGGTTCCTACCGCCCCTTGGCATTACTAAACATTGGCTACAAAATGCTAGCCAAGGTCCTGGTCAACCACTTGGCGCCCTAAGTCCCATCCCTGGTCCACCCAGATCAGAACTGGCTTGTTCCAGCCCATAATACCTCGCTAAACTTGCTGCGCTTCTTCTAGGTCTACACATACTCAGCCCTTAAGTGGCCGCAATCTGGATGCCTGGTGCTGGACCTGGATAAGGCCTTTGATTCTCTAGAATGGGAATTTCTATTTGCCACTTTACCTTGCTATGGTATTGGGTGCCATTTTCTCCGGATGGTCTGCCTGCTCTACACTGAGCCAACAGCCAGAGTAAAGACGGGCTCCTACATATCAGACCCAATTGCAATATGTAGAGGAACCTGACAGGGTTGCTCGCTGTCCATGCTGTTCTTCTCTCCGGCTATAGAGCCATTAGCTGCTGCCATCCGAGCAGAAGGCATGGAATGGGGTATCCCGCTGGGAGATGAGACACATGCAATTTCTCTATATGCCAATGATCTTCTCCTGTATATCCGAGACGTGCGTTCAGATCCCACCGCACTGGCTCAGATACTCAATGATTTTGCCACCCTTTCTGGCTTATAGGTCAACTGGGCCAAGTCATGTTTATTCCCATTTACTGTGACATGTCCTGACCCCGCTTTTATACTTAATGGCTTTCCTATCATGTGGCAACCTAATATGTTCAGATACCTGGGGGTTAGAATCTATCATCAACCAACCGACCTGTTAGAAGGCATTCTCGGAAGAGCTATAACACCTATCAGCCACCAGATGACATTCTGGCGCACACTCCCACTATCAGTTATGGGTCAAGTGGCGCTTCGCAAGATGGTAGTATTACCTTGACTATTATACTACTTCACAAACCTGCCCCTCTACATTGCGCCCCCCATCTTTCGTAAGTTCGAAAGCACCATGAGAAAAATCATCTGGAACAACACCCATTGCCGGGTGGCACTCTTTTAACTCTATTTGCCTGTTAACCAAGGCAGGCTGGCAGTTCCCAACATGGAACAATATTATCTTGCCTCCCAGCTTGAATGGGTGGCCAAATGGAAGGAGGAGAAGCAGCTCTCTGACACTGCTACGCTGTACCCAGCCTGGACCCCTCGGCACTACTCCAACTATTTCAACCCTGCACTCGTGTGAGACCACTGGAGTCATTGCTCCTAGGAGTCGCATACCATTGCTAGCGCAGAAGCCTATACATCACATGTGCCACTGTTCCATATGCACCAGCACTGCCTCTGCTCAGCACGCCTAAGGGCCATACTACCACCACATCCGCCGAACTCTCCTCTTGGTAGGCAGCAGGCATGAAATCCTTAGGTGACTTCAATCGAGATGGTACACTAATGCCCTATGATATGCTGATGGAGGAGAAAGGTCTTACCCCAGGTCAGTTCCTGCTCCATGCTTCACTAATAGCTGCACTGGGTGGCAAATGGGGAGAAATGTCAGAGGAGCAACAGACAAACCTCACTCTCCAATATCTACATGTTATGGGGTTAGGCAGACACCTCACAAAGTGGTTTGCTGCATCGTTACGCCTCCACACAGTGGTATCACTCATGCCCTTGAGACAGCATTGGAATGCAGACCTAGCCCGTCCCTGTACCAACAAGGAATGAGCTGCCATATTAGAAAGTCCAGTCTGAATTCCTCACAATGCCCGCTTCCGCCTCATTCAGTAGTACATTATCCAGAGAGCCAATCTCATCCCCGCTAAAATAAATCGATACTTCCACCATGTTGCAAAGTCATCCTTGGGCCCTGAGCACCCCCCATTTTTTGCTGACAGGTACTGATGGTAACTGACACTGACTGTCCTTAGGCTCTGCCTAACTAGGCCCATGGCCAGTGCTATGCTGAAGAGACACTTAGAATACAGTGGAAACACCTACATACACTAGGGTACACTATGGGTTAGGGTACCCCTATGATTGGCATAACCTCCCCTATAAGGCCCTAGTACATATTAAGGTAGGGGGGTCAAACTACCTTTAAGTCCCGAGTATATAATAGTGCATGTCAGTTTAGAGGCCAGCAGCCCTTTCTGCACTTGCATGTGTGCACTGATGAGGCCTGAGGTCAGTTTAAAAGCAGCCCTGTGTTGCAGGACTGCTTTTAAAATGCAAATTGTGCTTACGCTCGACTTTGGTGTTTGGGGCACTTACAAATTAATGAACTACAATGTTGGGCATTTTAGGTACCCCCAGGGTCTCCCCTGGGTGTCCCAGGGGTGGGGGTCAGGTATTTATAAGGAGGACACTTATAAAATGAGTTTTATATGCCCTGGGTTTAGTGAAATTGCACATTTCAATCCCCACATTGTGGTAACCTGCTTCCCAAAATAAATCGACTGTTGTGCTAGGAGCACTGTGGAGTGGGGATCTGCAATATTTGTACATATTCACAACCCCTAAAGTCTCCCCTAGGTGCCAGTGGTGGGGGGTCCTGTAGATATATGCAGGGTCCTTATAAAAGATGTTTCATAAGCCCTGGTGGTGGAGAAATTGCCCAGTTCAATTTCCCTATTGCAGATCCCCAGCCACATAGGTTAACATGGCAAGAGGTTATTGATTAATAATTAAGGAAAGGCATGTAATAAAAATATCATTCAAAGACTCAGTAGAATGGTATTGATAAATCCAACAATATGCTATTGTTAAATTTAGCCTAAAATGTATTGACAATAAGTTATAAGACTTTTTTGTCTGTAAGCCAAAAATTCAGCCTTCCAGTGCTCTGATCTGATTGGCCAGAGTTAAGTGGATTAGCAAGGCTGCTTTGAAGAGGTGATAAACGACCCCTGGGGTTAGGGAGCCCTTCTGGGAGGAGAAGGTGCTGGGCATAGGAATGCCAGAGCCAGGGGGAGGGGTAGCAAATAATGTTCTTCAAAGGAAGGAGGGAACAGGCTGGAGAAACCAGTTTCATTTACACTTCTACCCTCTGCCCCAAGCCAGGTGGCAGGCTTAGAGAAGGAATTTGCAGATGTAAAATAGAGGGAAATTATGTAGGTGAACCATCCTGTAGGCTGGTTTAGTTAGCTCTTCTCCCTCTGCTGGAAAATCAGCCATATTAAATTTTGGAGAAATGTTGCTCTCTGGGAGACTATAGGGCCCCAGATGCCACACGCCAGATGCTGACCTCCTAAACATGATATGGGCCTGCCCACTCCTCATCCCTTACTGGCGAGGAGTCATGACCCAGCTATCCTACTGCACGGGACGTACCGTAACACACACCTGGGAGGTATGCATCTTGAGCCCCTTCCATAGAAGTAAACAACTAAAGGTCACCACCCGCTTCTTAGACCTGGGCATGCAGGTGGCAAAACATCTAATCACTAGGAAGTGGAAATCGCTGGCGCCTCCCCCTCTGGTGGCCTGGAGACAATCGATGTTGGTATGGGCCAGAGCCGAGAGCATTGCACTCAGCCGTGGCCCATGCAGGTAAGAGCGGTGGGGGAGGAGGTGCGGTGGGGCCAGGTGGGGAGGGATTTCGACAGACGGCGATGAGGGAAAATGAATAATTTATTTAATTTTCCCTCGTCGTCATCTGTCGAATCCCCACCCCCCACCGCACTTACCTGCACATGCCGCTCCTACACAAGGAAGACACCATGGGGCTTCGCAAGATACCTATCAACACTAAGTAGGACACTACATTACACGACCTCCAAAATGAGCCACACACGGAGTTGAACCACCCAGACGCCACAGTACCATGGACAGGGGAGGGCAGGGAGAACCGGCATACCACACAATAACAAACACAAGTGATGTCAGTGAAAATTAGCATGTTCGTCTCACATCATAAACAAGGTTTGATGAAACAATTGCTTACCAATATGCGTTCTGTCTATACATTTGGCGGACTCGAGGGAAAGATGGGGGTCGGGGAGACCTAAAGTTGGGCCATCTTATCCCTGTAATCTTTCTTTGTCCTTTTCCTTCTCCTCTCCCGCCTTCTGGTATTATTGAGTTTGACTAAAAGGGATCCAAGATCAACATAATAAGCTGAAGCTCCTGCAATAGATTGCATATGTGAACTCTTAGCAGCACCTCCCATACGTGGAGGCACTTATCTTGTTCCCCTACAAAGGGGGGGAAAAAACGAAAGTGGACAAACACCTGTGACTGTTGCTAGAATCATCAAAGTGTAACAATTTTTTATGGTGATATAATGATTCTTCTGTAATACTGCATTCAACATGAGAAAGTGAAACATGTTGGATAATGTAACTTGTGCTCACACGTCGATCCTTCAACTCTGTTAATGTTTGAATAAGAAAAAGAAAAACAGATAAAAAAAAAAAAAGGATTTTGACTCTTCTAAAGGATGCAAAAATGCATATAATTGGAATAAAAGAATTCATAGAACTAAAAAACCTTAAGTCTGATATGTCTATTATCATCTGGTAGGCAAAGGAGAAAATGAAGTGGTCATGAATTTTGAAGATTTCGATTGGGAAGCCAATAGACAATGTAGTGATCTGCTAAAATGCGAGTGTGTTGAAGCGATTAAATTACATGAATTCTAAACTTTTTTTAAAGTATTATGAAAAAAGCAATTTAGACCGCGATGAATATGAGTATTTGAATGTTGAGAAACCGATTACATCTTTTATACACTTCCTGCCAAAAATGCATAAAGGAGGTAGGATCCCCCTGGTAGTCCCATCATTTTAGTGCTGGGCTACCATACAGAACTCATCTCGGAATATATTGACCTTTACTTGGCTGCGTTATTAATGACCTTACCATCATTATTAGGGATTCTAAAGACCTGTTGTGACATATAACGGAATTGCCATAAACGATGATTATTTACTAGTGACCTTGGATGTTACCAGTTTAGGTTACAGTAATTTAAAGATAATAGTACCTTTTCTTTGCAAAAAATAAGAATTATGTTTTTCTGTGATGTGCATTAAAATTAAATTGATTAATATACCTGTTGTAAGCACCCTTGCCTACACTCTTACAGTGCTATTAAAATTACATACAATGCTTATTTTTGTAATTATAATTTTTATTGAAAGCATATGGCTGCCATTTTTAGACGAAATCATATTTTCTTTTCTTCTCTTTATTTTTGTGGCATATGTTTCCAATAGATATTTAGAAATGTAACCATCACTCCACTTTCAGAAGCAAGAACTATTGGCTTTGCCAGTGCTTGTTTTGATAAATGGCTTGTTGAGGAAAAAGGAAGTTCAATTGGTCGCAAACACTGACTCCGTAATCAATCATGCTGGCCAAGCTCTTTATACTTTGTGACCCCGATACATCTAGAGCTAGTAAGTAATTCGTCTCCTCTATCAAGAAAACATCCCCAATCAGTGAACTGAATAGTGCATTTCAGAGTGCACTATAGCAAATTTACATGAGAAATGTTTTTCAACAGTAGCTATGTTTTTATGTTTCCGTATTACAATCCGCTAATTCTCTTAGTCTTAAGTACACAAGAAGCAGCCCAATATATTCAAAAAGTAAAACGAAACATTTGAATGTATTTATTTAGGGAAAACAAGAGTCCCGCCGCCTGAGATCCACAGAACACAATTGCGTCTTGATTATTTTGTCGTAGCGAAACATTTTGTTTTTTGGTATGCATATAATTTATAAAGAACGCATTGAAGGCGTACCTTTATATTCACTAAATACAATCTTCCCGATAATCTGGCAATAGTTTATCGAATTCTGCATTAAGCTTTGCGACATAAACGCCTTTCTTTTCTACATGACTGCTTCGGTGTGTGGGTCTATTCTCGGCCAAGCAGATAATTGACACCTTGCGCATTATTTTTAGGCCACAATTATATGCAATAATATGGAGCGGTTATGACAGGAATACAGCACCTATTCGCAGCCTGACGTAGACGGGATAACCATAGCTTTCTAAGCTGAGGTGCTTCCGTCCAAACACTCGTAAACACCCATTTTATATTTAGTAAGCACAGTGGCAGTCATGTATCCGGGACACAGGAAGAACGGGAGACGCACTGCTGAAGAGAACACCCATCCCTATGCTAATCGGTGTCGTCCTTCGACAAACAGATATTTAAGCACACAAAAGCTGTTCAAAGTCTTTCAGAAAACATATGAACGAGCGATTCAGTAGCTAAGCAAAAGCATCTTATTCGTTATGAATTAAATGTCACATAACAATGTTTTCTGTTATTTAAGCTGCATGCATGAGGCAAGTAGTACTATATGAAACCCAAAACAACCTTATCACAGATTAATTTAAACCATCTATACATGCAGGCATAGTAACTCAGTAGGTTAAATATTCGCTGCTAACATTTGTGTTTAATTAGCTTGTAACCTGTTCGAATCCAGGCAGGACAAACTCATTCTTCCGCTCTCGTTATTTTGAGTATATTTAAATTGGGTAATGGCCTGTAACTTACCTGTAATCTTCATTACTCCGAGTCAACAACCTCCGAGTCACAGACATTAGACATTGAGCAAATGCACCACCCACCAGAAGGATCAGCAAACAAATAAAAACAAATGTTTCCCATCCCTCTACTGTAATCAGGTAGTACTTTCTGTCGCCTGGTATAAATAGTAAGCACGCTATCTACCTATCCTGTACTGCCCAAGCTTAGCAAAAATTGAAGCCGAAAAACTAGGGTGGGATGGATGGGTGAATGGACTGTGACGGGAGGTCGGCCATTACCTCCTGGTCTGACCTCTCCGTTACAGTCATTACACATTGAGCTGATATCCAAGTATATTAGTGGCTTCAATGAAGAGACTTACTCCAAATGATGCTTCACAAAACCTCACTTAATTTCACCATATGAATCAGTGATCCTTCAAAGAATTCAAGACCAAAACCCCAAAAGTCACCCACCAACAACATGCAATGTGTCATAAAGGAATGAGGGGAAGCCCAAGTTGCAGCATTGCAGAAGTCTGACCTTGAGGCCCCAAGAAGCTGCCACGCCTGTTGTCGATCTTCCCTGGACCACATTGAGCAAACTCTCACTGTGTGCCTCATACGCTGCAGTGCCAAAAGCTACAAATAATGCATCCACTTTCCTCAAACCTGCCATTCCAGCGACACAGATTGACAAGGCTCTCTTCACATCCAAAGTATGGAAAAGCTGCTGCTCCTGAGTCTCTGGGACCAAACACCAGAAGTACCAAATCTTCTGAGCAATGAATAGGAACAAACTGTGGACCTTGTCTGAGCACCACCCTATCAGGGAAAAATCTCAACAAAGATTCCGAACAGAAAAGAGCTTCAAACTCACCTACTCTCCTCACAGAGGTGATAGCGACCAGAAAAAAAATGCCTTAATTGTAAGAAATTTGAATGGCACCTGATCTAATGGTTCCAAATGTGGCTATAGTAAAGCCTCTAAGACCAAAGGCAAATCCCAAGGAAGCATTGGAGACCCAAAAAAAACTCTAAACCTTGTAACCAATAGAGCTACACATTCACCTTTTGGACTCCTAAAAGCTATAACAGCAACCAATTGGGTACACAAGGTAGAAATGGCTAACTAAAGATCGAAACCATCTTTCAGAAAATCAAACATTTTGCATTTATCCATAAGTAAACCATTTGAGCCTTTGAAAATACACCATTTGTCCAATGACTGCCAATGTCTGGAGGAGGCTTTCAAAATTGCTGAACGCCTAGAATGCTGAATAAACAAGGCAATTTCTAGAGAACAACCCTTTGCCTCACGCATCAGCCTTTCAGTAGCGAAGCCCCCAACTGCAGATGGTTCAGCCCCAGGAAAGACAACAGAGGGCAAGGGAAAGGAAAGGATCCACAGGAATTTTCCAATGTGGAAGTTTCACCATTTGAAAAAGAAAGAAAGCCCTGGGCGACAACTCCAACATTGTACCACTAACACCACCTTTGCCTAATCCTGTTTTAACTTAACAAGCACTTTCTGAATTAGAGGACTTGAAGGGAATGCCTAAGTTAATTCCTTGGGCCATTTGAATGACATTGCATTCACCCTCCAGCATTGGGGGAAGGCATAATTGAGCAAAATCTTGGAAGTAGAGCATTCTACTCTGACACAAAGAGGTCTATCTGAGGAAGACCAAACTTTTCTAACAATTTCTGAAATACCTGCCTCTTCAATGGTGTGGATGACAATACTAGAAACATTCTGATAAGTTTATCTGCCTTTCTATTCTGTCTCCATGGGAGATGAATTCGCCCTCAGTGACCACAGATTCTATTCTGATCACTGGCAAATCTGGTGTGCTAACCTATTAAATGAGGGAACTCACACACTGCCTTGATCATTCAAATAATAGACTACCATCCTATTGTCTGACCTGATTTCAGCCTCCTGTGGGAAAATATGGGCCAAAAAGTGAATTAAGGCTAGATGGACTGCCTTTAGTTCCCTCTAGTTCGATGAGGGATTTTCTTGCTAGGTTGAGCTTAGACCCTGTACTGTCTCCTGACCCAAGACTGCTCCTCACCCCAGCTCACTGGCATCTGTTGTCAATACCACTGCAGCCAGGGAAGAGAAAGGGGACCCCTTGTTTAAATTTTCATCCACCAGCTACCAGAGCATCTGCAACAAGATCTCTGAATCCACTGGTCTGTTCGTAGTTCTCGGAGCTGGGACTCCAGTTCGACCACAGGCAATTCACTAGTGGGTACGTGTGGAGTCTGGCCCGCAGAAGGATCATAACTGTTGATGGCGTTAAACCCTGAACTATTAACCATTGCCTAGCCATAGGGTTTTGACTTGACAAATTTCAGTGTCTTTTTGCTTGACTGACACAAAAACACCTTCCCCAGGTCTGTTTTGAAGTGACCACCAATAAACTATAGCTCCTGAGATGGTGCTGTCATGTAGTTCCTATAAACCTATACAGGACCTGCGCGTTCAGATAACATACACTGCAGGATTGGTGTCCGGGCTGATTCTAGACACCCCCACCGGGTATGTTAGCCTGTATACCAGCTAGCTCACAGTGCCACTAGAAACCCCTCTTACAAAGGAGAGAATAGTTCTTGGCAACTATCGAACATGACAACCCTGATCCCTCAGGATCGTGGAAACAGTGCGATACTTTTCGCTCAGTCACTCGTGCTCACTTTGTCTCGGAGAGATACACAGAATAAACGGTGGGGACGTTTTTCAATAAGCATTTATTGAACCAGCGTCATTCTAGTGTAAAATAGGTGTGCTGAAACAACCATTAGACAGAAACAGATATAAATGATTAGAAGCACTAACAGAGTAAAAGGATGGTAGATTCCTACCATCGTGCTAAAACAATGAATACAGGCAAGTATATAAAATACATGACTGAAGCAAATGCGTACTCCTACGATGCGACCCTAACTAGATGTACCTAAGTGTACGTAGTATGTATGTAGGTGTAAAGCCAAGAATCCCTCTAGGATAAAGTCAACCACATTACCTGAAGTGAGAGACTGTGGGACCCCGTCTTGGTCTCGAGATGGACACCCCACAAGGGATGTCAGACCACTTCGAGCTGGAGTGTCTGCGCGTAGGAGCCTCAGCGTCTCGCGTCACTGTGTGAGCATGAAAGTCCTTTTCTCCTCTGACTACCTCAGCAAGATATGGTGTTTATATACCCAAAGTGGTACCCTCAGGGGTTCTACCTTGCTGTGTCATGTCGGACTTAGGATGACGGAAGGAATGACCCTTATACATAGTTATTATGCAGGAGATGGTAGTCCTGCTGAGTTTCCAAGAATCCTCATGCATGATGGATGAGGCCAGTTTTCAGGGAAAACCCTACATCCTGTAAGCAGTATCGTAAGTAGGTAAAGGGCCAGTCCCAATAACCGTTAAGTAGTGTAATGGTAGGGGAGAATATAGGTGAAAGGTTAGGTGACTACCTGACCCTATGTTGGGGTACCTATATGAAACATAACACCCACTCCTCATCTGACTGGACGACATACTAAAATTCTAACGTACTTCTAGGCATTAGTACGCAAACAACCAATTAGTTCAAAACTTTAGAGTGTTTTAAAAAATATTTAAAAAATGCTACAATCGTTTTTTAAGCAGTAGAAATTTTACTAAAATATGTTCGTATATATAGTTTGAACAACTATGAGTGACCGAAAGCCATGCAGTCTTAGCAAAAGTTTCTGTATGTTGAAAATTCCAAATTTGGATGTTTTTGAAAAAGCCGAATTTTTCCCAGCACACAATGAGCCAAATGTTTATGTGTCCTGGCTGGGAGACGCAACATCACTATTGCCTGCAATCGCAGGCGACAGTCCCTGCAACACCTCGCAGATCAGGTCAATCGAGCACAGATGTTCCTCCGTATTCTCCACAGCCGTTGCTGGGGATGCCTGTGTGACAACCAAGGCCCGAGTACTTGTTGAGGAGCCGGTATCCGTTCTGACAGGAGCTGAAGCATCCTGTGGTGGCTCTAAGAATGCAGACATCAACATTGGAATACGCTGAGTACACTGCAGAACATGGGCCGTTATCGGGTCCAGTAAAGCATCAACGTCCTGTGGCGCAATGATGGAAGTGTTAGACAGAGATCCAACACGCATTCTTGTCCGCAGAACAGGCATTGGAGGACAGGCAGAATACAGTCGATCCAGACTGGTCTAAATGATAGGAACCAAGATTCACTTAGTTTGCGAAGGCGAGGTATGCCCAGATGGAGTACTATGCGATCATGGTATCGGCGCTCCAAGAGTGTTTTCTCCATCTCCTTGGTGACTGGGACATTCATTGCGTAGCAGAAAAATGACAATCAGGATACCTGCTATTAGGAACAGGATCAGCGGAAACCCTCCAAAAATGCTTCAGAATACGGAGTGTATGAAGTTGGGAATAACTCGGAGGATTGTCTGAAAGGTGCTTAACAGACCAGAACCTATGGTCTTAAATACGTGTACTATACCCGTCGTATCAGACATGTTGAAGATACGTTGTACCATTTCTGTGAAATGGAAAGGGAAGTTTGTTCGTTTGTTCGTACTAGTGCCTGTATCTCAGCCGAGGACCTTGCAACCTGGAGATCATAAGTTTCTCGGGCGGAGGTTAAGGGTACGGTTTTCTGTAAAAGCATGGCTTTCATTTGGCTCAGAATATCAAACCGTATAAAGGAAACATTCAACGAAGGCCCTAATGACGCCACCATGACTGTATGGGTCAGTGGAAACAATACTTGCATACAGCAAGTAACCCTGGAGCTTACAGTGACAAGATATGCGATGCCCGGGAGCATCCCACAACAACCATGATCATTCAGCATCAAGGAACTCCCATTTGAAAGCAACTTGAACGCCGGATTAATCACGGCAGCTGTGGACCCTTTCAAGTGACAGGATAAGTTAGCAACTGAACTATTACAGGCCCCGTGAAGCATAATATCCTGGAATATGAGAGATCCACTTAAAGAATTCTCACAGTTGGTACCGCTTAGAAACACTTCCATGTCCCCATTTCTGCATCAAAATCTGTATGGCAATTCCCAAGATTCCTTGATGAATTCCCTACCCATCGCTTCAAATCTGCCCGCCTGTTGTTGTTCTGGCCAATACTGAAACTGGAAAGTTATGACCAGTAATGTTATATGGCCATGGAATAACCATTCGGTGGATGGTGACTCTGCCACAGTAAAATGTAACTTGTCTAGTTTTTCAATACGCAGCATTGTATATTTTGCTTCCCTTTGTGCCATCGTTATCTGCTTCTCAGTTAGATTGTATGCAGAAAATAGGGAGGTACTGTTGATAAATCGCCAAGGCACATAATCAGCGTGCAATGATTGCAGCGTCCAGCCTAATAACATAATAGAACGTAATTGAGATTGTCCGTGTTGTAGTATGGACAAGTCCTGTTCTAGTATATCAATAGCAGAAGATACGGGGCGTGGCTTGGCCAGCAATGGCGATGGACGTGTAGCTGAGGAGCTCCGTCGGTGGCTCCCTTCCCTGACCGCTATACTCCGCTAATTCGGGAGCTGATGGGGCCGCTGCCTGTTGCGGCTACTTCAGAGGAGGTCCGGTTGCCCTAACGCCAGCATCTGAGACTTGGAGACGCTGAGGTCCAGCTGTAGACCTCCCCTTCCCGCACCGCTGCCGAGGACGGCCCCAGGGCATCGAGCGACGTCAGGTACGCGGTGCCGGGGACTGGCCCCACCCCCTGGGCCCTGAGCTGCGCTGCGGCCCCGCTCTGCCTACCGAGCCATCTGTGCGGCATCGGGGAGAGTTGCGGTGACGATCCTGCCTCACCCCGGATTGGACACCCCGCCCTCGGTGCACTTTTGTGCGGAGCGTTGCTGCCGGCCGGGGCCCTCCACGTGAGGTCGGGGTTTAGCTCCGCCCACTGGGCCCAGCCTGGAAGAGTGAAGCGGAGTGACGGCAGGCCGCGAATTTCGGCTGTGTGCCTTGGCGGCGGAGGACCCGCTGTGGGGGGATCGGCCCGCTTAACGCGGAAATCGAGTGGGGGACCCCAATACAGGACATTCCGTTTGTTTGTGACGACACTTGTGTGGTGGCTGTTCCATCTCTACACGTCGATGTACAGGTGCCCTCCCCTAACACGGCTTGCTGTCCGATTTGAGAGGCGACGCTGCTCCGCCGCTCCACAGCGCCAACGAGCGTGGTCAGCGCTGCCCGAGTGCAGTGATCTGCGGTGCGCTGGAGGCCCCAGGGGGGGGGGGGCTCCAGGTGAAGTCAATTTTTTTTTTTTTTTTTTCTGCACGCCCCGTTTGGGACAGCTGCTGCACCGGGCGCCTGACCTTGAGCTGCAGCACTGGACTGGTCTGATATAGCTGCAGTTGTGGTGAGTGTTGGCGAGCGACACTGCGTGGCATCTGCCGCTACTGAACCCCGGTGCAACGAGCTTCGCTTGGTTGTCTCTGCCTCGGCGATCACCGGCATAGTTGGGGACAGCATCGGTGAGTTTGCTCTCTTGGACTGCACTGGGACTTTGCGTGTTGTGGAGGGTGGATCCGGGCGCTGCTCTGCATATATCTGTGGTGTGCTACATCCGGACAGATACTCGTCATAGTCTGCTACATGTCGCGTGGGGGCCGTACGAAGACTGGCACTGGGGGCGCGACGGACCTTCACCCGCAGACTCGGGCGCAATCCGACAGGAAGATGGAGGCGGAGACGACTGATCCTATGTCCAACAAGCTAGATGCGGTGCTGGCGGCGGTTGAGAAGCTTGGTGAGACGATGAATCAAATCCGTGCCTCCCTGGAAGGTAAAATTGACAAGGTGGCGCTTGATCTAACACTATTGCATGCTGACCACCGGAAGCTAGCGGATCGTACCACTGCCGTTGAGGGGGAAATAGCGGAGGTTTCCCCACGGACGTCCACAGCTGAAAAAAATATTCGTGATCTGCTCGACAGAGTTGAATTTTTGGAGGACCGGGCGGAGGATGCCGAAGGCAGGGCCCGCCGCAACAACGTACGAGTCGTGGGCCTTCCTGAGGGAACGGAAGGGAGGAACACAGTAAATTATGCGGAGGATTGGATCCGGTCACTACTACCAGGAGAGGCCTTATCCCCCCACTTTGTGGTTGAAAGAGCGCACAGAGTACCCGCCAAACCCCCGCCTCCGGGCTCGAACCCACGACCGTTTTTAATTCGCCTGTTAAACTACAGAGATAGGGATGCAATTCTCCAAGAAACCAGAAAATTACAAGACATACAAGTTGACAATCACAAAGTCATGATCTTCCCTGATTACACGTTCCAAGTTCAGAAGCAACGTCACTCCTATTTAGCGGTGAAAAGGCGTCTGCGACAATGTGATCTTAAATATTCGCTGTTGTTCCCCGCGAGGCTGAGGGTCGTTGCGGGAGAGAAGACCCATTTCTTCACCACACTGGAGAGTGCGGAGGAATGGCTGGATTCTTTCAACCCCTCGAAATCCAGGCACAGAGAGCAACCGCCGGAGACTACTTTGCGACGCCGCAGACGGCGAAGGAGGAAGTCACAGTCTTCCGCCCCTCGGACGCCCAGCCTGACGCCGGAACTGATACTGAGTGGGCGGCTTGAGGCGGTGCAGGCAGTAGCAAACATTAGCGGATTCCCGGAGGGGGACTCTGACTCCGAACACCGAGGGCCGAATAGTGAAGAGGAACTATCGGACGCCCCCTTGGTTCCCAGGGATCCTGTGAGCTGCCACATGTCACTCCACAGACTTCCGACAATATTTCTTGAATGTATACCTATTTTCTGCTCACCCTTTTCTCCCCCCTCCATCCTGAGCGGCCCACGAACTCATTGGACACGCAAGTATGCAAAAGCCAATTATGTTGTATCCGCATTAGAAGGATTGCATCTATTGTTTATGGATGGGACACTGCGGGGTGGGGCTTAGGATTTCTTCTTGCTCCTTGTCTTCCTTTTCATTAACTGTGAAATGTATGGGAATCTCATGTATAATACGCAGGCAGCGGTCCCGCCCAGATACGAGTCTGGCCGGGGATAGGGCTAGCTGTACGAGACGGAACCCCCTTTTACGATCTGTTAGATTTTAGACGTTGCTGCGCATAATAGCCCCCCCCAGGCGTTAGCTGTGTGCTATTGTGTTTTAAGTTTGGGCGATTGCTTGTTGCAAAATTGCTCTCATGGTATTATTAATTGTTCATTGTTATTTTGTTATTTCTGCCTACACTCTTAGACGCCGGTATGATTATAACATAGTCAGACTTCGCACCGTTGCACCCACCACACTGACCCATGTACGCACATTCCCACATCCCCCTCTCCAACGGCGGAGTCAGCTCAAATACACCTTTAACGCTCACTGGTCATGGCACCCATTAAAATAGGCACATGGAATGTGCGTGGCATCCATAGCCCAGAGCGACGATACCTTATATTTTCGTACCTGAAACGCCATCATATACAAATAGCGCTTCTTCAGGAGACACATTTAGCTCAAGTGGAAGTTACGCGACTCCACCGACGATGGAGGGGGCAGCTATATGCGACAGGATACTCTGCATATGCGCGGGGAGTCCTAGTGTGGGTACGGCCGGGTACTCCATTTAAGGTACTGGATACATTGGTGGATGGGGAGGGCAGGTATGTCATAGTGAAAGGGGTGCTCGATGGGAAACCGGTAATACTGGCATCGCTTTATGCTCCTAACACGGAGCAAGCTGCCTACTTGGATCTTTTATCGCAAAAATTGTCTTTATGGCCGGACCTCCCTATGATTCTGGGAGGGGACTATAACTGTGTACTGGACGTTTCCCTGGACCGATCCTTTCCGCCCTTACCTGGCACCGCCACATACGCGGCTGCTAGAGCACTGGGACACTGGGCATCGCAGTGGCGCTTCTCCGATGTTTGGCGACATAGCCACCCACTGGACAGGGTGTACTCCTATTATTCCGGGGCCCATAGACTACATGTCCGCTTGGACCGTTTCATGGTGTCCGACGACCTCTTACCCTGTATTACGGACTCCACTTAAATGGGACGTACGCACTCTGACCATAACCCGCACACGATGGAGTTACAGTGGGAGGATGAGCTGCCACCGATCCCGATCTGGCGTCTTCAGCCGGTCATCCTCCTGGATGCGCCCTTCCGGGATTCCTTGGCTACTGCGGTGGCTCAATATTTTGAAGATAATGCAGGGAAGGCCACGTCGCCGCTGGTGGAGTGGGATGCTCTTAAGGCGGTCGTCAGAGGGCACTGTCTGGGGACGCAAGCGGGCATGCGCGCACAGCTGGAAAGGGACCTCATCATTCTGGAGCGCAGACTTGCCGCCGCGGAACGGGCAGACACAGATGACGCTCAGGGGGGGCAGGGCTCTCTCAAAGAGGACCACACGCGGCTAATTGAGCGACTGCGATGCCTTAACTATGCGGCACATTCGGCGCGAACACATCATATGGGCGACAAGGCGGGCAAACTGCTCTCCTGGCTTATCCGTCAGAATGAGTCATCGGCGCCCATAGTATCAGTAAAAACAGGGACCGGAGCCATAGCATATACACAGCGAGCCATTCACGAAGCGTTCGTGATACACTACCGAGATCTGTATAAATCGCGTGCACGAACCACAACCCTGGAGATACAGGCGTACCTGGACGGACTTGATTTTCCGTGTCCAACGCGCGCGCAAAGTGATGATCTGAACGCCCCTATCCAATCAGAGGAGCTTCGGGACAGCATCTTTTCCCTGTCCAATGGAAAGTCGCCCGGACCGGACGGTCTACCGACTGAATTTTACAAAGCATACACGCACATCTTAGTACCACAACTGCTTAAAGTATATGAAGCAGCGCTCGACGATTCCACCCTTACTGCCACGCAGAACGAGGCGTTGTTGGTCTCCCTCCTCAAGCCAGATAAGAATCCTGACCTCTTAGGCTCCTATCGTCCCTTGGCGCTCCTTAACACGGATTATAAAATTTTTGCATCCTTATTAGCTAGGCGTCTCTCGCCACTAGTGAAAATGTTGGTGCACCCTGACCAAAATGGTTTTGTCCCGTCGCCCTGCACCTCCCTAAATATCCGCAGATTCTTTAGAATACAGCAATACGCCACGCAAACCTGGCCCTGTTCGGGCTGCCTGGTGCTTGACTTGGAGAAAGCCTTTGACTCCTTGGAGTGCCCTTATATGGCATCCGTGCTGGGTAAATTCGAACTAGGGGAACATTACTTGACAATGGTTCGCTTATTATATCAACAGCCCACTGTCCGGGTTAGAACAGGTAGGCTGATCTCAGACGGTATCAGGGTGCGACGGGGAACGCGCCAGGGATGCCCGCTGTCTCCGTTGCTGTTTTCCCTAGCTATGGAACCCTTAGCAATGTTACTCCGAAGGGATGGTGAAAAATGGGGGATACGATTGGGAGACGGGTTGCATGCGGTTTCCCTATATGCAGACGATCTTTTATTATATCTTCGAGATATTACTGCGATCCCGACGTCCATAGCCGCTATACTCACATCCTTTGAGGAGAAATCAGGACTCCGGGTTAATTGGGCTAAATCGGGGGCCTATTCGTTTAGCGCCCACACTACAGAGGTAGATATCTCTCTGGGTGGCACACCCCTCACATGGTACCCCACTACGTTTAGATATCTCGGCATATTTATATATCGTACACCTGAAGATCTCATGGAGGGGAACCTGATGAGAGCGATCTCAGCCATACGAGCCCAAATACACTTTTGGAGGGTGCTTCCGCTGAATGTAATGAGCCGCATCACCCTGTTGAAAATGATCGTACTCCCTAAATTACTCTATTATTTTTCTAACCTCCCACTCTATGTTCCTCCTAAGCTATTCCGAGACTTGGAGAAATTATCCCGGGACTTAATTTGGAATAAGGGGAGAGCACGTATTGCACTGTGGAAAATGTATGCTCCTACTAACCAAGGAGGGTTGTCGGTCCCCAATATGGAACTGTACTACTTAGCTGCTCAGCTCCAGTGGGTGACTAGGTGGTTAAATGACATGTGCCTGGAAGACACAGCAACAATGCACCAACCCTGGTCCTATTCCCAAATTTGTCATTTATTCCATCCCCTCGCTAAACTCCCACGGCCACCGCAGATACATTTAGGATTGGCCCTTAAATGCTATAAAAGAAGCTTATATCTTACCCGCGCGCTGCTCCCATATGCCCCAATACTGCCACTGGTGGGGACACCACGGGGGAGGCTGGGCACCACAGAGGCGGCACTCGCGGCCTGGCGTGTGGCTGGGCTCGAGACATTGGGTGACTTATATAGAGATGGTGTATTACTAACATTTGGGACGTTAGCCGCAGATAATGAACTCCCAGTAGGTCAATTCTTGTTGCACACCTCCCTCCTGAAAGCCCTGACGGCTGTCTGGGGGGATCTGGCTATTGAGCCATCGACGCACCTGTTGGTGCAATATTTACACGTGATGGGCGAGGGGTCGCATGTGGTGCACTGGCTGGTGGAGGCACTTCTCACGCACACGATGAAGCCGATGACACGGCTCAAAGATAGGTGGGAGGCGGATAGAGGCCGGCCCTGGACGGACAGGGAATGGGACAGTATATTAGGGAGTGCTAGGAATATACCCAGAAACTCCAGGTTTAAGCTCATTCAAATATACATTACACAACGGGCATATCTCTCGCCTGACATGATCAACAGATACTTCCACATCACCACTTCCGTATGTCCTCGTTGTCAGCATGCTGATGCGGATCTGCTCCACATGTTGTGGGCCTGTACCTCCCTTCAGCATTACTGGCAAGAGGTGGTCTCGACCCTAGCCTCATGTACACGCGCGGACAAGCCCCTGTCATGGGAGGTGTGCCTTCTGGGGTTATACGCCAGATCAAAAAAGAATAGAGTTACTTCGAAATTTTGGGACCTCGGTCTCATCACTGCTAAACGCCTCATAACTAAGAAATGGAAAAACACAGTTCCCCCGGTGATATTGAGCTGGAGGCGTTCATTGGAGGTGTGGGCCCAGGCGGAAAGCTCCGCACTGCATAGAGAGGAGATAGCCGGGCTTCGAAAGCTCCCCATTGCACAAGATTGGGATGCGATACTAGTCGCCTTCCGGACTGGCTATTTGGCGGTGACTGATGTCGCCCCGTTGGCCACTCAATGATAGATTTGCCGCCCCCCCCCGCTGCTCAGCTAGGAAAAGTTGCGCACCACAGAGTTTATAAAGTAGATCTTTGTCACTTCCTCTGGTTTATCATGCATGGTCTCTAACCCCCCCCTCGGCCACAGAGATCCTCCTCATTGATGGCTGCTCTGCCCAGTTATATGTAACGCGATAATTATCCATCGGATGTGTGGACACGCGGAAATGTTCTGATCATATGTATTTCTATATAGTCACGCATGGTAAATATCTATGGTGTTCAGTGGATGGCAGATTTTCTTTTGATATTTTCAGTTGTAGTTATGTTTAGAATATTTTGGACAAATATGCTTTATTGGTACTCACCAGTGTTCGATAACTGTGATCTGTTATTATTTCCGCCCTATCTTCTATTATACAGTGATCTGTTGATAAGTACGGGCCGGCTATGCACTAGATGTACCTGGTGTGCACACACGAGTTTCTGTTCGGACTGTTTCACTAAGATGTGTTATGTGTATGCAATGGATAACAATGACATTAATTGGTAATCTCTGTTGTAGCCTGACTGTGAGCAATAGCATACTGCGGTGCTTGTACATATGTTCCAGTATGATATATGTCAGTACTAGGAAATAACATGACTGTGTTGTCTCTCTATTACAACGATGGGTAAAGCTATTTTGTGCACAGGATATACATTTCTGATATTCACACTCAAGCGTTCTTGTACTGATTCGCGACGTCAGTTATGTTAAAAAAGTAAAATGCCAATAAAGATATTTAAAAAAAAAAAAAAAAATCAATAGCAGAAGATACAATGTTGCCCAGTGAATAAATCCTGGATGTTAATGTAGTCATATCATTGTCAACTACAGCTAACGCCTTTTCTAGGTTAATTCTATCTATTTCACGAAGTCTCTTTGGGCTTCTTGTTGAGAGATCTTCCAGATTTCATTATAGACAGCGTATAAGAAATGTTTCTGACGTGGCTTTCGGGGACCTAATAAAAAAATCCCTTAGATCCACCTCATCTGAGAGTAAGGATAAGTGCTGTTTCACCTGGAACAGTGTCGAGGTTTTTAGCCAATCGAGGCACAACTTCCCAACACTGTATGATGTCACCACCCCCGGATGTTCTCTTTGTACATACCGTTGGTCCGGCCTATGGATACTAAACCCTCCGGTTGTACCCCTGAATCTTGATTGACATCTATTTTTATCTGTGGGCCAAACTAACTATCCCTTCCAATTGGGGTTTGATGTATTGTACTTTGTGATGTCATCTAATGTATCCCCTCCACGTGATGTAAAATTGATGTGTGGAGGTGTGGGAATCCGAGGTGTGTTCAAATCCTTGTTCTTGGCTAGTCCAAGACAGGAAGTCTGTTGCACAGTGTCATTCAGAAATATCTGCTGTGGAATGAGGCATGCCCTAAATAGTGCTTCTGTTCCCTGAACTTGCCATTTCTTTGAACCCGGAATGATTTTATGTCTATAGTGTCCTTCCATAAGTCGAAACCCTGTTCAGACAGTTGGGAAATAAAGGATGCAGTATATATCTCTTTGGTGTTAGTCAGCATATTTTTCTGTGCAGTTGTAGGTGCAACCTTTTAATAATAAGCCTGAAAAATAAGAACATTTCTGTGCAAACGTTTTTGAACTACCTTTTGGTGGTGTTGGGCAATGTTCCCATTGGTGGTATGTGAAAACATTTCGTGGGATACTGGATTTGTGTAAAAAGTGATGACCATATTGATGGTAACAGTACATAGTGTCAAAATCAGATGTGTCCTCTAACATTTCATTGCTTGAAAATGGAGCGGATTGTTCTAAATCAGACAACATATTATTTACTGTTTCAAAATCCCACTCATCAGAAAATGTACTGGAGGTAATGATATAATTTAGAGAAATTTTAAATAAATGTGGTATTTTCAAAAGTTCAGTGGGACCAAATACATCATAATCAACCTTGTCCCAAACTATACCATCAGGAATTGGAACAGCTGTAATGTTCACGGAAAACAAGTCTCTTTGTTCATGATGAGATGATGTATGAGGTTACAGGACCAAGTTCACCTTTGATACTTCAGAGCGTTCTGGGAGATATTTTCCATTCATGAGTAAGCAGAAGACAGTCACTAAGCCAATCCAAAACAGAAAAAACAGTATTCCAGTTATTATCCAGAGCTGGAGCCAAGGTGATACTAAGTAAGTCTTTTTCAAAAAAGTGTAGAAATCACGAATTTGCTGCTTACTGGAAACTGAAGCTGGCATTGTCTCAGGTTCACTGGGATCAAAAGAGAAGGTATCAAAATCGATGAAGTAGCCAGATGCAGTTCGATCTATTTTTGGTAGTTCAGCAGGTTTTGTTGAACTGGCAGGTGTCTCTTGTCGAGTCATGTTGATGTAGACATCGGTGTTAGGCCGAATTGAAATTTGTCTTTCATTTGTGTTTTGAAGTTCTGTCTCAGGAGGAACGAGTTCCATTTCATTGTTGGAAATTCCATCATTTTGTATTGGTGACTCTTCGAATGTTATGAGTCTTTCTGTCTGAACTTCCTGTATGGTAGCGATAGGAGAGCGTCGGCTACCCAGGAGCCCACGAGGCCTACTATTCAGTATCAACCACATAGTGTGGTTTGATTAGATCAATGGAGACAAATCTTTTTTCTTTTTTTCCGGCAAGAGGCAGAAGAAGTATTGTTCTTGTTCCTTCGACAGCCAGGACAGGTACATGCTTTCTGTATGATGGCCCAAATTCCTTCTTGTCCTCAATCTTTTCTCTGACCAGATCCCCAACTTTTAGGATCCAGGCAGATCTTGCCGTGATTGATTTGACTTCCCCAGTGGCGGTGCGTTTTACTTGCACCTTGCTTAATAGTGCCAGGGATTCATTCAGATCCTGTAAGACAGCCAAACGTTTATTGATGTCAAATGGTTTTTCATCCGCCACTGTGCTTTCATAATCGAGATCAGGTACCCACATTCTTGTCCCAAGTAGGACCTCGTAAGGAGTAACACCTCCTAGGGAACGTCTTGGCATGTTTTTAAGGGCTCGTCTGACCCCGTATAAGTAATTGACTCAACTACCACCTGAACCTAATAATCTTGCTGTTAAAGATTGCTTTATATTACTCAAGTGCCCATAGAAGCCTCTCCCGCATAGATTATTTTTTGACCCAATCGGCAAACATTGGTACCTTTCGGAACCCACGTTGTTTACCACGTGGCATCTCTGATCACTCTCCGGTGTGGGTGGAACTCACAATTCACAATCAGAAACAACGAAACACAATAGTTATTAATCCCTGGCTGCTCAAGATCCCAGATATAAAAGAGAGTTTAATATCACACTCTGAAAATTATTTTAAAGAAAATGTCGGGTCGGTGGAATCGGCGCAGATAATATGGGAGGCCTTTAAAACAGTGGTGAAGGGACAGGCATTGGCACTCAAGGTGGGATATATTAGAAAGCAGCAAGAGCAGATAGAACAGCTTGAAAGCGAACTTCAGCAGCTCGAATCAGAGTACTCACGGTCAACTAGCGAAACTATCGAGCATCAATTGACCATTAAGCAACTTGAATATGAAACCCTAGCCCGAGAGCAGGCGGGAGCCAAGCTACTGACCACACGTCATAATCTTAATGAATTGGGAGATAGGACGGGCAAATTGCTCGCATGGTTGGAAAAAAGGGAACAAGCAGAACATTGGGTCTCCAGATTAAAAGTCAATAGCATGCAGACTCTCTCAGACCCGCAAGAAATTGCTGTTGCCTTTGCGGGTCACTTGGAGCGGATCTATACACCCTCAGTCATTACTACAGCGGAGGATTCTCGCCAAATTCTGGCAGAAATGCCTCTGCCTACCCTGTCCTCCGAGGATAGGGACGCAATGGAGGAAGATCTCACAGACGATGAGATTCGCGCTGCAATAAATAATATACAGTCTGGGAAGGCAATGGGGCCTAACGGGGTCCCCATTGAATTCCTAAAATCAACTGTCTCGCAGATCATGCCCTACCTGAGAGAAATGTACATCGAAAGCTATGAGAAAGGGATCCTACCGGAGGACCAAAGATTGGCCTCGATTGTTGTCATCCGTAAACCAGGGAAACCCGTCGACAGCTGCAGATCCTACAGACCGATTTCATTAATTAACGCTGAAGCAAAAATCCTTGCGAAAATTTTGGCCTCTCGCCTAGCTCCTATTATCACCTCGCTGGTTCATGTAGATCAATCTGACTTTGGGCCGGGCCGGAACACGGCGCTAAATATCCGCCGCCTCCAAAATGTTTTAGGCCGCAAGCAAGTCATAGAGGAGGATGCTGTTGTGTTATCCCTGGATGCCAGAATGGCGTTTGATTCAATAGAATGGCCATATCTATTCGAGGTGCTCCGGCGCCTAGGGTTTGGCCCAAAATTTCTGGGATGGGTCAAGCTTCTGTATACAGATCTCAAAGGCCAGGTTAAGGTCAATAATCGCTTGTCCAGAGTATTTTCCTTAAAAAGGGGCACAAGACAGGGATGCCCTCTGTCCCCATTGATTTTTTCACTGATGCTAGAGCCACTGGCAACATGGGTCAGGGGAGATCCACTATTGAGAGGGCTGAAATGGGCAGAGGGGCAGGAAGATAGGATATCCCTCTTTGCCGATGATATTCTGCTTTATCTTGCGTCGCCGACAAAATCAGTGCATAGAACTGTAAATATTTTCACTAACTTTGATAAATATTCTAGATATTCGATCAACTGGTCCAAATCAGTGATTTTTGCTATTCATGGACCGATCCCAAAACTCCCACCAGGATGCGAAGTTGAGACAGCTGTGGATGGATACCGGTATCTCGGGATCTATATAACCCCTGACCCCAACAATTTTTACACTAATAATCTAGCCGTGCCTCTGGATAGATTGCGCAATGATGTCAAACACTGGAGAACTTTGCCCCTCTCCTTACTGGGTTGAGCTGCCCTTTTTAAGATGCTGTCTATCCCCTGATTTTTATATATCCTTCAGAACTGCCCGAACAAGGTCCCAGAATCCTACTTCAGGAACATTGAGAGTGAGGTCAGGACTCTACTGTGGGATGGGAGGGCGCCTCGCATCGCTTTACATAAATTAACCAGAGGATGGTATGACGGGGGTATTGCACTTCCAGATATGCGTCTTTATTACTGAGCTTCACAACTGGTGGTGGTGAACCAATGGATATACCGCTCCCCATCAGACCCTGCTTATCTCCTAGATAAATATCAAATGGGAAGGGAAGGTTACCTAGGAGCCCTCTATTCTAAAGTCAGGAGGGGTCGTTACCTGGGCCCAACGGCCCATAATGTGGATGTCTGGCGTCAGGCCAATAGGAGACTCGGCTGGCTAGATGTCCTGACTCAAGCCACCCCGCTGTGGTCAGCTCAAAAACTGGGAATGCTATGTAACCAACTCGGGTTTGATAGATGGGACACTATAGGTATTTCTACAGCAGGCCATTTATGGAAAAAGGGGAAAATACTAAAATTTGCTGATTTAAGGGAGGAGTACGATCTGGCTCGGGGGAGGTTTTCCGATATTTACAAATCCGCCACGCCCTCAAAGCAGTACTTCCGGGCAATAAGGATATACCGGAGTCATCCCCCCTGGAAGACAGGTTACTTTCTGAACCCCTGGTAAAAAAAGCTTTATCACTAACATATCGGAAGCTATGTAACAATCTACCTGATCCGTTCCAGACCCTCCGAGAAAAGTGGCAAAACGATATGGGACCAATTGAGGACGATGATTGGCAAACGGAACTGATGTCCCCAAGGGAGGCAGCCATCCCTCTCTAGTTTCGTCTTATCCAACTAAAAGTCCTACATAGAACCTATCTCAATGGGGTTACTCTTGCAAAGATAGGGCGCAGACAGGATGCTCTGTGCCTTCGCCACTGCCACAACGAGGCAACCTTCTATCATATTATATGGGAATGTCCCTACATACAGGCCTTATGGGTAGGGGCCACACAACACATGCAAAGAGCCATAGGTAATGAGATTAAAATGACACCACAACTGGGACTCCTCAACATATGGGAGGTGACAGACCTTACGGAGGTGGAACAACAATGGGTCATCCTGGATTATACGTTGGTGAAACGCACAATAGCGAAGTATTGGGGAGCAGCTGAGGTGCCATCTTCGGGGAGTTGGGCAAAGGAATTAGATAAATGTATGATTGCAGAAAAGGAAGTATTCAAATCCAGAGGGTGTCCCAAGAAATGGGTTAAAAAATGGGGCAAATGGAACATGTACAGGGGTGAACTGTGTATTTCGCCTACTAGTGAGATGGAGATGAAAGAGAAACGATGGAACAGATAAATATAGATGGCTGAACAGAAGTGAAATTTTGTCCCGTATGTAATGGAGGAATTACTGTGATGTGATGTATTAAATGCAGATATATTTGTGACTGATATGTTTATCAAAATAATAAAAACATCTTTGGAAAAAAAAAGATTGCTTTAAGTCTCGGATTTTCCTCTCCACGACCGAATTTCCCTCGGGATGGTACGGAGAGGAGTACCACAATGCTACACCCGAATTTCCCATTGCTTCCTTGTAAGCCCTAGAGCTAAACGCGGGGCCACGGTCAGAATGTAATGTGCCAACTGCGTATGTCCCTATAAAGACTTGCAAATCTTTTATAACAGTTTGAGCGTCAGCTGAGCGCTGAGGCCATACCCATAGGAATCTAGAGCATGAATCCACTGCCACCAAGATATACTTGTAAGCCCCATCCAATTGTAGGGGGCCACAGTGGTCCAAATAGGCACAAGCGAGTGGTCTATCTGATATTAGTAGTGGTGTCTGCGCTGGACGTGCTACGGTGGAACCCTTCATCTGCTGGCAGATTCGCAATTTAGGACAAAATTCTTTGTCTGTTTAGTTAACCCTGGCCACCAATAGCGCTGTTTCAATAATGAAACTGTTGCGGTAATCCATGCGTGTGCAGAACCTAGACCCTCGTGTGCAGCTAGTATTAAGCCTAATCTGCGATCCATCTTTGGTATTACTCTATACCCCACTCCTGGAATTTGAGCATACGGAATGTTGTTTGTATCTAACTTGTAGGAGTACTTGAGTGGAAAACCTTTAGGCAAGGCTGGGCTGCTTATGCGTGAAGCAATGACAGCTACCATTATCTGTCCGTCTATTTTCGTTTTTGAACGAGTGATTGCAGCTACGGCAGCACTACGTACTGCCCCCTTCATGGCTTCATCAGCCAATGAATTCCCTTCAACGTGAACGACATCACGTTGATGACTCATCGTGTGTATCACGTGAGCTCTTGGTATTTATTTATTTTATTTATTTATAAAGTTTTATATAGCGCGAACTTGATCCCGAAGGATATCAGAGCGCTTTACAGTTTGAGGGAAAAGAGGTAACAAATCGATACATGTGACTAATATGGTGGATCTAATGGGTATTGAATCAGATAATGCACACATGATAGATCATTCATAAACCTGAGTGAACGGGGAATGGGCTATACGATGGAGCAAAGTGACGTAAGGGAGTAAGTACAATAATCATATACAGACATAATAACCAATATCAAAACGATAAACAGAAAGTGAGTCAGATGGGGAGTCTAATAGCATAGAAACAAATGGTGAACACCTACCAGATCAATTATACACCTGTGAGAACGACGAGTGGGTTAGGCGATGGGGCATAATGACTTAAGGGGAGTAAATACAATAATCATGTACGGGAATAATGACCAGACAAAATCATAAACTTAAACAGGGATAATAACAAATGCTATGGTATGTCCGATGCGCTTAGAGCTAACAAATGACTCTCATGTTAAGGTAAGAACTTATTCATGAGGAATCTTTTAGCTTCTAGTTTGAAAGTATCCTTTGAGGAGATCCTCCGAATTTCCGGTGGAAGAGAGTTCCAAATTTTTGGAGCAGAGCCAGAGAAGGCTCGTTGGCATGTTCTTTTTTTGCGGAAGATCTGTGGTTTTAAAAGGAGGGAATTTGCACTCCTTGACGGTCTACCCCCTCCAGATAGTTCTAGCTTTTGTGCGAGGTAGATGGGGGTTTTGAAGTGTAGGGCTTTGTGTGATAGGCAGGCAATCTTCAGTTGAATTCTAGCTTCGTAAGGTAGCCAGTTTAGAGATTTTAGAACCGGGGAGATGTGTGCCTTTCTCTTAGTGTCTGTGATCAATCTGGCCGCCGCGTTCAATGACGCCTTTAGGGGGGTCAAAGTGTATTTGGGGAGACCACATAGCGTAGCACTGCCATAGTCAAGTCTCGGCAAGACAAGCGCTTGGACCACTTGTTTGAAATCTGCTTGAGGTAGGAAAGGTTTGAGATTCCTGAGTGTTCTTAGAAGGTGGTTAGCTCCCTTGCACACGTTGCTAATGTGAGTCTTCATATTCAGATGCTTGTCCAGGGTAATTCCTAGAGATTTAGCTGAGTCGATAGTGCGGGGGGAGCAGTTGAAGGCGGTGAGTTGGCTCATCCATAGGTCGATTATAGGAGTATGTTTCGGGGGAGAGATGAGGAGGAATTCTGTTTTGGTAGTTCATTTTTTAACTCAGCTACCTGTTCCCAAAGCATTTTATGCTTAATTGTGCCACCTTTTGAGTCTTTAAACCCATTTTGACCCCAGTAGTAAAGATATTCGTTGTATGACTGGACACAATAAAAAGAATCGCACACAATCAGTGTGGGGAATTCTCGATCCGTATTTATTAGTGCCAGGGCTTTTAATACTGCCAGCTGTGCCGTGAAGTCTCCTAGAGACTGTGTCTTCGTACTGCTGGGATGGAACTTGCCATCCTGCATACGACCCTTCACAATCGCACATATGGAGATGTATTGTTGTTTACTTCCTTTGGCCGGCGGAGCAAATCCATCAGTGTAAATGATATATTCATACTGATCTAGAGGCATTATTTCATTTGGGAGAGGATAGTCTTGTTCATATTGCAGGAATGCTTGTGTTTTTAAACTAGGGTCATATCTGTATTCTACATCCGTTGCAGTGAGAGAATTAGCCCATTGTATCCATCTTGGATGTAAGACTTTAGCATTAGGAACGCTGGAACATGGTCGGAAAAAGCCGGTAAAATTGCCGTTTCTCCCTTTGGGCAATCCATAACAATTTCAGGAGGCCAATCTCTTTCAGCTGAAAAGGATGTCATAGCCGTAAGTCAGGTTCTCCCAAAAGAGATCTTTAATTTTTCTGGGTTTGTCCCCCTCCATTTGGAGTGTTATCTCATGTAACCGATGTGGGACACTTACCCTTGTATCAGGTGTTTCCACCGTGATATGCTCATTCAACTCCGCTGTCACCAGAAATTCCATCAGGTTCTGGCGAGCTATTGTTACTTCTGCTGCACTGTCTAGCATCGTCAGAGTCCATTCCCTGTTCAGAAGTTGAGTCCTCAGAATTCTGGGCATGTCTTACTTTGAGACCTGCTACTTTCTTCTTTTTCAATTGAGGTTTTGATTTTGGCTTCTCTTCTTTTTTGGAAGTATAATCAGAAGTGCGTGGCGTATCTCTGGACTTTGTACGCTCTTCTTGTCTGTGTTCTGACTGTCCTTCTCTCTCTGAGTTTTTTGATGAACCCTGAAAGGAACGAGAGGAACGTGTATCAATATCCTGATACCTGTCAGGTTTTTTAATGTTATCACGGTTCCTAAGGTTGTACCTCCTTTCAGAAGGCTCCTGTTGAGGAGACCCACCCCTGGCTTGTGATCTATTCTCTCTATACTTTTGTTTTTTGTTGTTATTATCCCATTTCTTCTTGGAAGAATCAGGTGCTTGCTTGATGTTATCCTTTTCAGGACCTCCCATCAGTTGAGGTTTTGTTGCTCTAGCTCCCAAGCTATCTCTACCTAATTCAGCATACGTGTCTTCAATAATTTTAGGTAATTCACGTTCCTGTTGTAAAGGAGTGAAATCCCTCAGGCGTTGGCGTATTACCACTGCTGCTGCATCCCCTTTAACTTTAGCTAGCATGATAGCTGATACCTGGGCAAATTTACCTAATAATTTCATCCCTAAGTTCAGAGCAGGTTCTGCTCCATACTCATTCTGTATTTGTCTTAATACATCTGGTATTACTGCTAATAACGGGATACTATGAGTTCTGGTATATATGACAGTGAAAACTGTACCCCAAGTGGTACAATGCTCCATTTGGGGAGCTATCCCCATTGGCAAGTAGATTGTTAGCATTCTGTGTTTTTCTTGAGGGCTGGTGTGTGGAAATACTGCCTCTAGCTGTGTTATTTTCGGAGCTATCCATAATGGCATTTACTCACGTTTAGTGGGCATTTTACCCATAACTGCGTGTAGCGTTTGTGGTGTTATTTTAGTTGTAGATCCCTGAATTTGTCCTGTTTGTGTAGCCCTTGTTGGCTGAAGTGTGAGTGTTCTCATCACGAACTGTGTCAGGTTTCTGTGAAGTTTTATTATTTCTATATGAAGTGGACGCAAGTAAGTCTGCTATCGGCATTGAGTCAATATCTGGATGTGGTGTGTAAGCCGCAATGACTGGTCAAGTGGCTCCATCTCTTCCGAGCAGACCTAGTCTTACTTTGTCTTGTGTGGGGGAGCACATAAACCAGTTTATGTGCTCCTGGTAGGTGAGCGGAACTTTAATATCCTCATACGGACAGTATTCCTCTGGTGTTTCATCTTCAGTGTAAGAATGAAATGTATGTGATTGTGCATCTGCTTGTGGGAATTTAACCCATGAATAGAATACCTCTGTTCTATATAACTCGTGAGCCTCAATCACGAATGTTACTGTCCCACCCCTAGCTGTGACTCCATAGTCTGCTAGTTTTAAAGTAAGGGCATTTCTGACATTTTTCGAAATGTTAATTTCATTTTCCTCTCCTTCTTCCCTAACTGTAGCACATTGTGCTCGCACATTGTGCTCGCACAGCGGCGTCTTCGTCAGCCAAGGAAGAGTTTCAAGGAAAGTGAGATAAGGTTTTATACACAAAAGGAACTGTTTGCCCTACAAGCTTTATAAACCTACAGCCAATACATAGGATATGCCTACTCAGCTGTGGCGGATAGTTCCCTTCCCACTCAAGACGTCTCTGGGGAAACGTGAGTAGGGGTCTCTGAGAATAGCACAACTAAACTACTCAGATTTTACCGTTAAATAAGTACCAAACCAACGTTGGCGGCGCCATGTCGTGTAGTTCCTATAAACCTATACAGGACCTGCGCGTTTAGACAACATACACTGTAGGATTGGTGTCCGGACTGATTCTAGACACCCCCACCGAGTATGTTAGCCTGCATACCAGCTAGCTCACAGTGCCACTAGAAACCCCTCTTACCAAGGAGAGAAAAGTTCTTGGCAACTATCAAACATGACAATCCTGATCCCTCAGGATCGTGGAAACAGTGCGATACTTTTCGCTCAGTCACTCGTGCACTTTGTCTCAGAAGGATACACAGAATAAACGGTGGGGACGTTTTTCAAAAAGCATTTATTGAACCAGCGTCATTCTAGTGTAAAATAGGTGTGCTTTAACAAACATTAGACAGAAACAGATATAAATGATTAGAAGCACTAACAGAGTAAAAGGATGGTAGATTTCTATCATCATGCTAAAACAATGAATACAGGCAAGTATATAAAATACATGACAGTAGTAAATGCATACTCCTACGATGCGACCCTATCCAGATGTACCTAAGTGTACGTAGTATGTATGTGTAAAGCCAAGAATCCCTCTAGGATAAAGTCAACCCCATTACCTGAAGTGAGAGACTGTGGGACCCCGTCTTGGTCTCGAGATGGACACCCCGCAAGGGATGTCAGACCACTGCGAGCTGGAGTGTCTGCGTGCAGGAGCTTCAGTGTCTCGCGTCAGTGTGTCCGCATGGAAGTCCTTTTCTCCTCTGACTACCTCAGCAAGATATGGTATTTATATACCCAAAGTGGTACCCTCAGGGGTTCTACCTTGCTGTGTCATGTCGGACTTAGGACGACGGAAGGAATGACCCTTATACATAGTTATTATGCAGGAGATGGTAGTCCTGCTGAGTTTCTAAGAATCCTCATGCATAATGGATGAGGCCAGTTTTCGGGGAAAACCCTACATCCTGTAAGCAGTATCGTAACTAGGTAAAAGGTCCCAGTTATGTAGTGTAATGGTAGGGGAGAATATAGGTGAAAGTTCAGGTGACTACCTGAGCCTGTGTTGGGGTACCTATATGAAACATAACAGTACCAGAAGAGACTTCTCATTATTTATCAACAGCCGTTGTTGCTCCACCATCCTGCATAGTTCCTTGGTCTGAATTTGTGCTTTGGAAAAAGACAAAAGAACAAATTAACCCGTCATCCAGCTATGGAAACTTTGAATTTCCTTAGACTGTAAAAGACCCACAAAGGTCAAAACTTTTTATGCAAAAGCGCAGAAACGTCTGCGATGCTGGTTAGACTGCAACATGCAGGTAAACATATCTCAAATCAAGGGATGATAAAAAAACATCTTTTGATAGGAATGGTAAGATCACCTGCAGAGTCGCCATCTTCAACCTCTTCTGAGGAATAAAGAGTTCATTGATTTCAGATTCAGCACTAGACTGAACTCCCTATTTTGTTTTGCCACCTAAAAATATGATTGAATAATTGGCTTCCGCCTTCTCTTGTGCTGAAACTTTCACAACAGCCCTTTTTCTCAGCACTTTCTACACTCCTGACCAGAGTGGTATCCTTCTCTGTAGCGCAGCTGGTAGAGGTGTAACACAAAACAATTCTGGTGGAGTTTCTTGGAATACTATTTAACAACCTTCTCGAATTATCCTTTATCGATTCCTTCCAGGAATTCCAGAAATACGTGAGGTGACCCCTCCCCCCCCAACAGGCATCATCTCTTTTGTAGTGTCATAGTGAAGATTTCTGGGCTGCCTGTCCTTGAACAAAAGAACTTGGCTGTTAAACACAGCCGTTTTGTGGAGAGGGACTCCTTGGCCACATCTGCTCCCACAAAAGTGCTGGCCTCCCATCTGTGCTTGAAATGTTGGACCAAATACCATTCAGGAACCAAAGAACCTTCCTTTTGAAGGCTGTCTAACCGGAGAAAACAACTTCTTATCTTTGGGGGACTTTTTCATCATAGTACCTGATACCCAAACAGCTTGAAACCAGAGAAAGGAATTTTGATCAACAAATTGTTTTTGTGATGATTCTGCCTCATCCAAAGCTGCTTCTGAGCTGCCACTGAAGAACCAGCTGCAGACGCAACCGGCCTCAGGAAGCGATAGTATAGATCTGACAAGAAGCGCTCTTGTTGGTCCATCGTTGCCAAACTATCTGTGATGTCTGCCTTTTGCTGCATTTGTTCCGCTATCCATTGGAAGTCCTTTATTAAGGTTTGTACCATATAACTGGAATATGCTGCAGTTCTGATAGTAAAGCTTGATGCAGCATAAGCACTTTTAATTGGCAGATAAATTCTCTTATTAATGGAATGCGATGGCACCGCGTCTTCCGAATTAATTATACCCTGTGCAGATAGACCAGCCATACCTTAACCAGAGTTGGAAACTCATCTCCAAATCCCTGCAAAGGATAAAGTTTTGCCGAAAAACGTTTGTCAATGTCCTTCTATTCTCCTTCCATAACATTTTGTGATACTTTATGTAACCCTAATGATTCAGTCTCGTTTTTCTGATAATTAGCAAAAATGTGCAAACAAATCTTTGCCTTCATCAACAACCGGGGCCTCCGGGAAAGCCATGTTATCTATGATATGCTGCAATACGTCTTTTATAGCTGATCCATGAATAAATGTCCTTTTGACCTGCTACTCCATATCAATATCATCAAGGTCTGGACCGTCTGGGCTGTCCTTTTTGGCCTCTTAAATGAAGCAGGAGATTCTCTGGCCATAATTACAGCAGCTACAGCTTGTTGAACCATCAGCTGTAAACTTGTAATCACTTGAGAAAGCTCCCTCTCCTCCTCAGCTTCCATATGCTTTCTCTTTGCCACACACTTGCCTTCTCCATGTTTGTAAAAAAAGAAAAAAAACATACAAGCTTCACCGGGCTTCCTTAAACAACAGGTTACATAGCAACAAACAACCAACCCTCCACAAAGAAACAATAGGTCAGGAGCAAATTCACACGACTTCCTGCAACTTTATGTTGCTATGCGAAATGCCGACCAATGAACATGCTGCAGTGGGAATCAGTTTAAATAAAACACGGTCTACCATCACACACAGGGCTGATCCCCTCTGTATTTCATCTGAAAGGCCAATGGGCCTTGGACGCTGAATCTGAGAATCAGAAGCAAATCATCACATAAATATTAATAACAATCTCTACCTAAGTTCATGTAATAGTGAGAGTTATTGAAGAGTTTAAGGGTTTTATTTCGAAGTTTAAAAAGTAGTCGTTATTCAATTTAAACATATTAGTTTAAAAAGAAAATCAATCTGTTACAGAATTGATAAAGGAATAGTGGTTAAGTCAATCAAAATTTAAGGCATTAAGCGTGTTCCATAAAGGAAGAAAATCCCTAATCTAAGTCTGGTACAAAAAATGGTGTCAGTAGAACCCATAAAGCGTTCAAGTTGTAAAGAGAGTGAAATCAAGCATAAAGCTCAGAATATCTGAAGTCAATCCTAAATCACAGTAGAACTTCCCATAAAGAGATCTTCATGAAACTCAGAGTCTCAAAGAAATAAGGAAAAAGGCAAGGGAAAATTCGCAGTAGCAACCGCTAAAATGAATGTGGTAGAATGACGTAGAATGGTGTATGTATGTAACTTGCTGTAGGAACATGTAGTATTATAAATAGTTAAAAGAAATGTTGCCTTCCATGTTTCATCTCCTCCTCCTCCTCTAGTCCAATGATCTTTCAGGTTTCTTCCTGGGAACAGGTTTACTCCTAGTTTTCTCACGCAAGACACCACAGCGTTTCAGACAGTAACCTTCGAGTATGCATTTTTTGTTGTTTAGAAATCCAAATATATGAGGTTTCTTTATTTCAAACATTCTTCCCCATGATTGGAATTACATTTCTATCCTAATAAGCCAAGTTGTATGTTAGTTAACAATGGGCTATTTAAATATCAAAACATCTGTATTAATAAAGGAACATTTTCTTCAAGATCTCATCCTTGGGAAACAAGACAAATATTGTAAAAGGAAAAAGTTCAATTCATTGTGTTACTTCTATGCAGTCAACTCATCAAAATTCTACGGAATATTAAATTCTAAAAAGATCAGTTCATGAAAAGTTTAAGAACTTATCATTCAAAAGTGAGCAACAGCACATTTTTGTCGAACCATATTCAAAGCAATACTGCTTTACATAGTTTTGAGGCCTGCTAGGAGTAAGTATGACTAGTTACTACATTTGCACTTTTAAAATATGCATTTTGTTTATTTTAAAATCTGCACGTTAATATCACACATATCTTTACTATATTAATTTGCGTTTTGCTAAAACGCCATTTCAAATATTCAGAAAAAAATTATTGGGAACCTTCTCACTGCTTCTTGCTGTTAAACAGCCTACTTAACCAATAACATTGCAGCATCTGCAAACACCGCCCCCTGCACGCGTTCAGAAAGGCATATAGAATCCACTCCTCACTGCCACATCAAAGGTCAAAGCCCATCAGTCCTTAAAACATATATTTTGTCAGTAATTCAACATAGAAGCTTTATGTCACAATTGGCACCATAATTGGGTCAGCTCAAGCAGGACCTCTTACCGACAGCATATGAGGTTGCTAAAGCAGACCATCCACATATATATAATCAAACATTAGATATTACTTTTCCAAATACCTTCTACCAGGTGACCCACCTAGAGTGGAAAAAGCAAAGCAGGATGCATGGTTAGCGTGCTTACGATTAATATCAGATGACAGCAAGTACTCTCTGATGCCGCTGGAGAGATGAGAAACATTTGTTTTTATTTACTTGGCGATTCTTCTGGCAGCAAGAGTATTTGCTCAATGTATAATGATTGTGACGGGGAGGTTAGATAAAGAGGTAATAATAACTCCTGTTATTTACAGTGTTTACAGTGTTTACACGGAGCAAAACTCTGGTATTTAGCACTATGTAAAACAAGTTACTATTAGCTTGTATATATTTAGGATGAATGAAAATTTGCCTAGCATCGTGAGGGTAAGTTTCAATTCTATTAAGGACACAGAGGCGAGAATTATGCTATATCTTTCTTCACTTTATTGTTTAATAAATTTCACAGCAGCCCAAAAGACAAAACTCGAAGAAAAAACATCAACTCCCATGAACCATAGGGAGATCCACAACGTCATAGTCCTTTCACAGTGTCCATGTTCAGCACAAAGTCCCTTCACTCTGTCAGTGCCTCCTCTTTCTTTGCGCGAGTTACGCCAACAGCACATTCACTGGTCCTGTTTTGAACCATTGTTCCCTAGAAAATAGAGACAGAGTAAGGGTCCGGACCAAAAACTGTGTAACCACAAGGTTACCAACATTCCGTCATTGAAAACTGAAAAATCACAGGAATGACAGTCGCAAATTGTTACTGAAACTCTTGTAACTCAAAAACTGGATACTTACCACCATAGGGGAGGGTTCACACCGAAAGTGCCCCGGGCGGGATAATCCTCGCCTCCGTGTCCTTAATAGAATTTTAACTTACCTTCACGATGCTAGGCAAATTTTCATTCTATGTCAGGACCGGAGGCTCAGATTATGCTAGTTTAAAGCTTACTCACCTCCAACTGAGCGACCTCTATTACTGGTTTGAAGTAAAAACTCTTCAAGGTCGAGTCTGAGGACCAGTCCGCTGCCCGCATCAAGGCCTCCAGACGAGCCCCCAATAAGAATGCTTTAGAAGCCATAGCACCCCTGGCCGAATGGGCCCCGAATGTTTTTGTGTCAATGCCCGCCTCTTGCATGACCCATCACACCCACCTGGCTTTGGTGGGGGAAGAGACTGCTTTGTGGGGTTTCTTTAGGGCAATAAGCAACTGACGTTCGCCCGTAGGACGAAATTCCTGAGTCAGTTCTTCGTACGCCTTGAGGCAACTCACGACGCACAATTTTAGGATGTCCTGGAATGCCGGGTATGAGACCGTGCGGGTGAGCGACTTGGTGCGACGGCCCACTGTGAAAATCACCCCGTCTGGGGAAAAAACTCTTGCAGTAATGTCCAGGGCTCTCACATCCAAGACTCTCCTGCAGGAGACCAAGTATAGCAGGATCGCCAGTTTAGCTGAGAGTTCTTTTACAAAAGGTATTTATTCGGCTGCCAGGACAGAAAGAAGTTCAAGACTAAGTTGACGTCCCACAAGGATGAGTAACGCGGTTCTGGAGGCAAGGAGAGGCGAATACCAAGCAGCAATCTACAAATGAAAGGATGCTCCCCCACAGGTGCCCCTTCTACCGGGGCGTGACCTGCGGAAATTGCCCATCTAATTGCATTGATTGAGCGGTACGCCAAACCTTCTGCTGCCAGATCAGCCAAGAAATTTAAGATCTGGACGACGTCTGCAACCACGGGATCCAGGTTCCTCCGAAGACACCAACGAACCCATCTTGTCCAGGCGGAACGATAACGTTTGGTGGTGTTGTCTGCCCACGCCTTTGACAAGAAGAGTTCAGCCGGTTGCGATAGTCTTGGGAGCGACCAGCGCTGCCTAAAAGCCGCCACACCATCAGCTGCAGGGAACCCTGAGCAATGAGGTGGTGTGGTACGAGATCCGGATTCAGAAGCAGGTGAGGAAACAGGGGGAGTTGGATTGGAGAAACCCAAGAAAGTTCCAGTAAAACCGGAAACCAAACTTGCGATCTCCACAGCGGAGTCACCATTACCACCTCCGCCTCCTGTCGACGGATCTGGGCCGACGCTCTCGTGATCATTGAGAACGGCGGGAAGGCGTAACCCTTCCCCTGACTCCAACCTTGGAGAAATGCATCTGTAGCCGCAGCCAACGGATCCGGTCTCCAACTGAAGAACCGCGGCACCTGATGATCGAGGCACGACGCGAATAGATCGGCAAAGAACAGACCCCACAGATCCGACAGCCATTGGAACACCTGCGGGTCCAGCTTCCACAAGCTGGAATCGTGAAGGTGCCTCGAGTGCCAATCCGCAACCTGGTTGGCCTGGCCCATCACCAAGACGTGATGGGCCAGGCAAAAATCCCCAAAGTCTTATGCCAGGTTCGCCAGGGCACGGGAGTGGGAGCCCCACAGATGATTGACACACCGGACCGCAGAAATGTTGTCCATCTTGAGAAGAACACAGGACTGAACCAGGAGCTCCAGGCAATTAATATGAAGAGTTTGTTCGTCTGATGACCAGACTCCACCAGTGGAGAATTCCATGCAACAGGTGCCCCAACCGGACCTGCTGGCGTCGGACTCGATCAAATCGGGCACGGAGCCGAAAATCGCCCGGCCATTCCATGCTTCCATGTGAGTCAGCCACCAAGCGACTTCTTCCCTCGCTTCCATGGTGAGCGGCACCAATTGGGCGTACGACAGACTTTCCGCATGTGGTGCGCCTTCAGGTGTTGGAGGGCCCAATAATGAAGGGGGCCAGTGAAAATTGCCTGGATGGAAGAGGAGAGAAGGCCCACCAGCCGGACAATTTGCCTGAGCGATGTATTGGGCTTGGAAATGGTCTGACGCCACTCGTGGCGGATCTTGGCCATCTTCCGAAACTGAAGACTCAAGGAAGATTGAATCGAATCCACAATGAATCTGAGAAAAGTCACTCTCTGAGAAGGGATGAGGACCGACTTCAGCTCGTTGATGACGAACCCCAACCCCTGCAGGAGATTCACTGCTTGTTGGAGCTGATTGGTCAAGGACCTGGGGCACTGCGCCATGAGGAGAATATCATCCAAATACATGATCATGCGGATGCCCTGGGCCCTGAGAAACTCCACCGCTGGATGAAGCACCATGGTGTAGAGGCGATCTCTCCAACGGAACTGCAGGAACCGCCAATGAGGAGGGTGTATCGGGACCACCAGATAGGCGTCTGTTAGGTCTAACCGCACCATCCAGTCCGATGGTAGTAGAACGTCCCGAAGGAGGTGGATCCCCTCCATTTTGAAATGGCAGTACACCAGCCACTCGTTTGATAACTGGACGATGTCCGCCGTCGGATTTGTCTACTAGGAAAATATTGCTCAAGAAGCCATCGCGATGCAGGACGGATTGACAGACGGCCCCTTTGTGCAAGAGCGCGGAGACCTCCTCGTCGATAAGTTCTGCATCGCGATCCGTGAAACAAATGGGTCGGGTGGAATTCTTGCCGAGGGTGATCGTAAAACTCTATTTGGAAACCCTGTACGGTTTGCAGGACCCGCACGTCTGAAGTGATGGAAGCCTACGCGGCCGGAAAGGCCGCCAAACGACCTCCAATGCGGACCTGAGCAGAAGGTAAGAGACTCACCGTTGAATTGCCACCTCAGGCGTTGTTCTTGAAGCCGCCCCGACCTCTGAAGCGCTGGCCCCTTGTGGGGTAGAAGTTATTGTAGTTCGCGCTGGTGTTGTATTGACCGCGTCCGGAGCCTTGTCCCTTGAGAGGGTTTTGCTGGAATCCACGGCCGACCGGGCGGCCCCTGCCTCGGCCAGCCCCGTGAAAAACCCGCGGGTTGAAGACTCTCTTTATATTGGACTGCGCCTTATCCAAAGAGGTAAAGGTTGCCACAAACTTGCTGAGCTCTTTAACAAAGGGGTCCCTGAAAAGGCCCCCCAGGGCCACTGCACCCACCTCCGAGGAGGCCAAGTCCCCAAGTTTGGGGTCCAGCTTAATTAGCAAAGAGCAACAACGCTCCGTTGACAGTGCGCAGTTTGCGTTGCCCATAAAAATAATGGCACGCTGGGCCCAGTTGGAAAGCACTTCGGGCGAGATAAGGGATCCAGAAACTTTGGTTTCCTAAGCCATATCCAATATTTTGGTCATAGGACCAATGGCATCAAGAGGTTTATCCTGGCATGAGCGCCTAGATCTGTCTATGCCCTTACCCGGATCTTTCATATACTTAGCTAAAAAAGTGGCCATTTTTTAGTCAAGTTCAGGGGCAAAAGCAACCTTGCCCTCCAGAATGGGCCGTGGGCACTCAGCTTTAAGGCAGCCTCGGGCCTCCTTTACAAGGGGTTTGCGAAGGCGTCCGGCGACAAACTTAGCTACCTTGTTGCCAGGAGCCCAAGCAGCGGGCCGTGGGTGGACAATCTCATCAGGGTCCAGCATGCATGAGACGTCCCCTGGGGCAGAGGGTGGAAGGACCGCAGGGCGCCACGGACGTGAGGAACCCGCCTCATCATCTGAATCTCCCGGGGAGTCCTCATCAGGTTCAGGAGAAGCCGGATCGGGAGACCCAGGGGGTTCGGTTGCGGGAAGGGGGGCAGGGGGAGTGGGGGCTACATTTGCAAGAAAAGCACTCTTGAGGCGCACAAACGCGTCCTTGTCAACCTCTTCTTTGCTTTTCTTTTTAGGAGGGGGGGCTCGTCCACCGAGGAAAGATTAGGGGTGGAGGCAGAAGGCTCCGCGCGGGCCTGCGCCAACTTTGCACACTACCGAACTATCCTGTCAGACAGGCGCTGCTCCATAGGGCCAACCACTTCATGTACCACGTAGACCAGAGGTCCACAATAGGGATGCACGAGTCCCAGCGCACAGAAAAAAGCCCTAAGGGTTACTAACAGGGCTCCGCTGTCCGGCCGTGTGCTTAATTAGGCCCAATTACACTGTTGTGCACAATACGCCATCAGGCGTCACCGCGGGACACACCCGCTAGTACAGACCCACGCCGGGGCGTTAATTTATTATAGTTTGCAGGCAGTACAGACCCGGATTCACCGGGCATTCACCGTGACAGCGGGGACAAGGCTCGAGTCTACACGGCTCCTGCAGTGTGGTCTTTCTGAAGTGAAGAGACGAGCGCAGCAGGAGCCAGCGAGACGGAACAGTACCACCTAGCGGGCTACAAATGCACTGCTGCAATGATGGGCGCCAACCGCGTAAGGAGCGCAAGAGCGTTCCCGCGGTCGAGGGATCTGAGGGGAAAAAGACGCCACAAATACAATATGCCACAAGCAAATACAACGATAAACTCCCCTGGGGGCGCTACAGTATGAGCGCTAAAGCGGAGGAGAAACATACAATATTAAATTTTCCAAATAACGAGAAGTCAGAAAAAACACACTTAACTGGCTGCGAAGCAGCGAAGAAAGAGGAGGCACTGACAGAGTGAAGGGACTTTGTGCTGAACATGGACACTGTGAAAGAACTATGACGTTGTGGATCTCCCTATGGTTCATGGGAGTTGTTTTTTCTTCGAGTTTTGTCTTTTGGGCTGCTATGAAATTTATTAAACAATAAAGCAACGAAAGATATAGCATAATCTGAGCCTCCGGTCCTGACATAGAATTCAAATTCACATGAGCTGGGCTTCTCGGTTGTTTTTGATGTAGATACCGGGTTCATTTGTGAGCCTCACCAGTTACTTCTGTTGTATTCTAAAGAAGTTGAGAAGCCTGAAAGAATATCTGTCACCTGTTCCATCATATGCGATCATTGGTATTTACACTACACACCAGGAATGCATTCACCTTGTTGTCATTAATGAGCTGTATAGAAAAATATTGGCAGGTATACATTTGTAAGTGTAAATACTCCTTGTCAGCTGCAATGCTGTTTTTCACCCAGTAATACTTTTTTGTTTAAATTGCCTGCGTGAATGTCTACACATTTCATCAAACCATTACCCTGTTGGGGATAAGGCTAGGCCCTCTGGAATTAACTCTGAGGCAGCAACGTAGGGAGATGAGAAAAGAAAAGAAACAAGCAAAATTGCCGGTCTGTTGGCTTTTCAATGCTTTTTCCAAAATGACCACGAGCCACTTTGGAATGCTAAATTCAAAATGGCAAACTACCTACCAGTGCATCACAATGTAGACATACACGTGCACACGTTGAGTCCATTTCAGACTGGGGTAAAATGTTTTTCACCATTCTAAGATGGCTGCTGTGTGTGCGCATGTATATGGAAACATCATGATATGCCAGTATCCATTTTCAGGGCCGTAGTTAGGGGGGCCCAGCTCGGCCAGGCCAGCCTATATTTTTCTGTGGCCCCCCAAATATTACATTTATACTTGCTGTTTGTGTTGATGTGCCACAACAGCCACATTATATTTATAATTTGGGCTTGGGTTGGTGCAGTGACGCACACAGGTTTCTGAACTTTGCATTAAGGCCAGGCCCGGGAGGCCCCTAGAATGAAAGTAAATTAACTAGAGGGAGGCAGTGGAGGGGCTGTGGGGCATGCCCACCCTAACCCTTGCTTGACTCTGCCAGTCCAGCCCACAATGAAATCATCCTCGGAGCCAGGTGCAGCCTGAACACTTGTCTTCAGCTCAGGAAGTTTCCATTCAGAGCAGCCAGCATGAGCATGGATCTCCAATCTGCTGCTGCTACATGAAAGGCTTGCTGCACCAGCACCACCAGTGTCCAGACTCCAGGGGCCAACAGCTACAGGCAGTGAGGCATTTCCTGAGTGGGGACTCAGAAGGTGGAATCAGCAGCCAGACTTGTATCTGCTGCTTGCTCATCAAGTAAGTAAATGAATAAAAGGAGAAAGGTAATTATTTAAGAGTCGAACTGCTCTGCTTTGATTTCTCCCTGATAGTTTTCTACAGGCCTGGTTTTCCACACAAAAGGAATGCCTAACAGAGGATTGTGTGCAAGCTGAGCTGTGGTGATCGTTCTTGCAACTATATTGTGTTCTGGGGGGCGCCGTGTTTGCATTTTGCTAGTGTTTTTTATGTTCTTAAAGCACCTGCTGCCCCAGTCTTTTCCTCCAGCAATTCTCAAGCAACTACAAAATGTTAAGATAAGGTTAACTCCTGTGATTAATGTTCTTCCTGAGTTTGCACAGGTTATCCAGTAGTTTGCACAGGTTAGCATGGAGTCTGCAGAGGTGAGTCTAAAGTTTGCACAGATTATCCAAGAGTTTGCACAGGTTATCCAGGGGTTATCCAGGGGTTTGCACTGGTTAGTCTGCAGTTTGCACAGTTTAACCAGGAGTTTGCACAGGTTAGCCTGGAGATAGAAAAAGTTAGCCTGGGTTCTGGAGTTTGCACAGGTTAATCTGGAGTTTGCACAGGTTATCCAGGAGCATGCACAGGTCAGCCTGGAGTTTGCACAGATTATCAAGGAATTTGCAGAGTTTATCTAGGAGCTTGCCTGGATTAGCTGAGAGTTTGCACTGGTTATCCTCGAGTTTGCACAGGTCAGCCTAGAGTGTGCACAGGTTAGCCTGGAGTTTGCACAGGTTATCCAGGAGTTTGCACAGGTTATCCAGGAGTTTGCACAGGTTATCCAGGAGCATGCACATGCTATCCTGTAGTTTGCACAGGTTAGCCTGGAGCTTGCACATGGTATCCAGGAGTTTGCACAAGTTATCCAGGAGTTTGCACAGGTTATCCTGGAGATCGCACACATTAGCCTGGTTAGCCTGGAGCTTGCACAGGTTAGCATGGAGTTTGCATAGGTTATCCAGGAGTTTGCACAGGTTATCCAGGAGCTTGCATAGGTTATCCAGGAGTTTGCATAGGTTGTCCTGGAGTTTTGTACAGGTTGTCCTGGAGTTTGCACAGGTTACCCAGGAGTTTGCACAGGTTATCCTGAAGTTTGTACAGGTTATCCAGGAGTTTGCACAGGTTATCCTGGAGATCGCACACGTTAGCGAGGTTAGCCTGGAGCTTAGCATGGAGTTTGCACAGGTTATCCAGGAGTTTGCACAGTTATCTAGGAGCTTGCACAGGTTACCCTGGAGTTTGCACGTTATCCAGGAGTTTGCACAGGTTACCCTGGAGTTTGCACAGGTTATACAGGAGTTTGCACAGGTTGCCCTGGGGTTTTGTACAGGTTGTCCTGGAGTTTGCACAGGTTATCCAGGAGTTTGCATGGGTTATCCTGAAGTTTGTACAGGTTATCCTGAAGTTTGTACAGGTTATTCAGGAGTTTGCCCAGGTTATCATGGAGATCGCACACGTTAGCCTGGTTAGCCTGGAGCTTGCACAGGTTAGCATGGAGTTTGGACAGGTTATCCAGGAGTTTGGACAGGTTATCCTGGAGCTTGCACATGTTATGCTATAGTTTGCACAGATTAGCCTGGAGCTCCACATGGTATCCTGGAGTTTGCACAGATTATCTAGGAGTTTGTACAGGTTATCCTGGAGTTTTGTACAGGTTGTCCTGGAGTTTGCACAGGTTATCCAGGAGTTTGTACAGGTTATCCAGGAGTTTGCACAGGTTATCCTGGAGATCGCACACGTCAGCCTGGAGCTTGCACAGGTTAGCATAGAGTTTGCACAAGTTATCCAGGAGTTTGCACAGGTTATCTAGGAGTTTGCACAGGTTATCCAGGAGTTTGCGCAGGTTAGCCAGGAGTTTGCACAGGTTAGCCAGGAGTTTGCGCAGGTTAGCCAGGAGTTTGCACAGGTTAGCCAGGAGTTTGCACAGGTTAGCCAGGAGTTTGCACAGGTTATCCAGGCGTTTGCTCAGGTTACCCAGGAGTTTGCACAGGTTATCCAGGAGTTTTTTACAGGTTGTCCTGGAGAATGCACAGGTTATCCAGGAGTTTGCACAAGTTATCCAGGAGTTTACACAGGTTATCCTGGAGATCGCACATGTTAGCCTGGTTAGTCTGGAGCTTGCACAGGTTAGCATGGAGTTTGCACAGGTTATCCAGGAGTTTGCACTGGTTACCCTTGAGTTTGTACAGGTTATCCAGGAGTTTGCACAGGTTACCCTGGAGTTTGTACAGGTTACCCTGGAGTTTGTTCAGGTTATCCAGGAGTTTGCACAGGGTATCCTGGAGATCGCACAGTTTGCCTGGTTAGTCTGGAGCTTGCACAGGTTAGCATGGAGTTTGCACAGGTTGTCCAAGAGTTTGCACAGGTTGTCCAAGAGTTTGCACAGGTTATCCAGGAGTTTGCACTGGTTACCCTGGAGTTTGTACAGGTTATCCAGGAGTTTGCACAGGTTATCCAGGAGTTTGCACAGGTTATCTCGGAGACTGCACAGGTTATCCAGGAGTTTGCACAGGTTATCCTGGAGATCGCACACGTTAGCCTGGAGTTTGCAAATGTTATCCTGGAGTTTGCACAGGTTATCCTGGAGATCGCACACGTTAGCCTGGTTAGCCTGGAGTTTGCACAGGTTACCCAGTAGTTTGCACAGGTTAGCATAGAGTCTGCATAGGTGAGTCTAAAGTTTGCACATATTATGCAAGAGTTTGCACAGGTTATCCAGGGGTTTGCACTGGTTAGTCTGCAGTTTGCACAGGTTAACCAGGAGTTTGCACAGGTTAGCCTGGAGATTGCACAAGTTAGCCTGGGGCCTGAAGTTTGCACAGGTTAGCATAGAGTTTGCACAGGTTATCTAGGAGTTTGCACAGGTTAGCCAGAAGTTTACACAGGTTAGCCAGGAGTTTGCAAATGTTATCATGGAGTTTGCACAGGTTATCCAGGAGTTTGCTCAGGTTACCCAGGAGTTTGCACAGGTTATCCAGGAGTTTTGTACAGGTTGTCCTGGAGAATGCACAGGTTATCCAGGAGTTTGCACAGGTTAGCCAGGAGTTTTGTACAGGTTGTCCTGGAGCTTGCACAGGTTAGCATGGAGTTTGCACAGGTTATCCAGGAGTTTGCACTGGTTACTCTGGAGTTTGTACAGGTTATCCAGGAGTTTGCACATGTTATCTCAGAGACTGCACAGGTTATCCAGGAGTTTGCACAGGTTACCCTGGAGTTTGTACAGGTTACCCTGGAGTTTGTTCAGGTTATCCAGGAGTTTGTACAGGGTATCTTGGAGATCGCACACATTAGCCTGGTTAGTCTGGAGCTTGCACAGGTTAGCATGGAGTTTGCACAGGTTGTCCAGGGGTTTGCACAGGTTATCCAGGAGTTTGCACTGGTTACCCTGGAGTTTGTACAGGTTATCCAGGAGTTTGCACAGGTTATCCAGGAGTTTGCACAGGTTATCCAGGAGTTTGCACAGGTTATCCAGGAGTTTGCACAGGTTATCCCGGAGACTGCACAGGTTATCCAGGAGTTTGCACAGGTTATCCAGGAGTTTGCACATGTTAGCCAGGAGTTTGCACATGTTATCCTGGAGTTTGCACAGGTTATCCTGGAGATCGCACACGTTAGCCTGGTTAGCCTGGAGTTTGCACAGGTTACCCAGTAGTTTGCACAGGTTAGCATAGAGTCTGCATAGGTGAGTCTAAAGTTTGCACAGATTATCCAAGAGTTTGCACAGGTTATCCAGGGGTTTGCACTGGTTGGTCTGCAGTTTGCACAGGTTAACCAGGAGTTTGCACAGGTTAGCCTGGAGATTGCACAAGTTAGCCTGGGGCCTGAAGTTTGCACAGGTTAGTCTGGAGTTTGCAAATACATGAAGACACGCACTACCATTAGAATATTTCCAGCTTGAAATAATGTAGCGTGCTACTGGGGATTCACTCTCTAATCCAAAGAGCGTTAATCAAGAACATGAACCAAGTTGCATCTCCTGGTTAGGAGATGTCCCCCTGTGCACAACTGTGAGACCCAAGAAATGGGTAAAAATATGATCAAAAAGATTCTCCTTTAGTTTGAAGATTGTTTTCACTTAGTTATAGTCTTTATTTGTATCCGTGTAAAGATATTACTTCATATCTGATTTCATGCCTTCATCAGGCAACATCCATGTATATACATGTTAGTACATCAGTCCCAATGCATTTCGGGCAATTCAGTGCCCTTCATCAGGGGAAAACATCTGTGAAAAATAAAAAAAAAGCGCTTGCATGAAGAAAGTACCCCATGTGGGTATAGCAGTATCAAATAGTCATGCCTAAAGAGTGAAACCTTATCTCCCACATCTAAATGCACAAAATGACAAGAAAACAAACATACCAATAAATAAAGCTGTGAATGTGTGGATACCAAAACAAGTACACATGCCAACGTATATAACATCTAAGTAACAAGATAGACCTCCATGCATGTGAACAATAACGAGAGAATGGTCTGGTGTGACGCTAAAAGAAAGCTTTTAACGGGTGAGTCCAACACATGCACATAAACGTATAAAAGAAACGAAGGAGCAACAATAATCTATCACTATAAAACAAGTGAAACCCTGTAAACAACGAACGAAGGTGGTGTAACGAACGAGTCATACAAAGTGTCAATGAAAAAATGATCCTAACAAGCAAATTCAACACGTGCACGTGAACGTGTGGTGACCAAGCATGCCGCAAAAACAAACTTATGTACTCACAAGTGCAGATTATGATGATATATGTACTGCAACCTAAAAATTACAGTGACCTTCAGTCACATACGTGAAAATCCTTAACAGATATCCATGAACAAAAGTGGACCCATGTGAATCTAATGCTTACATAAAACGGAGGTGTCCGCAAGGATGTCTACATCAGCGCCTTCCCGATAGAAGTTGATCCGACGCCTACAATCCCCGGAAGTTAAACGTACTCAGTGAAATGGGAGGTGCCCTCAATCCAATAGGCTGGATTTGGCATGTGACACAGTGATATTATCCAATGCCGATGGTTGTAAGCCTAATGAGAGATTCTATGTAGCAGAGCGGTGGCATTTTATTCGTTTAAAAGAAAGGATACTGTTTCCTAAACTGAACCCACATGGGGAACAATCTGCTTGGACTTTAAACTACAGGTACCAGCATGCTGTAATCGTGACTCACATGAGAAGCCCACGTGGGCTGTATATAATATGCATGCAGTTAATGGCGCCTACCTTGCATTTCAGTTTGGCAGTGTCATCCTCTGAAGAAAGAGCCTGGGGGCTCTGAAACGCGTCAGGATTTTGATAATGTTTGGAGCTGAAAATGCCGGTTTTCTACAATAAAGGCTTTTGAAAAGCAACTCAGCTGGGAAGTTGCGTCCTTGCTTCAGGGCAAACTTTTGTGGATATATATATATATATATATATATATATATATATATATATATATATATATATATATATATATATATATATATTACCTAATGGCGGTCGTAGTTATAGTTAGGACCTAGTTTCCACAGGAACAGTGTTTTTGATTTGCCAATATTTTTTGCCGTCGTTTGATAAATCTTCACGAAATTTTCAAAACTAATGGCCCACTCAATTCAGCTGCTGTGTTGAAAGTTTTGGGGTGATTCGTCAAGCGGGGGCCGAGAAAAAGAGGGGGTCCCAAAACACTTTTTCTCCATGTTAATTTCCATAAAGAAACTGTTAACGCAGCCACAGCCCGAACTGCTGAAAGGAATTGCACCAAATTTGGCAGAAAGGTAGCTCTTCGTCCAGAGTGCACTCTTTTTGTTAAGTGGTGTAAATCCGTTCAGTTGCTCCTGAGAAATTTAAACATTTCTCAGATATACAAATATGGCCGCGGAGGATCTGCGAACCCTCCAGATCTCGAGCCTGCGATCTGATTGGCTGCCACCAGTTCCAACCAGGAAGTGTTGGCAGCCATCTTGAGACTCGGTTGAACCGAGTCACAAGGAAAAAGGTTCAAAAACATTAAAAATTAAGAAAAGGGGCAGGGTAGAAACACCCTGACCCCCTAAGCATGTTGAGGTGGTCCCACGAAGACCCCCAGGGCCAGAAAATTGTTTTTTTTTTTAATTAAGCGCTGGCTGCCGTGCTTCTTTTAATTAGGCCCCCACCTGGGACAGGTCCCGGGAGCAATTACAAAATAAAGTGTGGGGGGCTCAAGCCCCCCTACACAGACCCGGGGACCACCACCTCCCCGGGTCTTGAATACTGTTGGACGAGGGCCACGCTGCCCCCCTCGTGGAGACGTAAATGGCCCTGGGGACCGCCATCCCCCAGGGCTGGCTCCAGCAATGTCCCGGGGTGGCCACCCCGGGACATTGCAGTTTGCTATGGGATGCCGGGAGCACTGCTCCCGGCATCCCATAGCAAACAAGTGCTCCCCTTTGAACAAGTGAGAGTGCTCTCACTTGTTCAAAGTGGAGTACTTTGCTTTTTACCCCCAGGGAGCTGCATGCATTTTAGGGGTAAAAAGCAATACCAGCTCCCGCAGGAGGTGGGAGCCGGCCGGGACCGCGGGGGCTTAATGCTCCTCCTGCGGTCCCCAAACAGATGGCCATGCCCTGGGGAATGGGGTCCCTGGGGCTAAAAATGGCCCGGGAGCAGGGCTGCTCGGCCCAACTCCCATAAAAAAAAAAGGAATGGCCAGGCCCCAGGGGATGGGGTTCCCGGGGCCAAAATCAGCCTGGGCAGGGGGCGGCATGGCACCCAACCCCTTTTGTGATAAAAAAAAAAAGAAAGGCCTAGCCCCGAGGGATGGGGGCCCCAGGGCTGAAATCGGCCTCAGGATGGGGGCCATGTGGCCCCTTCCTTTTTTTGGTAATTTTTTTTTTTTTAATGGGTCAGGCCCCTGGGGATGGGGTCCCCGGGGCCCAAAACAATCAAGGGAAGGCCACACAGTTCCACTTTCCCCCCCAAAAAAAATAAGAAAACAAAGCCGGCAACTCGCCGAAGGCCCTGCCCCCTCAATGCATAACTCTGCAAACGCACCTCCTGGCACGCTCTTGGTTGGGGGATGCAGTCCCCTTCGATGCTGAGGGTCCTTAGGGGCCAACTAGCCCACCTGTTACCTCCAGTAAGCCCCACACAGTGGGATTGCTGAGACGTGGTTGGAGGCCACGCCCCTTTTTACAGCACTCTGCAAACGCGCGATCCCATGGGAGTCTTGCAGGACTGCAGAAAAAAAACAAATGGGGAGGGGTCATCAGTAAGGCTCCTGTCCAGCCCTTTTAGGGCCCTGGGGACCCCATCCCGGGACTGGGTATATTTAAAGGGAAGGGGCGCATGGCCCCCTTCCCCGAGCCGATGGTGGCACTGGGGACCCCATCACCCCAGGCCGATGTTGTAAAAAATGTTAGGGGGGCCATGGGAACACCACTCCCTGAGCCTGAGAAGGCCCCAGGGACCTCAACCCCTAGGGGAGATTTTTTTTTTAAAGAGAGGGATCAGCATGGCACCCCTCCCTGAGCCGACTTTGGCCCCTGGGTCCAAGTAACAAAAGGGGAGAGGGTGCCACACAGTCCCCATCCCCAAACCTTAAAAAGGTCCTGGGGACCTCATCCCCCAGGGCCGTAAGTTAAATTAAAAGGGAGGGGTGGCACACGGTCCCAAGCCCTGAACCCTTAACGGTCCCAGGGACCCCATCTCCTGAGGCCAGCTCACATACTGTGTCCCCGGGAACCCACACCTGGGACACAGTAGTTTCCCACTCTGCCCTACAGTGGGCAGGGAAACATGTGTTTGCTCCTGTCTGGCGGAAGGATTTTTAAATCTCCTGCCAAACGGGAGCAAACACTAAGCCTGCTCCCAGCCGATGAGAGATTTAAAAATGCTCCCGCTGGCCTTGGAGCAGACTTATGTTCTGTTTCCCTACCCACAATGAAGCAGGCATATTGCTCCCGCCTGGTGAGAGCATGCAAAAAGCTGCTGCTCCCTCCGGGAGGGAGCAATGCCTGCTCCCGCACCATGTGGGGAGTTGGCTGGGGGCCACAATTTTGTGTTTGGTGGGCACCAGAGCATCCATCTCTAAATAATGGAGGCCCCAGGGATGGGTTCCATGTGGTCAAAATAGGCTCAATAATTTAATTAAATATGGCCCCGGGGGTGAGTTCCCCAGGGCCTAATATGGCTTGGGGAAGGGGGCCACGCGGCCTGCCGCCCCTTTATAATGTCATGCAGCCCTGGGGGATGGGGTCACTGGAGCCTAATAAGGCTCGAGGGGAGGGGGCCACCTCCCCTTTTAAAATACAGACTTTCCTGGGGGAATGGGGACCCTGGGACCAAAAGAGGCTTGGTGAGGTGGGCCACGCACCCCCTTTCTCTTTAAAAATTGGACAGCCCCTGGGGATGGGGTCCTCAGGCCTAATAAGGTTTGGGAAGAGAGGGTTGCGTCAGCCCTCACCTTTTTTTATTATATTTGGCTCGGGGGGGTTGGGTCCCTGGGCCATATACGGGCTCGGGAAGACGCCCTCACTTTTATTTTAAAAACGACGTGCCCACCCTCCCCTTTATTAAAAAACAAATACCCAGGGGGATAGCTTGGGGAGGGGGGCAGTAAACAAAAGGCCTTACTAGGAGATAGGGTCCCTGGGGCGTGAAGTGGCTTAAGGAGTCAGGCTAACCATGGGGGATGGACGCAGGGCCTGGCCACATACTGTGCACAGCAGGGGGTTGACTTTACGTATGGTAATAAAATATTACTATACAGTAAAAAAAAATCTAAAAATTCACTGAAAAATTGAAGGTTAAAGAGACGTTATAGTTAGGTGCAAATTTCAGTTACAACATAATGTTTTATACTAAAAAAACTGAAATTTATCAGTTATAGTTATCTCTAGTAGTGTATATATATATATATATATATATATATATATCCTACTGGTGGTCGCCAATAGGTAGTTATAGTTAGGTCCATGTTTCCATATAATACAATAAAATATTGTCACTGTTTGACAAATCTTCACAAACTTTTCCCCAAAAAAGTGTCCCCGGTGATTCTTATTGGACATTCAAAGTTTCTGGGTGATCCGGCAAGTGGGTCTGAGGAAAATGAGGGGTCAAAAAAAGTGTGTTTTCCATTTTAATTCCCAAAGAGTATTTAGACACGGCTACAGCCCGAACCACTAGACGGAATTACACCAAATTTGGCAGAAAGCTAGCTTTTGGTCCTCAGATTGTGCTTTTTGTTGTAAATCCATTTAGTAGTTGTTGAGAAATGTAAGGGAATACAAAACCAGCGAAATTCAGCAGTTATAGTTAGCTGAGCTAACTATAACTTGCGCCACCGCAATGCTCTGCTTATGACCTCACATATTACATCACTCATGACATGGTCAGTGACATCACTGATGACATCACTGATGATCTCTCAAATGACATCACGGATGACATCATCCATTGACTTTGAGTGTTTTTTAAAAGTTTATGAGTGTTAAATATATATACCAAGGTGTATTGGTGAATCAATGGGTGTATGAGTGCCTAATTAGATGATTCAGTGGGACTGTGACTGACTATATAAGTGAATGATTAGGTGTCTCAGTTAATGTATGGATGACTGTTGTGTGAATGTCTGTATCTGTTTGTCAGTTGGTGTCTAAGTGGCTCTATGGGTGTGTGAGTGGCTGTATAGGTGACTGATTGGATGTCTGAGTACTTGTGTGGATGTATGAGTTTCTGTGTGGGGGGAGAGGGCGTGTGTTATTGCCTGCATGGATGAGTGAGTGGATGAGTCAGTGACTGTATGGGTTAGTGGGTGCATCTGTGAGGGGCTGTATGGGTGACTGAGTGTGTGCATGGCTGTGTCGGTGTGTGAATGGATGTGTCAGTGGTATATGAGTGAGTAACTGCATATGTGAAAGGCAGTATAGGTGAGTATATGAGTGACTGTATGTGTGAGTGAGTTATTGTGAGAGTGCCTGTAAGGGTGAGCATGTGTTTGTATCACTGACAGGAGGAGTGAGTGAGTATTTGTGAGTATCTGTATGAATAAGTGAGTGGGTGTGTGTATAACTGTATTGGTGAGTAAGTGGCTGTGTGATTCAATCTATGGGTGAGTGAGTAGGTGTGTGAGTAGCTCTATTGGTAACTGACAGTGTGATTCGCGATATGGGTGTATGAGTGGATATATCAGTGGCTGTATTACTGAGTGAGTTGGTGTATGAGTAGCTGTATGCGTGTATGTTATGTTATGTTATGTTATTTTAATTTGTAACGCGCACAGATACTCCAGGGAGTGTCCCGGCGCGAACCAAGAGAGATAAAACAGTAACACTAGACAAAGAGATACGTTTTCAAGTTTTTCTTAAAAGCCATGGGGTCTTGGGTGTTACGTAAGGCAAAAGGAAGGGCGTTCCAAGCCAAGGCAGCCTTCAGGGCGAGGGAGCAGCCGCCCAGCCTATGGCGTTTGAAGCGGGGAACCTGGGCAAGAAGTTGAGACGTAGATCGCAGTTGTCTCGAAGGGGCATAAAAGGAAAACCGCTTCTGGAGATAGATAGGGCCCAGGCCATGGAGGGCGCGATGACTAAGGATTTAAACTTAATCCGTTCTGCAACGGGAAGCCAGTGCAGTGAGCGCAGGTGTTGTCTCACGCTAATTCTAATAGGAATATCAAGGAGAATTCTGGCTGCCGCATTCTGGACCACCTGCAGTCTATTCAGCGAATAGCCAGGGATGCCAGCATACAGAGCGTTGGCATAGTCCAGCCGGGATAGGATAAGGGCACGGATAACCGTTTCTTTCGCAGCCCTAGGAAGAAGGGGGAGAAATTTCCTCAGGATTTTAAGAAGTCCGAAGCAATTGCCAGCAAGCTTCTTAACCTGAGTAGAGAAAGAAAGGTTCTCCTCGAACCAAACACCCAGATTCTTGGCGGGTTTCCCTATCGATGTCGGCATGGAGAACTCGGGAGGCCAGAGCGTTTCTCTGAAGTTAGAGGGGAATTTTCCGTAGAGGAGTATCCCCGACTTCTCTTCGTTGCACTTAAGTTGCGCAGCGGCCAGCCACTTATGAGTATGAGTGGTTGTGTGTGTAGACCTATGAATCAGTGAGTGGGTGTGTAAGTACTGGTATAGGTGTGTCAAAGGTTTTGAGAAAGGTAGTGTGGAAGTTGGAGTGAGTGTACAAAAGGTTATATTGGGGTGTGAGTGGGTGTGTCAGATATTTTGTGGATGATGTCATCAGTGATGTCATTTGAGGTGTCATCAGTGATGTCATCAGTGATATCACTGACCATGTCATGAGTGAGGTAATATGTGAGGTCATAAGCAGTGCATTGTGGGGCACGAATTAGAGTTAGCTCAGCTAACTATAACTGCTGAATTTCACTGGTTTGTACGAGTAAAATCTGACCCTAGCTATACCGTCCCTGTAACCTTTGTTTTTTTCAGTGAATTTCTAAGGTTTTTTTCATTCTATTTCCTAACCATAACGTCCCTGTAACCTTTGGTTTTTTCAGTGAATTTCTAAGCTTTATAAATGCTAATTCCCAACTATAACATTCTTGTAACCTTTGTTTTTTTCAGTGAACTTAATGGTTTTTTAGCTATAATTGTGTTTGCAAAATGGTAGCAAAAGGGGCTGGGCCTACAACCAGCTCTCAAGAATCCCACTGTGTAGGACTTACAGGAGGTATAAGGAGGGATTCTTGGCCCCAAGGTCCCTCAGGAGCAAAGTGGACTTAATTCCCCAATCAGTAGTGCACCACCAGGCACATTTGCAGAGTGGTGGAGAAAGGGGGTGTGGCCTCCGAACACCTCTTAGCAATCCCGCTGTGTGGGACTTACTGGAGGTACAGGAGGAGTAATTGGCCCCCAAGGGCGTCCTTGGAGCCCAACTACCCCTGCTGTGATTTCCAGTAAGTTCCACACAGCGGGATTGCTGAGACATCGTAGGACGCCACGCTCCTCTTCTCCACCACTCTGCAAACACGTCTCCTGGCACACTACTAGTATGGGAATGAAGTCCCCTTGGATATTGAGGGTCCTTAGGGGCCAACTACCCCTCCTGTTACCTCCAGCAAGTCCAACACAGTGGATTTGCTGAGAGGTTTTTGGTGACAACACCCCCTTTCTCCACCACTGTGCAAACGCGCCTCCTGGCGCACGACTAGTTGGGGGATGAAGTCCCCTTGGCTCTTGAGGGTCCTTGGGGGCCACCTAGCCCTCCAGTTACTTCCAATAAGACCCACACAGCTGGACTTCTGAGAGATCGTCAGAGGCAACAACCCCTTTCTCCACCACTCTGCAAACGCGCCTCCAGGTGCACTGCTGCTTGGGGGATGAAGTCCACTATAGTTCTAAGGCGCTCAGGAGGCAAGGGGACCTCATCCCTCCATCAGCAGTGCGCCAAGAGGTTCATCTCTAGGGTGGTGCAGAAAAGGGGTGTGGCCTCGGACTATCTTTCAGCAATCCCACTATGTGGGGCTTACTGGAGGTAACAGGAGCTCTTTTTGGCCCCTAAGGACCCTCTGCAGCCAAAGGGACTTCAATTCCCCACCCAGCAGCACGCCAGAAGGCACGTTTGCAGAGTGGTGGAGAAAGGGGGCGGGGGCCCTCAGCGATTTGCCATTTTTTTCCCTATTTTTTTTAGGAAGGCTGGCTGCGTGGCTCCCCTTCCCTGGACCATTTTGGGCCCCGGGGACCCCAACCCCCGGGGCCTGGCCCATTGTTTGTCATATTAAAAAAAGGGAGGGGGGCCGTGCAGCCCCCCTCCCGAGGATGTTTTCGGCCCCAGGGACCCCCTCCCCCTGGCCAGGTCTTTATATATTTTATTTAAAAAGGGGAGGGGGCCGGATGGCCCCCCCTCTCCAGGCATTAATTTTTTTTAAATGGGGAGGGGGCCACGCAGCCTCCCTAGCCAGGCCGATTTTGGCCGAGGGACCCCATCCCCTGGACCTTCATTTTTTTTTTTAAATGGGTAGGGTGGCCATCCCCTGGGGCATGGCCACCTTGTTGGGGACCGCGGGGAGAGCCTCAAGCCCCCTGCAGTCCCTGCTGGCTCCCCGCCCCCTGCGGGAGCCAGAATTGCTTTTGGACAGAGGGAGCTGCAAGTTTACAGCTCCCTCTGTCCAAAAGCAATTCTGCTCTGCTTCGTGGAAGCAAGAGCATTTTTACTGCTTTCGCTTGTATGAACCGGAGCAGAGTTTGCTATGGCTCCTGCCAAGCCATAGCAAACTGCAATGTCCAGGGGGTGGGCACCCCGATACATTGCTGGAGCCAGCCATGGGGGGTGGTGGTCCCCAGGGCCATCTATGGCTCCATGAGAGGGCCCTCTCTAACAAAAATTAAGCCCCGGGAGGTGGTGGTCCCTGGGGCTGTGGGGGGCCATGTTGCCACCCCGCATTTCAATTAGCCCTGGGGAGGGTCCATAGCCCCCACGCATTCATATTTAATATAGCCCCGGGGAGGTGGCGACCCCTAGGGCAGCGGGGGGCCCATGCGGGGCTCCCCCATCATTATTTTTATTTGCCCCTGAGACCTGGCCCACCCGGGGGCCTTATTAAACTCGTCGGGATTCACGGATCCACAGTGATTCCTGCTGAAATGTTTCTTAAAAAATGCTTTTTTTGGCCCTGGGGTTCCCTGTGGAACCCCCTGAAGAGTCCTAGTGGGTAGGGTGTTTGTACCCTGCCCCCTTTTGATGACAACATTAACATTCTGAAGAAAAAAAACACAGAAATTCACCAGTTATAGTTAGAAGAACTAACTATAATTTGCACCCCCATGCACTGCTTACGACCTAACATACTGCATCACTCATGATATGTTCTATGACATCATCCAACGAATGTGTTAGTTTGTTTTATAGTTTACATAGTGGCACGTAACTAAAAAGTACTTTATCTAATTTGTACAGCCTGTGTCCAGCTGCCAACTATAACTGGTGATTTTCTGTGTTTTTTTCAATTCAAAATGTTAATGTTATCATTGACAAATTCACCCAACTATAATGTTACTTTAACCTATGTTTTTTCAGTGAATATATATATATGTGTGTGTGTGTGTTCGTGTGTGTGTGTGTGTTCGTGTGTGCGTGTTCGCACGTGTGTGTGTATATATGTATACAGTGTCATACAACATCTCATGGGTGATGTATTATGTGAGGTAATAATCAGTGCATGGCAAGGGTGCGGGTTTTAGTAACTTCAGTTAACTATAACTGGTGAATTTTGTGTTTTTTCAATTTAAAATGTAACATTTTAACTTACATTTTAACCTAATTATAATCTACTTTAACCATTGTTTTTTTCAGTACATTTCTCAGGTTTTGATTTGATGTAAAGTAAGATATTATTACCATACTTTTCTATAACGTCTCTTTAACCTTTGTTGTTTTCAGTCAATTTCTAGTTTTTTTTATTTAAGGTAATATTTCATTACCATACCTAACTATGCCTGACCCTGTGCCCAACCACTGCAGCCAGTTAACCCCTTGCTGCAGTTGTACACAGTGTAAGGTTTCCCACAGGGCCCGACCTGTGGCAAGGCCCTGTGCTCGGCCCCCACAGGCTGCCAACCTCTCCGCATACGACCTTACACACCGTGTTTATGGCCACAGGGCCTTGCCTACGGCTATGCCCTGTGCCCAACCCCCCACTGGTGACCAAGGCCCCATTTGCTGGGCAACAGCCATAGTCATGCAAGACCCAAAGGCCCCTACTTTTTTCATGATGCTGCAGTACTACAACTTAATGATATAGGAGCCGCGCTTAGCCCTGCGGTAGTAACAATCGTACATGGTAACCACACAACAACAAAAAAACATTATTTTTCATTTGACCCCAGTGTGTGTTTCACTGGGACTCCCCCAAAAAGGGCAAGTAGGTCAGAGTATCCCTACCCTGCCCCCCTATTCCTTATTTATATTGATTTTCTACAACACAGGGACTCAGTCCCCCGAGTCATAAAAGGGCAGCTGCAACTTTTTCTTCATTGTGCAGCCAGCCAATCAGATTGCAATTTTTGAACTTGCTGTACCGCCGTACCCCACAGTAGTACTGCAATAATACTGTGTTTGACATATATATACCTTAATATTTCAAAAACGATTGAACAGGTTTACACCAAATTACAAAAGGCATGCTTTCTGGGTAAAGATCTGCTGTTCTTCCAAATTTGGTGTAATTCAGTTCAAACGTTTTGGCTGTAGCCCTGTTCAATTTTTGAATGGGAAATTGCATGGACCACCACGGAACTTTACACCAAGGAGCTGAGTTGGCTTAACTTTTTGGGGGAAATTTTGTGAAGATTTGTCAAACGACGATGCCAAATTTATTTGCAAACCCCAAAAATCAATTCCTATGGTAACCCAATTCTAACTATAACTACACATTGGCAACCACCACTGTGTAATATCTATATGTGGGTGGGTGTGTCTGTGTGTGTGTGTGTGTGCGTGTGTGTGTGTGTATGTGTATATGAAAACCCGTTATGCAATCATTTACGTTTCAGCAGTGTGAGTTTGTCTATTTTCCTATAGTTACATTTTTACTCCATCTTTTTTGCAAACTCCTACATTCCTTGTGTTCCACTTAAGGTTTAAAAATAAAAGAATCATCACTCATTAACATCAGGTTCAATGGCAATTCCATTGGTACTGAATTGCTTTCCCAACACAGAATTAATGTCATTTTGAGAAGACTATCACCAAAATTTGGTCTTGGATCGATATTGCTCCAATAATGTCCAGAACAGGATTTGAAACGTCACCCACCTTGCATAATTTAAACATGCAAACAAACAAAGCAATATCACTTTCTTTTTCAGACTCATTTAATCTAATTCAAATTTTAAAGCTTAAATCAGGGTATTTTCAGAGACCTAATATATACAGCTTTCCAGGAACTGCCTTTTAATACTTAGGATTTCTCGAGGAAGATATAATGCAATAGAGACCACCTCTGCATACTACATGTGTTTAAGGGAAACATTAAGAAGACATTCAGCACGCCGTCTAAGTTGAAATATTCCTTGATACATCTGAGCTGATTGTAAGATCTCTTGTCATCAAAACATCAACAATATGTTTAAAGGAGTATATAGAAAGAGACACAGCTTTGAGTCTGCCCTGTTCTGCCATTGTTTGCCATGTTTTTCATGGTTTTCCATTGCTTGGATGGGCTGTCTGTCAAGGCCATGCCATTTTGAGGATGGTTACATCAAGTAGACGTTTTGCTAAACTGCAAAAGCAACATGGCCTGTAGATTGAAACTGAATCCCAGTATGTGTTCTTTGAACTATTTACTTTGCTGTTACAACATTTTAATTTTTGACTTTATTGCTTGCTATTTGGTTGCTTAGCCAATCATAAAATAAGGGTACAGAACAATCCACTAATCACTCTTGAGCATTTGTTTGTTTTACTTTGCTGTCATGATAACATGCTGCTGGATTTACTGTTTTCGGCTCATAAAAATGATGTGCATATATATAACCTTTCTTAAAAATGCAGCAAAATGATTGTTCCTTTGTCCAAGGTATAGGAGTAACTGTTTATACTTCTCAATAACAATACTATGATTTGTAAACAGTAATTCCAGCCCTAACATTTAATTATCAGACAAAAATGTTCTACTATAACCAACCATATCATACCTAACTTACCATATCTAACATACCGCACTTTCCTACTATACCTATGATATCTAACCAATTATATTTACCTACCTACCATATTTAAACTACCCATAAATAATCTGCTGTACCTACCTATCATACCAAAACTAACATACCTAACCAGTCATAACTACCAAATTTACTTACATATCTATTCACTTATCAGTTACACTCCTGCCCCTCTCCCTTCCGTTTCTAAAGGCAGGCACCGGCACCATGAGATTTGAAGTCAATTCTTTAATTCACGGCAAAAACAACAAGAAACGACGCGTTTCGGTGGAATCTCCCACCTTGTTCACATAGTGTGGCCGGCATTTTCTTATGACTTAAATACTACAGTGCTCACCCGTACTCTGTGTGAACAATGAAGATACACTCTTATCAGTGATCAAATAAAGTGCTGTGTGCTAAATTAAAGTGCATTACATTTCTTCAATAAATAAATAAGTGAGGCATGTCCCACAAAATAATGCAATACATCATGATTCAAATATATTGACCTTTAACAAAATTGGGACACGAACCTCAATCAATTACGTCATTTGAATTAAATAAACAAGTTGACACCCACACTCGTATCAGTGCCTGTATGTGGACTGGGTTAGATCAATCCATTCAAACTTCACAATACCCAAATACAAAACCTATGCACCTGGTAAATTTTAACCAAGTGCCACTAGTACGGGTAAAATCTTTTTGTCACCATTGCGTGTTCTTAGCTCAAATTTAGCCCCATTGGGCTGTGTTCACTGTAACTAATGTTACTTATACTGTATTGCCTGTGACCAATACGGGCTTACATGAGCTGGATTCTAAACTAGTGTCTACACCTTTTGATCTAGACAGATATCGTCAGGTACTAAAACTTTTATTATTTTATTATATAACCCATTTCTGCCCTGCCTGTGAGTTACTCTCTTGGGTGATAAACTGAAAAAAATATATAAATAAAAAATGTAGTGCTCACTGTGATAACTGAACTGCAAATAAAATTAAAAATCTACATTGTGGTCTGTATCTTTAACCATGGCAGAGAGAGACTGGGAACTAATCGGTGATATTTAACTTAAAAATGATTTCAGGTGCACGTACAGTTCTTCGTCTCAATTCAGACCATTCAGCATTCTGCTGTTCAACATTATTATGTAGCGATTCTCCAGTCTCCGCAGCTTTTGTTCCCTATTGCCACTCCTCAAGTTCTTCGGGACCAAATCTATGACATAATAGATCAGATCTGCTACTCTGCCCCCATGTTCTTCGTGTATGTGACAGGCTACTGGATAACTTTTATCCACCCTTGCCATGGCACGTAGATGTTGTAAGATCCTTACATGTACCATATGTATGGTACTGCCTATACACACCTTGGGGCATGAGCACTGTAAGATATACACCGCAAATTCACTCCTACAGTTAGTAGAGTGATGAATCTTGAACAGGGTATTGTACAGTGGACTGGAAAATTCCCTCATGTTCTGACCTATTGTGCATGCCTTGCACCTGTTGCATTTCTTGAACCCTACATTTGGAGTGAGCCACGTATCAGGCTTAAAGATCTCAGGGCTACTGACACATAGTTCACCTCGCATGGATTTTGCCCGCCTACATGTGAGGAGTGGGTTTTAGGAACTGTTTTCCCAATGATTGGGTCGCTTCTGAAATTCCAATGTGAGGATAAAATATTCCTCACTCTTTGGTGGTATGTGTTATAGCCCGTTATCATTCTCACTTCACCCTGACTGCTTCCTTTATTGCTATTATCTCTGAACAACAGTGTTTCCCTGGGTTTGGTTATTACTTTTTCTTTGGAGCAGTCAAGTAAAGTCTGATTGTATGCTCTGGCTCGGAATCTTACATCGAATTCCTCTTGGATCTTTGCCAAAGACTTCTCATCATTGCAATTCCGTTTCATGCAGAGATTTTCCGCATAGGGAATGCTGTGCTTCAATTTGAGTGGGTGAAAGCTTTCCGTGTGGAGGATCGAATTACCCGCAGTCTCCTTTCTAAATGTTTTAGTCTGTATCTTATTATCTTGGACAAACACCTTAAGATCCAAGAATTCCACTTCACTATTACTGATCTTATATGTAAAAGATAGGTTTAGGGCATTGCAGTTCAAACTATTAGCAAAATCTTTGGCAGGTTCTAAGGAGCCCCTCCATAGGGCAAAAAAATTGTCAATGTAGCGGGCCTATAGGACTATATTTTCAGTCCATTCTGCAGCGTGCTCTATTGCGAGCACCTGCTCCTCCCACCAGCCCATATGTAAATTTGCATAGCTGGGGGCGAAGCAGGTGCCCATTGATGTGCCTCGTATTTGTTTGTACTGCTGTTTCTCAAACAAGAAAAAGTTATTTTCCAAACACCACTCCATCATTTGGAGTACCATTTGAGTGTGTTAGTAACGGTTAATGGGTCTTGCGCTTAGAAAGTGTTTTGTTGCCCTCAGTCCTTGCTCATATCTAATGCTCGTATAAAGTTAAGTTACATCTAGAGTCATGAACACATATGTCTCATCCCATGCAATGTCATATATCTTTCTGAGAAAATCACTAGTATCTAATATGAATGAGGGTAGGCCCTTGACATGTTCCTGTAGAAAGTAATCAATGTAGTTGGAGGTTTTCTCAAAAAGCACAGCTTCTTATCTACCACCCCTACCTACTGTATTATACCTGCCTTTCATAGCTACCATTTGTACCTCCCTATCGAACACACCTACGTTATTTACCTACCATGCCTATCTATCATTCCTATCGTATTTAACCTACTTCACCTACCATAATTAATCCAGCCTACCTTCTGTACTTAATTTGTTTTAACTACCTACTGTTCATATCCAACCTAGCAAACCTAACTTACCATACCAACCTGTAATACCTACCATACTTACCTAGCCCATTTCACCTATTATACCCAATTTACTGCCATATGTACCCACCTATTCACCAGATGTGCCAAACATACCCACCACACCAACCCACCACCTAACCATAGCTAAACTACCGTACTTTCATACCTAACTACCATACCTAACCTATTGTGCCTAACAAACCTACATACCATTCATACTTACCTACCATACCAATCTTACCCTATCTACCATACCTATCATACCATACCTACCACACCTAACATTCCTGCCATAAAAATATACCTATCTATTATACCTATCATACCATAATACCATACCTACTATAACTAACATAACTACCATACACACCTACCTATTGATGGAGCAGGGTAAACGAAAAAATTTTAACCTCCTAATATTTATGTTAAATAATTAACACACAGGTTCGTCTCAGTAAATAACCAACCATGTATGTTACATGAAAAGGGTTATGGGTAATACGCAATATCCGTGCCAACTAATTTACTTATAATTGTTAACGTGGATAACATAAGTCTAATAATTTGCGTACTAACTGGAATAATAAATGCATGATTTGTGCTTGGAAATAAACTGTGTAGTGGCAAAGTAAAGCGATTGGTAAGTAAGAAATGGCTTTATATGTCGCTTTTGCTAGGTAATACTTAATTGGGGTATGTAGAATGACGGGAGGGAAACGAAAAGGCTTATATTCTTTATTCTTAACTATGTTCTGTTTATCTTTATAATAGTTCGCTTAGGCCTGTTGTGCCGCGATGTAAAAATGGCTGCCATGCAAACAAGCTAGAGTACGCAGGCGCGAGAGGGGTACCGAAAGAGAGAAAGGCCGTGAACAAGAGGGATCATGTGACCGTCCCAAAGCCCAGGATGGAAGCGTGGTCAAGGCTGCGATGACCTTATGATACAAACGTGTGCCAAAGAAGGACATAGCGAAAAGCGTGAGAAGTCGCAGTGAATATGTGAATGAACAATGAACTGTTCAACTTAAAAGTATCAGAAAAGGATACAGATTGAAACCAATGTACGGATGGGTAATGTTATGAACCCGTGAGAAACGACAGAAGTATGAACTTTCCACAAAGAACTGGTTGGAACAAGGATATTCATAATGAGATGTATACTGACCCAAATGGACCAATTAGAGAGAATCTTGCCCACAAAGATGTAACATTTTCACTTAGTAAGCTAGTATTAGGGTATAAGAAGACCTACTCTTAGAGGGGAGGGTAATGCGGATGATGATCGATCGAGAGAAGCTAGAGGGACGAGACGCTGCTATTTTATATTTTTGATTGAGCACGAGACGCTGCTGTTGGAGAATCTTTTTGCTTTTAATAGATTTTTCCATTTAAAACCATTAGACCTTTTTTCTTAAAATACTAAAAGGGAAAGAACGAGAAGGCCTGTTTTCCAGGACAGATAGATAGTTTTTCGGGAGTTCTATGCTGTGATCTGAATTCATTGCTGTGACAAACTTTTGTTTATCCATCTAATAGGTATGCATTGCAATTTCAATTTATTCTTATAATGATGCTAAATGTAATAATCTGAATAATAAATTTGAAACTTATTCATGCTTCTAAAAATTATATAAACTTTATTATCTTAAATCAATGAGTCAGTGGTTCTTTAGCTCAATGATAAATGTAAATGTTTAAAGGTTTATAGTGATTGAGCCGGTCTTAATCACCATCAACTGATTCCTACTAGTTGGTCCATCGACCAATGAGCGGAATACCTTAAAGCTTGAGAAGTGTTATGTCGTTTTAAAAAGGTATCCCGTCTCCTTCCAGCGAATCATTAACTGTTTTCTCCTAGGTAAAAACGGATGAAATCCAGGGAATATATGAGAGAGTGAATGTTTATGCGGTGTTATGGGCCCCACCGTCATATGGATATAGTTGTGGAAAGAGGGATATTTGTACCTGGACGTCCAAAGCATATAGGAGAAGAAATTTTATTGTTAGTGCTGGATCAGATTTCTTGGTAGCAGAGTTATGGTTACTATAGATTAGTTTGGTGATTATTGATTATTGATTATTTCATGTCTAACACTTTTTGTTGAGTCGCGTTATGTTATATGTAAGTCAAAGTTTTGAAGCTTCCGGGAAGTAGGAAGTGGAACACGTGTGGCAAGAGAAGTCACATGGAATAGTGCATTGTCTGAGTTCATATTGGTGATAACACAGGTTGTGTTATGATAGGGACATTTTCTGTATAAAAGGTGTGTGAGTGAAATAGCAACCGGTTTTCTTGTGAAACTCTGGCCTTAATTCTCAGGAGCAATGTAGTCTCCACATGTGTTTTATCCCCAGAGAAACGGGTTTACCCCTTGCTTGAAAGAAGGGTAAGGTAGAGGGAAGTGCTACACTTATCGAACGAAACTGTATTCTTGCGAGCTAGAATAAAACTGCCACTTTTGTTAGCGAAATCAGACAATGGAAATGTGTTTTTAATGTTGTAACTAACAAAGAACTGTTGAAAAATAAATTGCCGATAAATTTTGTAAAGGAGGGGTCAGGAGCAGAACTGACGTAGACAAAAGCCGCGCTGGGATTGGACAGTGCACTAGTTATACAGAAGACGCTCTGATTGGTGCGTTGGTGTGAGACGCGCTAGGAGTGGTTGGATAAGCAGTGATGTAGAAGCTTAGGATTGGAGCGTTGGTGTGAGTCGCGCTGGGATAGGTCCGAATAACGCATAGAGAACAGTGTTGAATTGCGGACTTTTTGAGAAGGGAAAGAGATTGTGAATTATGGCTTATTATGAGTATGGTAGAGAGAAAACGTCGTGGATGGCGAAAATTAAGAACTTGTTTAAGAAAGACAAAAAGGTAGTGACTAGAGAGGGACAAGTAATTCCTCCGCCGAAATCACCAGCTTCGCATATGATGCTGAAAGTACGGATATCATACCTGCATATGGTTAGAAAATTGGACTAAATATACTCAAAATGATGGAGTATTAGCATTTCCTGAGAATGGTTCATTTAGTGTAGCTGTACTTCGGAATTTGAGGGAGAAGATGTCGATGCTTGAACCTAAACCTAGACCAACACAGTTTGAAGCTTTAAGTGAATGGGAAGATGAGATGTATGAACGAGAAAGATTCAGAGGATTAAAGAATCATGATTTTGTGCCCGGAAGGTTGTGGGGAGTGAATCATGAGGACAAAATAAAGCGTTGGAGATATGCTAATATGACAGGAGGTTTGTTTCCAGCTTTTACAGTTGAGGAAGAAGCAAAGAGAAAGTGTATAGAGAAAAAGAAACATTTGATTACTGAAAAGTATGGGTATGGTAGTAGTGAGACGGAAGATGAATTGCTGGAAGATATTTTAAACAGAAACCCACCTCCATACCAACAGAATTCTGCGGTGGTGACACCTAATGCACCGCCAATGGAAACTGGGAGGAATAAAAATCCCGAACGGGGATGTGAGATAAATAGGTCACAAGATCAATTGAAAACCCCACAAAACGAGAAGATTGAAAGTGACAATACAACTGAATTAGCGAAAACCACAAGAGAATTGACTGAAAAGATAAGAGAATTAACAATGAATATGGAAGCTGTAACTGTACTGGTAACGATAGGTCCAGTAATACCAGTTTTTGAGAATCAGAAAATAGAGGAGCATTCTTTAGTCATTCCTATGAATTACAACTTGCAAAGAAGGAAAGAAGGGATGGAATTAGACAATGAAGGTGCAAGAAATTTGATTAGTTCATATAGACCAAGCCCACCTACTAATTTGACAGTAAATGAGAACGAGTTTAGGAGAATACCTATGGGAACTGAGTCTGCATCAGAGACACCAGAAAGAAGTAAAAATTGGATAGAATTAAATAGTACACCTGTAGGTCCGACTCCGGATGAATTGAATGAATGGATGAAAACTCTAAAAACGAAAGAGACAGAATCAAAACCATTAGATGTAATTAGGTTAAAAATAGACATGGAGGAATTGATCTTAGGGACAATTGGCACAGAAAAACTGAAAACTTATCAGGATGACGAGATAATGTTCTTATGTAAAAGTATTACATGGAGAGCTAGAAATTTACATGACAAATTAGAAGAAACAGCAAATGAACTAGGAGTAGAATTTGTAAAAGTGAGAACTTTGCAGAAACCATATAGAGTAGATTTTTGCGAGAAAGATATAGAAAACTTGAACACATCAGGACGGTTAACCCAAATAAAAGAATTAATTGTTTTGCTGAGAAAATGGGGTGATGTGGATAGATGGAGAAGCAGATGGACTAAAAAGAATGAGAAAATTACAGATAAAGCGTCTGTGGCTTTTGCGGTGACAGACAAGGAATCAATTGTAAGGGAGTATCCGATGAGAGAAACTCCAGGAGGTAGTTATGTGCATGTCCCATGGTCTAGACAGGATATACTGTCATTTACAAATGACTTCCCAAAATTGAGAGAGAAACCAGTAGAATGGTACAGACAAGTGGAGAGGTTTGTTAAAGTTTCGAAGGTGTTATGGATAGATTTGGATGGATTATTTGATATAGTAGTACCAGCTGATTTATGGACAGAATGTAAGATTACTATTGATTGGCCAACTGTAGAATATCCAAGAGATGCTAAAACAGGAGCGCCAGGACCAGAAGTGATGAGGAAATATGACCAAGTTATTACTTTTTTGAAAAATAAAATCCCACCCAAAGAAACGGATTGGGTAAAAATTGACAGAACTACACAGGAGAGTAAAGAATCTGTACACGCATACTATGAGAGACTATTGTTAGTTTTTAAACAGTATAGTGGCTATGAGACATTAAATGAGAAGGATATGAGTCATTTTGTATATAGGTTTGTTTATGGGTTGAAACCAGAGATAAGTGAAATGATTAAACAGCATATGATTTGAATACTGCAGTGATGACATTGAGAGTAGACAGCGTAAATTAAAAGAGAAAGCAATGTGGGCACAAGTGAAAGTTGCAGAGAAGCAAGAAGCTCAATTGAATAATCAAGTAAATGAGACAGGACAGACTAGATCTAGACCAAATATAGGTAAAGGAAAAGGTCAAATGAGCATAGAAGAGGCAAAGAAAAAGTGGCCATGCCACAACTGCGGAAAGTTAGGACATTGGAGAAACGAGTGTAAATTTCCTCCAAAACTTAATTCGGAAAATCAATCATTAACTCCAAAGGTGCAGAGTGAGGTAGTTACCCAACAAAGTCAAGTGCCTCAACCACCGCTTCCCAAGAGTGGTAATCAACAGAAATACAGTGCAGAAACAGGATTCTACGGAGGAGAGCAGGTAACACAATTGCCGCGCGCAGCTGCCATATCTCAATACTGGTTATGACAGGATGGTAATGAGTCGGATGAAAGTTTATGACGGTGTCTAGGAGAGGAAGAAGAGTGTGTGTGCTTGGCGCAACTCTAGAGGTAGATCAAGCAGGTCCATTTCTGGATGGAGAAGTGAATGGTGCAAATGTAACATTCCTTGTGGACACTGGAGCTACCCGTTCTGTTAGGTCAGTGGAAATTCCAAACCTTTCTCTCTCAGGTGAACATATCCAAGTCGTAGGTGTATCGAATCAGCAAATTAAGGCGCCTCTTACTAAATTAGTGGAGGTAAAGATCGGACCATTCAGTGAAATGCACCGATTTGTGGTGTGTGATTGCAGTCCTGTGAACCTATTAGGACGCGATCTACTTTGCAAGATGAACTGCACCATCTATTGTACTCCAGATGGGATTGCATTTCAGACCCCAGATGAAGATGTATTATATAAAATGACCATGGTAAATTTAGAATCAGAAGTGAATGATTTATTTCCCATATTTGATGTAGAGAAAATCCCAATTGAACTGAAAGAAACAGTGAAACCGGAAGTGTGGGATTTTACGGGAGAAGATATAGGGTTAATGAAAGGAGTAGACCCTGTTAAAATATCTGTTAAAGAAGGAACGAGTTACCCAAATACGCCACAGTATAAATTGACACCAGAAATAATTGAAGGAATAACACCAGTAATAAATAAAATGATTGAACAAGGGATTCTGAGAGAAATAATGAGCAGTCCATGTAATTCACCGATAATGGGACTGAAAAAGCCAAATGGAACATATAGAATTGTACAGGATTTGAGAAAGGTAAACAAAATTGTTGTGCCTTGTTGCCCAATAGTACCAAACCCTGCTGTGATTCTATACCAGATTCCACGCGAAGCAGAATGGTACACAGTTATTGATTTGTGCCATGCATTTTTCTCTATTCCATTACATCCAGATAGCCAGCCATTATTTGCGTTCAGGTTCGGAGAACGTATTTTGGCATGGTGCCGAATTCCTCATGGGTATACAGAAAGCCCCTCGATCTTTAATCAGATTTTATAGAAATCATTGGAAGATTTAAAAATGCCAGAAAAATCAGTGATGGTTCAGTATATTGATGACCTACTGGTGGCATCAAAAACGAAGGAAGCATGTGTTAATGACACAATTGCTTTGCTGAATCATTTAGCAAAAGAGGACATAAGGTGTCCCCATCAAAATTGCAGTTTTGTCAACAAGAGGTCCAATATTTAGGACATAAGATTGAAAAAGGAGTGCGAAAGGTAACGACTGAAAGAATAAAAATAATTCAAGGAATGAGAGCTCCCATGACACAAAGAGAAGTAAGAATGTTCCTAGGAATGGTTGGATATTGTCGACAATGGATAAGTGGATTTTCATTAATTGCAAAACCATTACAGAGATTGACAAAGAAGGATGTTAAAGATCCTTTTGAAATGAATGATGAGGAAATGAAAGCATTCAGAGAACTAAAAACGAAACTGTGTGAAGCCCCAGCATTGGGAATGCCTGACTATGAAAAAGACTTTGAGTTGTATTGTAGTGAAAGAGATGGGTGTGCGTTTTCAGTCCTAGTGCAGAGACACGGAAACATGAAAAGACCAATTGCATATTTTTCAGCTGTCGTAGACCCAGTAGCGAAAGCGTTGCCTGGATGTTTGAAAGCAGTTGCTGCTACTTGTGTAAGTTTGGAGCAGAGTGAAGGCATAGTGATGGGATATCCACTGAGAGTATATGTCCCTCATTCTGTGGAAATTCTTTTGACAAGAACCAAAACCCAATATATGACACATAGTCGGCTGACTAGGTATGAAAAAGTGATTTTGAGTGCAGACAATGTCACCATTGACAGATGCCTAAATGTGAATCCTTCAACATCATTGCCAGATGAAGAGAGTGTGATTGAAATGGATGAAATTGATCATGATTGTCTGAATGTACTCGAATATTGTACAAAACCGAGACCCGATATACGGGATGAGCCTTTAAAGGAATCAGATTATATTCTGTTTGTGGATGGCTCATGTTTGAGAACGAATGATGGAGTTCTGAGTGCAGCATATGCAGTTTGCACAGTAGCTGCTATAATGGAAGCATCTTGTTTGAAAGGGATACGTTCTGCCCAAGTAGCGGAATTGATTGCTCTAATTCAAGCATGCAAACTGGGAAAGAATGTCCGAATCACAGTAATCACGGATAGCCAATATGGTTTTGGAGTGGTTCATGATTTTGGGCAGATCTGGTCTCAGAGAGGTTTCTTGACGTCTGCAGGAACCCCAATAAGAAATGGTGAGTTTGTGAAAAAGTTGCTTGAGGCGATACAGCTGCCTAAACAGATTGCGGTGGTAAAGTGCAATGCACATAAAAATGGGGAAGACTACATAACTGTTGGCAATAAGTTTGCTGATGAAATCGCACAGTACTGTGCCAAAAATGTCGTCTCATTAAACAAAAACAGAGAAAGAGAGCATATTTCATGTCCTTTGCTTTTTACTAACCCTGTTGAAACATGGGATGAGGTGAGACAATTACAGGAAGCAGCAGATGATGAGGCAAAAGATAGCTGGATAAAAGCAGGATGCAGAAAACGAGAGGAAAATGATGTTTGGGTTTACAGGGATGAAAGACCAGTTATGCCTGATAGCATGATTTCTGACATGGCACGGATGTACCATGGACAAGCTCATATCGGAAGAGATGCAATGATCAGACTTTTTAGACAAACATGGTATAATCCAAAATTCAGAGCCATAGCTGAGAGTCTTTGTCAAAGATGTCTTATTTGTCAACAGCTAAATCCAGGAAGAAAGACAGTAGTGAGTCTAGGAACAATAGGACGAGAGGGAGGTCCTTTCACGAGAATGCAAATGGATTTTATAGAAATGCCCCCGAGCAATAGACTAAGGTATGTACTTGTAGTCGTCTGTTTGTTTTCCCGTTGGGTGGAAGCATACCCGACCAGAAGGAATGATGGAATTACAGTAGCAAAACTTATGCTGCGAGAATTCATTCCAAGGTATGGTTTTCCAGTAACGATTGAAACAGATAGAGGAACACATTTTCAAAATGAATTGATTCAACTGATTTGTGAAGCACTTAGTATTAAACAGAAACTGCACTGTGCATACAGACCAGAGGCTTCTGGAATAGTAGAGCAAGTGAATGGAACAATTAAGAACAGGCTAGGAAAAATGTGTCAAGCCACAGGACTCAAATGGCCAGATGCCTTGCCATTGGTCTTAATGACTATCAGAAGCATACCGGAAAGAAAGACAGGACTCAGTCCCCACGAAATAATTATGGGACGAGCAATGAGACAAGCACATGTACCTATCAACAAACTACTGACTATAACTGATGATCTCGTGTTGGATTATTGCAAAGGATTGGCTGATGTGGTACGTTCTGTGTTTCATCAGGTTGGACTGGATGCGACCACTCTTGAAAGAAAACCGGCACATGACTTGAATCCAGGAGATTGGGTCCGCATAAAAGTCCACCGAAGAAGAAACTGCTTGGTTCCTCGCGGGGACCAACCACGACAAGTGATCCTGGTGACAACAACTGCAGTCAAATGTGCAGGAGTAAAACACTGGGTACATGCCAGTCACACCATCAGAGTTCCAGAACCTGAAGATCGACCTGTAAGTCGACATCTGGAAGTATTGGATACCAGTCCAGCATCCGATGCAGAGGAAGAGGCGAACAGGGTTCCAGAATCTGAAGATCGACATGTGAGTCGACATCTGGAAGACCCAATTACAAGTGCAACGACAGGAGGAGTGGAGGAAATATTAGAAGTTCCAGAATCTGAAGATCGACATGTGAGTCGACATCTGGAAATATCAGACACCAGTTCAGCATCTGATACAGAGCATTCGGATTGTGAGGAAAATCTGAAAAGAAATTGGAAATTTGATAGCATTAAAGAAGAAACTGAGCAAAAAGACAGTAACAGTGAGCAACCAAGTACAAGTTATGGGGAAGATCCTTCAGAGATTGTATTAATAGACGAAGAAGGGATAGTTTCACATAGAAAGGTAGAAAATTCGGAAGAACCCCGAGGAGCAATAGGGACAGATCATCGAACAAAAGAACAGGGAAACTCAGAGACAGAGAGAAAGATTGACACAAATTCGGAAGAACCTCGAGGAGGGACAGAAGTAGGTGATCAAAGGAAAAGAAGAGAAAAACCAAAAATAGATGAAGGAAGTGAAATCCTAAAATTTAAGATAAGAGACAATAAAGAAAGGACTGAAACAGAGTCAGAAGAAAGTGGAGAAGAAAGAAACCAGAAACTAGAGTCAAGAAAGAGAACTTGGAGAACAGAAAGAGAGGGAAAAGAAAGTGAACCGAAAAGGCCAAGAAAGGGAGACAATTGGCCCCACGAAGTTAGAAGATTGAGATACAAGATCATAAGGTTAGATGGAAAAAGTGCAGAACAAGTAAATGAAATAACAAGTCAAAAGGAACAAGAAAAACAAGGAGGAAAACACTTGCAGAAAACAAAAAGAGTAAAGAAAGCAAATCTGAAGTATAAATCGCCTGAATGGTTATACATTGCGTTGACTGATATCAAAGAAGAAGAGATCACTCACGAGAACCCAGAACAAAGCTGCAACCTAATGGGTGAAGGTGAAGTGCAACAAATTTGAAGAAATTTGAACAAATTTCTACTGGATTGGACAAAAACACTGGATTTGACAAAGAAGGAGTTCTGAAAAGAACTAAAAGAAAGTACCAAACAAGACAAAGTGAGAGTGTAGGGTGGCTAAGAGGTCATTCCTGAGGTGTGGTGACACATATTTTTCTGTACATATTATAAAATAGGTAAAAGAACAAAATGGTAGATACTAAAAATAGAAAATGTAGATGTGAGTTCTTAAGTAGATGGTGTAAGATGTGCTTCTTTTGTACAGGATTATTAATGACAGTATGGGTTATTTTAGCAATCACCATTCCAATTAAATTAGCTGTAGAAGAAACGTCTATATTAAAGAATAACACAGAGAAAGAAAAAGGAGCTAACATGCAAGAAACAGCTATATTAGAAAATAGTGCAGAAGTACATAAAGACAAATCAATAACAGATTTTTCAAAAAATGTTTTCACTAAATTATTGTATGAGTATGTAGAAACAATGGATGTAAGAGATTGTTATGTTTGTATGCAATTGCCTGCATCTGTTGCAGAAGGTGTGACCTATCATCACCTTCCTTTGACGTATGGAATAACATGTAGTGTTTTAGCAAGTCTATTTTACAAGACAGGAAGATTAGAATATTATTACACTGATATAGATAAGATTTTTGCAAAGATTCCTATAGTTTCTGAACTAAACAAGGTAAAAGAGGCAAGAACATTTGGTGAATTTTTCATAGAAAATAAAATTCTAACATTAGATGATATAGTTAAAAACAACCTTACCTGTGAGTTAAGAAATTAAGAAAAGGTATTTTTAGAAATGGTCGAGGATAGAAGAGTGAAATTTCAAAGAAAAGTGATAGAAGAGACAAAAACAGCTCTTTGGGCGTTTGAGGAAGAAGATCATGACAAGAAAAAGACAAATGCAGCTATGACTCTGGATTGGCCCCAACAGGGAAGGTTGTGCATTAGAAGAAATTGAACAAGATATGACAATTATTTCGTGGGTTCCAGTGATTGCCATGACAATTATAAAATTTTAGGAGGTTGGGGATTCAAAGGGGGAAAAGATCCAATATTTCCTGGGATCTATTACATTTGTGGTAACAGAGCTTATTACAGGTTGCCGGACCATTGGTATGGATCATGTTACTTAGGCCTGGTTTTTCCAAAGATTTTTCATGTAGATAGAGCAGAAAAGGGAACACACGAAATGATAAAGACATTTACACGTAGAAAAAGGGAAAGTTTCTCAGAAATAGTAGGTGATATTTTTGGAGCATTGATACCAGCAGTGGGAATATCTTTGAATGCATTTAAAATTCGGAAGTTATCCACAGTAGTAGATCGTTTATCTACAGATACTGCTGGAGGGTTCTTGATGGTAAATACCGAAATGGTTGCCATGAGAGCTATGGTGATGCAAAATCGACTTGCCCTTGACATTCTTTTGGCAAAAGAGGGTGGAGTCTGTGGAATGCTGAAAGTCCAACATTGTTGCACTTACATTCCAGATAAAAGTGAAAATATACAAAAGTATATAAAGAATATTACAAATTTGCACAAAGAACTTGTTCCACTGGAGGTTGAAAATGCATTTGGAAAACTTGGTAAGAGTTTTTCCTCAGTAATAAATTGGTTTACTAGAATGAGTGGATTAATAATAGGGAAAGTTATAATAGTAGCGACCATAATAATCATAATAGTTTTAGTACTGAAGCTAAGTATTATATGTATAAAAAGAAGAAAAAGACAGAATAAAATAGAAAAAGAAAATAAGATAAAGAAAGAAAGAGAAAGAGAAATGGGTGAAATAGAGTTAGAAGAATTAAAAGAAAACATGTATAAGAAAACAAAGAGACAAGATGAAAGGGATACAGCTGTGTAAACTAACAAAACAAACTGGACAAAGAAATATGCTATCTGACAGAATTGTGTAACATGGGTTTTTGTGGTGATATTAAAAATCACCATAGGGGGGAGTTGATGGAGCAGGGTAAACGAAAAAATTTTAACCTCCTAATATTTATGTTAAATAATTAACACACAGGTTCGTCTCAGTAAATAACCAACCATGTATGTTACATGAAAAGGGTTATGGGTAATACGCAATATCCGTGCCAACTAATTTACTTATAATTGTTAACGTGGATAACATAAGTCTAATAATTTGCGTACTAACTAGAATAATAAATGCATGATTTGTGCTTGGAAATAAATTGTGTAGTGGCAAAGTAAAGCGATTGGTAAGTAAGAAATGGCTTTATATGTTGCTTTTGCTAGGTAATACTTAATTGGGGTACGTAGAATGACGGGAGGGAAACGAAAAGGCTTATATTCTTTATTCTTAACTATGTTCTGTTTATCTTTATAATAGTTCGCTTAGGCCTGTTGTGCCGCGATGTAAAAATGGCTGCCATGCAAAACAAGCTAGAGTACGCAAGCGCGAGAGGGGTACCGAAAGAGAGAAAGGCCGTGAACAAGAGGGATCATGTGACCGTCCCAAAGCCCAGGATGGAAGCGTGGTCAAGGCTGCGATGACCTTATGATACAAACGTGTGCCAAAGAAGGACATAGCGAAAAGCGTGAGAAGTCGCAGTGAATATGTGAATGAACAATGAACTGTTCAACTTAAAAGTATCAGAAAAGGATACAGATTGAAACCAATGTACGGATGGGTAATGTCATGAACCCGTGAGAAACAACAGAAGTATGAACTTTCCACAAAGAACTGGTTGGAACAAGGATATTCATAATGAGATGTATACTGACCCAAATGGACCAATTAGAGAGAATCTTGCCCACAAAGATGTAACATTTTCACTTAGTAAGCTAATATTAGGGTATAAGAAGACCTACTCTTAGAGGGGAGGGGTAATGAGGATGATGATCGATCGACAGAAGCTAGAGGGACGAGACGCTGCTATTTTATTTTATTTTATTTTATTTCTGTCATTTATAAAGCGCATGAATCACCCCAAATGGGGTATCTCCGCGCTAATGGCGACTAGAGAGGCACGAAGAACTAAAAAAGTGAAGTTTTAAGTTTTTTCCTGAAAGTTAGGTAATTAGTGCATTGGCGGATATCCAGAGGTAGCTGGTTCCATAATTGTGGGGCTATGTAGGAGAATGCTTTGCCTCCTAGCCTAGTTTGTTTTATGCGCGGGACAGTAAGAAGGCCCTTATCTGCTGATCGGAGGGTGCGCGAAGGTGTATATCTAACCATTTTGTCTGCTAGATATTTAGGTCCCATTTTGTTGAGGCCTTTGAAAACCAAGCAACCAATTTTAAATTCTATTCTTTTACGTATAGGCAGCCAATGTAATTTGCGTAGCAGGGGACCTGAGGGAGTTCGGGGGGGAGCACTGGTCACCAATCGGGCCGCCGTATTCTGGACCACTTGTAAGCTGCTCAAGGCAGTTGTTTTAGCGGAGATCAGCAAAGCATTGCTGAAGTCCAGTCGGCTAAGGACCATTGCATGTATCAGGGTTTTTCGTGTTGAAGAAGGGAGAAGGTGAAAAACCTTACGGAGCAGGCTGAGAACATGGAAGCAAGTCCGTTTTGTGGTGGCTATATGGTCATCCAAATTAAGTTTGCTATCAATTAGCACACCCAGATTCTTGACCACTACTTTAGGGGATGGTGCTGGTCCCAGCTCTTCTGGCCACCAGCACGGTGACCATCTGGTCACTGCGTCTTTGAATAGCATTATTTCAGTTTTATCTGCATTTAACTGCAGAAAGTTATTACTCATCCATGATGTAATAGTTTTCATGCCATTTGCAAAAGTGCTCTTGATGTTAGGTGTATTTTTGTCGAAGGAGAGAAGGAGCTGTGTGTCGTCCGCGTAAGAGATGGGAGTAAATCCAATCTTTCTTAAAAGTGCTGCGAGTGGGGCGACATATATATTAAATAATGAAGGGCTGAGACAAGAGCCCTGAGGCACACCCTTTGTTACCATACTTGTCTGAGATTTGAAGGGGCCAAGGTTAACTGTTTGAGTTCTTCCCTTTAAGAAGTCAGTTAACCAGTCTAGTGCATTGTCCTGTATTCCTATAGCCCGTAATCTCTCCAACAAAATCTGATGTGAGATAGTGTCAAATGCTGCGGAGAGGTCGAGCAGTAGAAGAATCACTGCTCGACCAGCATCCGCATGCATTCGGATGTCATCCATGACATTGACCAGAGCTGATTCGGTACTGTACTTAGGACGGAATCCCGACTGCGAATAGTCAAGACAGTCTGATGATTCTATAAAGGTGGAAAGATGAGTATTGATATGCTTTTCCAGCATTTTACTATATAGAGGGAGAAGTGAAATGGGACGATAGTTGGAAATTACATCAGGGGGTAGTTTGGTGTTTTTCCTAATAGGCATTATCTGGGCAGCTTTCCACTCAGAGGGAAGCTTGCCTTCTTTAATTGAACTATTTAAAATAGAACACAGGGGTGCAGCCAACTCTGCTGCTAAACCTCTGGAGATTTTAGATGGAATTAAATCTTTAGGGGATCCAGATTTAATAGATTGTAATAAGTTTTCTGTACTTTTAATAGTGAGCAGAGGAAATTCTTTCAAAGTGAGAAAATTATATGAGTCAGGGGGTAATTCTGCAGTTGGTTCATTCCTAGTGCTAGTAACAGTAGTAGTAATTTTATTGTAGATGTTATCAATCTTTTGTGTAAGAAAGTCCGCAATGTTATCACAGAGTAACTGGGTTGGTGCGTCTTCCTGAGTACAAGCTTTGGGATTAATGAAGGTGTTAAGTACTTGGAAAAGAGCCTTAGAGGTGTTATCTGCTTGTGCTAGCTGGTCTGCTATATATTTTTTTCGAGCAGCTTTGATGTTTTTATGATAGGAGTCTATGGCAATTTTATATTTTACTTTGTCAGAAGGTGTCTGGGATCTGCGCCATTGACGCTCTATCTTTTTGCATCGACTTTTTTCGAATCGAAGGTCTGTTGAGTACCATGGAGTCTGAGGACGCTTGGGGGCCACTGATGAACTTTTCAGGGGGGTTAGTTCATCTAAAGTGATTAGTAATGCGTCCTGAAAATCCGCTAATCGTTTCTCTACCGTGTCTGAAAATGAAAAATTTGGAGGGATAAAGGTTTCTCTAAAAAGTGTAGGTGTCAATTTGTGCCATTGTCTATGGGCTCGCGTAATGGGTTTTCCCGCGCATTTATAGGCGGCGGGGCCCTCTAGATCAAATGAAATGGCGGAATGATCCGACCAGGTCAGAGGGGTGGTAGATTTATACAATATGTGAGGGGAGTTAGAAAAAACCAGATCTAAAGTATGACCTGCAATATGCGTCGGCGCCTCGTTAATTTTTGTGAGTCCTAATGACGCGAGCTCGGACAAGAGAGCAGAGGCCTTGGGGTCTTCTGGATTCTCACTATGAACATTAAAGTCACCAAGTAAAAGAAATTTATTGGAGGATATTAGATGTGGGGCGATCAGGTCTAATAACAGGGTGGTGGAATCGAGTAGCGGTCCCGGGGGGCGGTATACAAGAGCTCCCTTCCAGCTCAACTGTGCGTGAAGATATTTTTGATTGAGCACGAGACGCTGCTGTTGGAGAATCTTTTTGCTTTTAATAGATTTTTCCATTTAAAACCATTAGACCTTTTTTCTTAAAATACTAAAAGGGAAAGAACGAGAAGGCCTGTTTTCCAGGACAGATAGATAGTTTTTCGGGAGTTCTATGCTGTGATCTGAATTCATTGCTGTGACGAACTTTTGTTTTTCCATCTAATAGGTATGCATTGCAATTTCAATTTATTCTTATAATGATGCTAAATGTAATAATCTGAATAATAAATTTGAAACTTATTCATGCTTCTAAAAATTATATAAACTTTATTATCTTAAATCAATGAGTCAGTGGTTCTTTAGCTCAATGATAAATGTAAATGTTTAAAGGTTTATAGTGATTGAGCTGGTCTTAATCACCATCAACTGATTCCTACTAGTTGGTCCATCGACCAATGAGCGGAATACCTTAAAGCTTGAGAAGTATTATGTCGTTTTAAAAAGGTATCCCGTCTCCTTCCAGCGAATCATTAACTGTTTTCTCCTAGGTAAAACGGATGAAATCCAGGGAATATATGAGAGAGTGAATGTTTATGCGGTATTATGGGCCCCACCGTCATATGGATATAGTTGTGGAAAGAGGGATATTTGTACCTGGACGTCCAAAGCATATAGGAGAAGAAAATTTATTGTTAGCGCTGGATCACTATCTACAATACCTATCTATGAAACCTACCTGACATACTTAACCCAATTAACCTATTTAGCTACCATACCTAAACCTACTGCCCATACCTAATTTAACATACCTACCAAACCCACATAACATACTGTACCTATTTACCAAAATAGGTACAGGAGGTCTGGTCCCTCTGGAATGGAAAATAGCTCAGGTTATGCCTATCCGAAAGAACACCAAGGCCCCGCTAACTGAGTTCTCCAATCTCCGTCCTATCTCCCTCCTTCCGTTCCTGGGCAAGCTATTGGAGAAACACATAAACACTCATCTCTCCAACCACGTCGAGCGGACGGGTAGTCTTGATCCTTCTCAATCAGGCTTTCGCCCTAAATACAGCACAGAATCGGCCCTACTAGCGGTCACCGATAACATCAGGATGACCCTAGATAGAGGCCACTCCACGATTCTGGTGCTGCTGGATCTATCCGCCGCGTTCGACACGGTTTCCCATGAGATTCTGCTCAGGAGACTGGAGGAGATTGGACTTAGAGATTTGGCTCTCCAGTGGTTGACGAGCTTTCTCTCCTCCCGCTCACAGGCGGTTAACCTTGGTCCGTATCGTTCTGCTGCAACAGGGTTGTCCAAGGGAGTACCACAGGGCTCTTGTTTGAGCCCGACTTTGTTTAACATCTATGTGGCTCCCTTGGCCAATCTGTTAAGGAGTAGCGGGTTTATCCCCGTCTCCTATGCTGACGATACCCAGTTGCTCTTTCCTTTTGCAAAATTTACCCCTTCAGTGCAGGCCGCTTTCTCTCTGGGAATGAGAAGTGTCTCACAGTGGATGAGGAGTAACTTTCTTCAGTGCAATGTGGGAAAGACGGAGATCATGCTCTTTGGGGAAGCTCAATTACTGTGGACCCCCAATTGGTGGCCCACAGACTTGGGCATCCCCCCCGTTCCCAAGACCTGTGTAAAAAACTTAGGTGTTCGCCTGGAGCAGACCCTCACCATGAAGGAGCATGCCGCACAGACAGCAGGCTCTTGTTTTCATGTGTTGGGCCTATTGCGTCGCATCCTTCCCTTGCTCCCCGACTCATCTAGGAAGACGTTAACCCAGGCGCTTATTTTAAGTCGCCTGGATTATTGTAACAGCTTACTGTTGTCTGCTAACGAGGCTGCTCTTAACAGATTGCAGGTTGTCCAGAACACGGCGGCACGTTTGATCCTGAACGCACCGCCTAGGACAGCCTCCCGGCCTCTGCTTTTGCAGCTTCACTGGCTCCCAATACGGGAACGAGTACAGTTTAAAATCTGCTGTACCATACATAAGGCCTTGTCTAATTCTGGCCCCAGCTACCTTGCGGAGAAATTCATCCCTTACACACCTCGGCGGTCTCTCCGTTCAGGATCTAAATTCTTCCTCGAAGTGCCTAGAATTAAACGGTCCAGACAAGGTGGGAAGGCTCTTTCTTATCTAGGCCCCTGTTATTGGAACAAGCTTCCTGTGCAACTCAGACAGTGCACGGAACATTCCCATTTCAGGAAACAGCTCAAGACCTTCCTTTTCCGCCTTTGATCTCCAGCAGATAGCCTTTTTCACAGATGGCCCGTCCCGAGCGCAGAGATACCCCTTCGTGGGTCGATTCTGGCGCTTTATAAATAAATAAATAAATAAAATAAAACCTATCATACCTGCTTACACACAATATTCCTACCATACCTACATCTAGCATACCATACCTAGAAACTACCAGAGCCCCAACCTCAAGGGGGATAGTGTTGTTGCTTCTGAATGTCGTATTCCTTTGCATGTATAGAATTAGAAATAAAATACAACTTTTTCTTATAAAAGCAAGTATTTGGCTGTTCACTGACCTGTATTCACATCCACCCGAGAGAGCCTGGACTGCTCGACCACAGCCACCACTGCGAGTTATGTGCTGAAGGGGTGCCTGGCTCAGTTGGTCAGACCCTGGGACACCAGGAGTAAAAGGCCTCAACCACCACAGTTGGGCCCAGAAGCCTTTGCATGCCCTGTGGCGCTTTGAAGGGGGTTCTGACAGTTGGGGTTCTGCTTCTTTTGAAGTGGGCACTTCTCCTTTTCATCTTTCCTCATGAAAAATGTCTTTCACAGCAGGCAGGACTCCGAAGCTGTTTGACCCACAACTCAATTCATGGGAGTTACCAGAGTTCACACCTGGATGTCATCCACAGTGATATGTGCAACCCTAGCCCCACTTTATATGATTCCCTTATCAGCCCGATCTCCCTTTCTGAGATGTGTCCAGGCCCCTTCCTTGTGATCTATCATTCTATCACTGAATGAAAGAGCAGTCTTTTGAAATGTAAAGGAAGTCCCTTCTTTTTCCCTCCAGTGTGTCCCCATCCAGCTCACAGGAATGCAGTGCTCCACAAATCTGGGGGAGGGGGTATTCATCTCCTCCTCATGTCTTCACCAGGCAGGACTAGGCTTCCCAAAATGGAACCCAGGGACCTCCATTCTAAGCACCCTTGCGGGCAAATTTACTCAGTGTACACTAACAGCACACTTACTGTGCAGCACTAATACCTCTATGCATTGTACCCCTACATGTAGACATGCATTCAGCACACACACTCAGTCGACGCACACTGTTCATTACTGAAGCTTTTCTATCTGTAGCCAAAGTGTGTTATTTAAAACACACACACTGCCAGCACATACACTCACTATGTGCACGTATGTGCAGGCTGCACAACACTTCACCCTTCATGTATTGTACTTCACTCTTGCACACATACACCTAGAACATGCTTTCTCTGCACACACTGAACAGCACTACATCTCTCATGTAATGTATTCCTCTCAAGCACACATACACCCAGTACATGTACTAACCACACCTGCACTGCACAGTGTGGCTCCTTCCTAGTACTGTACCCTTACCAGGCACACACACAACCAATGCAGAGTCACTCATCCAGTGCTGCAGAGAATTCCACATCTGCCTGATGTAGGCTAAGGGTAAGTCAAGCGCACTCCCAGCTACACAGGGTAAAAAGGGCCTGCTCACTACTACTGATCACTACACGGTATGCTGCCACAACCGTACTTGGGCTGCTTAGCGCCTGCTAAAGGCCGTAACCTTCCATTAATATGAGGGTAGTGCTTTGGGCGTCCCTGCTGGTCCAACAAGACACCAATCCGTGAGGCAAGCCTATGTCATGGCGCACCAGCATGATCCGTATTCGCCTATGACAAAAAATCAGCATTAGGAATCCAGACAACAGTACAGCTGGCCACTCTGGGCAGGGATACACGTCTTTACCATGCAGAGGACTTTTCTGCCCCAACAGCCCTTTTGTCACAGCTTAAAAAACTGCAGCGTGCTATAGAAAGCAATTGTGCCTAACTCAAAGGACCTCTAGTAAATGGCTTAAGAATACAATCTACACAGCCGAAAATGCTGATTTCAGCTTTTGAGGGGCATAAAAATGTGAATGTCATAGCTTCTGTAAAATTAGCTAGACCTATTCGCATTGTCTATGCCTATTTTTCTTTGTTCCCTAATTTGAACCTCTTGGGGGCTGGTGCGAGCAAACTGATCTCTAGATGTTTAAATAAAGGTGTATTTTTCTTATATGTATATCAAAACATATCTACCAGCCCAGGGCCAGTCTATTAGAGACGTTTTGTCAAGATTACCAATGTATGAACTCTTTTTTTCCATCTTAACCCTCAGACTTCAGACACAAAACCCAACCTGGACAGCATATTGCAGAAGGTTTTGGGATATACTGAACCCATCCTGTGAGTCTTGCTCTGGAAAGGGGCCCTGCTAATATAACTGTTAACTTCCACCACCAACAATACATAGATATAAAACCCCCATTGTGCGGACATTAAAGTGTAGTCTCCCTTGAACCAATACCCTTGCCATCTGTCCGTAAAAGATACACCTTCTCCTGATAAAATCGCACAATCAGACTTGATTTATTTTGTTAATTGTTGCATGTAACACAATAAAATATTGGATATTATTCAGTGTATTAGGTAATGTGTGTTAGTTGTGTTCATTATATTAATTGGATTAGTTTACATTCCGCTCCTCGGAGGCGTGGCTTGGCCGGGAATGAAGTAGGATGCAGATTGTCTGTGCTGTGGGTTCCCTTGGACCTCAAAACTCCTTTCTACCTACTGCGGCTGGCCCATCAGTGCCCAGCCATGATGTGCTGACTTCCCTGGGGGGGCATGCTCCTGCCACAGGCAGAAAATCTTGGCTAGCGCTCGCCTGGAGGGGGAGGCCTCGGCCGTCGCTGGCTCGGGCCACGACACAATGTTCTGCTGATCCCTCATAGCCTGCACAGCCATATTAGCTGCAGCGTGGTGCTTCAGTGCAGAAGAGGAACACCCGGTGCTGGGGCCAGTCGTTGAGTGCCCCCCTGTTTATTTTGACAATGCCAGCGGTGCGTGGGCCCCCACACATCACAGCCTAGCAGGCCACGGACAGCGCAATCTGCCATCTTGCCTGCTGCCGGCTCCCTGCCCTGGAAGACTCGGTCGAGCGCTGCACACTGGATCACTGTGGCAGCCCTCTGGCCACCCGCGGTGCCCCACTGGTGAGACGAGACAAAGGAGGGCTTGACCCCTACTGAAGACTGGTGCACGAAGCCCAATATATGCTGCTTGGGGGCCTACTGATGACCTGGAGAACCACTGGAATGGCCATAGGAGTGCTGTAACTCGGCCGTGGGGCGGGGAAAAGGTGAGCAGACGAAGACTCCCTCCACATGGTAGGCTTGAGTTATAGCTAAGCCTGAGGATAAACTAAGGAGCAGCTGTGTTTGGCATCCTCCGGGAGGGGGCCTGCCTGAAGTATCCTGCACCACTGCACCCCACGACCTGGGCAAGACTCGGCGGCAATAGAGCAAAGAACATAATGCTTGGGCTGTAAACTAGTACTTGACAGCAGTCTGTGCTATGCTGGCATGGGGCAATTCCTTTCCTTGCCTCCTGACAACATAGAAGCCACCAACTGCAACACCCTAAATAAGGCTAACTTCTGGGGACTTCCCTGATCATCCTTCTGAGCTACCTGACTGCGCTGAACCCATCCATAGGGATTCTCTGCTGAACTGCGGGGAGATGCTGTGGAGTGGTGCTCTGACTCGCCTCCTGACCGCCTTTAGCGGGGCAGATCCCAGGGGGGACCCCTGGTTATTGGCCGCGGCCTCAACTGGTCCTGAAGAGGGCTTTTGCGCCCCCCTAGTGGGTACTCTACGCTGCCTGGACCTGACATGCCTTGCGCCCCCTAGCCTGCATCCCCTGGCCCACGCAACTAGACAGGGGCTCCCCCCTGAGTGTTTGAACGGACTTGATGGAGCCAGTAGGGGGAGGGATCTAGTTGCCACGGGGGCTCCCTGGGCCCCACATTTCCCTACTGAAGAGCAGTGGAGAGTAAGACATGAGTGTCTGCTCTACAGTCCCAAACCTGCCTGGATGCGGCTGGCCCACCTCGCTGACACACTCACTCAACATGCCCTGGGGTAAAACTGGCTAAGACAGCTTAGTCATCTCCCTCTGGTCTAAATCCTCCCCAGCAGAAATTTGCAGCAAGGCTGATCTGCTGCCTCTGCAACCTTGACCCCCCTCCTGAATGAATGAATATTAGTCTTATAAAGCGCAAACGTTTCCCAAAGGTGTCAAGGCGCTGCGGATAGAGCCAGTGGTAGCAGGAGGCAGAGAAGGGAACCTAACAATTAAGTAGTGAAGAGCCAAGTCTTTAGGGCCTTGCGGAAAAGAGAGTGAGACTCTTGTCCAGAGATCGATAGTGGAAGAGTATTCCAGAGCTTAGAGGCAGCAACAGAAAAAGCTCTTCCCCCCTACCTGGCTCTCCTGAACCTGCCAGTTTTTACTGGCAGATCGTAATTGTTTGGTAGGAACATACCATTGAAAAAGCCTTTTGATACCTTCGGAGCCTAAATTATGAAGAGCTTTGTGGACGAGGCAAAGGGCCTTGAACATAATTCTCTGGCCTAGAGGAAGCCAGTGCAACTTGCGAATACACGCCGAAGCAGGGTGGAATTTAGGAAGATCCATCACAAGCCTGGCCGCTGCATTCTGTACAAGCTGCAGTTTGTGAATGGATCCCTTATTGATGTCCAGATAGAGGGCATTACAATAATCCAATCTGGAAAGGACCACAGCGACAACTGCCTGCTTTCGAGAGGAGAAGGAAAGACATGGAAAGATCTTCCTCAAGACCCTGATGATGCCAAAAGAAGTGGAAACCGTTCTGTTGATCTGGGGGTCAAAAAAAAGAGAGCTGTCAACTATGACACCAAGATTCTTTGCTGTTGGAGCTGGACAGGGGCATGAGCCAAGCATTTCAGGCCACCAAGCGTGGGACCATATAGAATGTTGACTACCAAAAATTAAGACTTCTGTTTTGCCACCATTGAGTCGAAGGTAGTTATCTACCATCCAGGAGGCCACAGCCTGCATGCAATTTTTAAAATTTGCTGCGGACGCCTCTATGCTATTGGTGATTGACACAACAATTTGTGTGTCATCCGCATAGGACAGAGCCCTCAGCCCAAAAGATCTAATGACTTTGGCCAGATGGGCAACATAGATGTTAAATAGTGTTGGGCTCAATGAAGAGCCCAGTGGGACTCCGCAGAAGGTGTGAGTGGCATCAGAGTAGAATTGATCCAATGTTACTTTTTGTGACCGGTCATAGAGAAAAGAGGACAGAAGCTTCAGAGCGGAGCCTGTGACCCCAATTTCTTTGAGACGGCCGACCAACCTCAAGGGTGAAATGGTATCAAAGGCCGTGGTTAAGTCTAGGAGAATTAGTAAAGAGGTGTACCCGGCATCAACTTGAGTGCGGATGTTGTTAATTGCAGAGGTTAAAGCAGTCTCCAAACTATGGCCACTCCTAAAACCACGCTGCGAGCCATCAAGCAAATGATGTTGATCCAAGTAGGAGCTAAGATGGAAATTAAGATGCTTCTCCATGATTTTTGCAGGGACTGGCAATAGAGAGATAGGCCGATAATTTTTTTAATTCAGAGGGATGTAAAGTGGCCTTTTTTAATAATGGTTTGACCACCGCAGTTTTCCAAGTTAGAGGGTACTGAGAGGGCACTGCACTCTTCATCACACAGGACTACATGGAGAAGTTCCTGAATGACATCTGCCTCGAGATTGGCTCGCTAAAAACTGATTTCAAAAGCTGCATCAACGACCTCCAGAAGGGTATCAAGTAGCACTAGGCTTACACCTTTGTGGTAATCTTTCCAGAGGAACAGCAGGCAGAGAATGATGCGGTCCCCGGCGGAGGCTAAGCGAATGCCGGGAATACCTGAGGGGTCACGTGCTCGGGGCTCCTCACCCCCCTACCCAAGAGACGTGGCAGATGTCAGACACGTAGCCGATGACGGCAGACGCCTCCCTCACGCGCCCCCGCTAGTGCACCTGGTCCGCCCACGACCCCTGGAGTGAAGGTCGACGGCCACAGCCATTTGGAGGTCCCCTGGAGGGAAGGTAGGCGGCCGCTGCCATTTCGAGCTCCAGGCAGAATGTCGAGGCAGCGGGAACGCTGAAAATGACATCGTGCAATGCTGCGGTTCGCTCCTACATATATAAAAGAACAATGATACAGAGGAATAAATATATAATTTTTATTAAAGAGTAGGGCACAGTCAATTACCCTCACTAATAGTTCAACAGTCCTATAAACATAAATTACCTAAATTGATTTGGGGCACACAAACATAATGAAACCAATCTTTGACTGAAAATAATAAACAATTATACATAAATGAAAAAGGAAGAAATACATACATCAAAAAAACATTGATAAACACAACGTAATGTTACCAATACCCTAGAATCTATTTCGTGTCTGCCCATTTATTTAAGGCAGTCCACTGAAGGTAGTCCAAAGTATGTGTACAGAGGCAACACAACCCTTCTTGCCGTAGCTCTCTAGTATCACACAACGTGCTTAGTACAAAACTCTTTTAAAATGCAAAAAGACTCCTCCACAGAAGTATCGTCGACGCGGACGCGTTTCAGCCTCTGAAAAACTAATAGGCCTCCTCAGGACGAGGGCAAAGGAACAATACTGCAACAAACCATACAAATAAATATACATTAATATTATCATTCAAAAAACATATCTCGTCTCTTTTTTGTGTACCGCATGCCATAGAGACACCCAATATCCATGCACCCTAGTGCAAACAACTGGAAAGGAAAAGAAGGGCGTAACAAAGTGTACAGAGCGAATCCTCTGCGTGCTTTCCTCACATACGTGGAACTTCCATATAGTGGCACAACAAGACCAACCACCAGCTACATATTATTAATCAAACAAGTGCAGTATTAAAAAAGTGTGGTGCACTGAACGACTACTCCAAAACAATCATAGAAAGAAACCACAGGAAAAAACCTTTTCCACTCACATAATCTGGGTATCTCCCGGTCTTATAACTTAAAGACCTCAAACTGCGCCTCGATGGCGCCTGGTGGGCGCAAAAGCTCAAACTGAACTTCCCTACAAAAAGATGATACACCAATTTAATCCAAAGTTCTTCAAAGTGTTCTCTCCATTTAGAAGGGGCCCATCTACCCTACACGTGAGGTTCATATAATACTCACTTCACTTCTCGTGATGGTTAGTCTTTCCCAGTTGAATGAATCTTCAAAAATAGCAACCGCCTCCCTGTCGAAAAAACGACACTTGCTAAACCCTCTGAACCAAGCTCAAATCACAACCCACACGAAAACGTCCCTCGTGAATACTATATTTCGAGAAAATATGCTTACCGGTCAGTTGTAGAAAATGTGAGTCAATCGAATATAACTATCCCTTACTCCACTACTCCGCGTGTGCAAGCCGTGTCTCCTCTCGTCTTCACATTAAAATAGTCAGAACGCCTCATCGCGTAAGCCTGCATGTCGCGTTCCAAGCACAGACACAAAAGACGGACTCTATCATACGCGAGTTACAAGAGATCAAGGAAGGACTCTGTGTAGTTTATCTACTGTTGTCTATGTTCGAATGGCTCCCAATATAGTAACACTGAACACGAGTACCGAAATGCATCAAAATAAAATCAAGTACCTCGGTTCAACTGTCCATAATTTATGGCTCTGACTCTATCATGCGGGAGTAAAAAACGTTTTTTTGTAGTATCTCTAACATTATCTGTGTTCAGATGACTCCCAATGTAATTACATAGAACACGGATACCACAATAAATCAAAAAATAAAATAAAATACCTCGGTTCAACTATCCATCATTCATGGCTCTGTGTTAGCACTGCATATAACAGAAATGCAAATCCCCTTGAATACCACACACGGAATGCACGAAGCCACTCGATGTCTCTTCTAAATTTAAACAAAAATACAAATCCTCGCTAATCCATAAGAACAATCTAGTGTATGTAAGAATCAAAGTGGATCTATAAGGATATGGGACGTTCGCAAGGGGTCCGGGGGGAGGAGAGGAGGAAATTCTTTTTGGGTGTATCACATGCTATTACACAAAAAGAGACTTACATTCTAAAAAGAAAACAATCAATATATACAAATATACAAATATACATTATACTACAATACATCGTGATTTGTTCTCAAGAGATAGTTAAGCACAGAGTCACAAAATGCAAAAGTATGTACAGAGTTCCACTTAAATAGAATTTACACAAATCTATACATACATAGTTTTGTTCAGAGGAAGACCTTATTCCTACAAGACATAGTTTTGTTCAGAGGAAAACCTTATTCGTGCAGAACATTTGAAAAAGGGGGGGGGAAGGGGGGGTAAAGGGGGGGAAACAGGGGGAAACATCAAGGAATACATGAATATATACATAATTCAGCTCAATAATGTCAGATGAAGATCTACATAATTCTGCTCATACAAAAGCTCCCAAATATCACAAAACGCTCATACTATCTGTGTCTGGAGTCAAATTAATGCCCAAATTTCATCCCGGTCATTAAGACCTTCTGTCGCTGTATGGTACCTTTCTATCATCTGTGCTTCGAGGCGATTTAAGCTCATTTGAAGCATCGTTTTGTTGACAGCCTTCACAACCAAAAGTACTGACCAGCAAAAATCATTTTCACTGTGTCCATGTTCCTCGTAATGCTCAACTAATGGGGCTCCCTGTGTTTTACACCTTAGCCGCGATTTGTGTTGCAATATTCTCATTTTGATAGCTTGGGTAGTCTGACCAATATATGCTTTTCCGCAGGGGCATATTACCGCATATACCACATTTTTGGTATTACAATTGGAGAAACCCAATTGAGTATGTTTTCTGTTGTTAATCATCACTGATTTGGAGTCGCAAGTTTGTGGGCATACAGAGCAGTTGTTACATCTGTAATGTCCTGTAAGTGCTGGAAGGCCTAATAAGCTTCTCAAATCTTTTGTAGCTGGTGGACAACGCGCGGCTCTCACAAGATGTTGTCTTAGATTTTTACCACGTCTGAATGCGAACATAGGTTTCGCAATATTCAGATGTTCTATCAGCCGCCAGTTGTGAACAATGATCTGTTTCACCTTGTTTGCTTTTGGATTAAAGGTAAGAACACAGGTTAACTGTTCAGAATCTTCTTTTGTTTTTGGTGTGAGGAGATGTTCGCGTGGAGTGTACCATGCCCTTTTAAGTGCCCCTTTCACCAACTTCCTTGGGTACCCTCTCTTGCACAATTTGTTTTGCAGTATTTCCGCATTATTGAAGTAATCTATTTTGTTGGAACAGTTACGGCGCACTCTTAAAAACTGGCCATATGGTAAATTATCTTTGAGGTTTCTAGGGTGTCCTGATGTATATTCTAATAAGGTATTCCGGTCCGTTGGCTTGGTATATAAACTAACCTCAAGTTTGCCTTCATTAGCCATTATCCACACATCTAAAAAATTGATTTTAACATTACTAGATGTTAAAGTGAATCTCAAATCTTGACTTCGGGAATTGAGCCACACGTGGAACTGTTCCAACTTATCTTGGTTTCCCTTCCAAATCATAAAAATATCATCGATAAAGCGCACCCATTCAATAATGTGCGCTTTGAAGGGAGTTGTTTCTTGGAAAATATATCTCGCTTCGAAAAAGTCCATTACGAGGTTCGCTATTTCAGGCGCAAAACAACAGCCCATGGCCAATCAATCAATCAATCAATCAATCATGTCACTTATAAAGCGCACTACATACCCGCGAGGGTCTCAAGGCGCTGGGGGAAGAGGGGGGTGGTGTTGCTACTGATCGAAGAGCCAGGTCTTGAGGAGTCTTCTGAAGGCCAGTAGGTCTTGGGTCTGTCGGAGGTTGGTGGGGAGGGTGTTCCAGGTCTTGGCGGCGAGGTGGGAGAAGGATCTGCCGCCGGCGGTCGTTTTCCCGGATGCGGGGACTGTGGCGAGGGCGAGGCTGGTCGAGCGGAGCTGGCGGGTGGGGGTGTAGAAGCTGAGTCTGTTGAGGTAGGCTGGTCCGGAGTTGTGGAGTGCTTTGTGTGCGTGGGTGAGGAGCTTGAAGGTTATCCTCTTGTTGACAGGGAGCCAGTGCAGGTCTCTCAGGTGGGGTGTGATGTGGCTGCGTCGGGGGATGTCGAGGATAAGACGTGCAGAGGCGTTCTGGATGCGTTGCAGCCGTCTCAGGAGCTTAGCCGTCGTTCCTGCGTAGAGGCGTTTCCGTAGTCCAGCCTGCTGGTGACGAGGGCCTGGGTGACTGTTTTTCTTGTTTCGGTGGGGATCCACTTGAAGATCCTGCGGAGCATTCGGAGGATGTTGAAGCAGGATGAGGAAACGGCGTTGACCTGCTTAGTCATGGAGAGGGTGGGGTCGAGGATGACCCCTAGGTTGCGTACGTGGTCGGTGGGTGGCGGGGCTGTTCCCAGTGATGTTGGCCACCAGGAGTCGTCCCAGGCTGAAGGGTTGGAACCAAGGATGAGGACCTCCGTCTTGTCCGAGTTCAGCTTCAGGCGGCTGGTCCTCATCCATTCGGCGACGGCCTTCATTCCTTCGTGGAGGTGGGCTTTGGCGGTGTGAGGGTCTTTGGTGAGGGAGAGGATCAGCTGGGTGTCGTCGGCGTAGGAGATGATGTTGAGGTTGTGCTGTCGGGCGACGTGGGCGATGGGTGCCATGTAGATGTTGAACAGCGTTGGGCTGAGGGAGGAGCCTTGGGGTACGCCGCAGATGATCTTGGTGGCCTTGGATCGGAAGGGGCGAGGCGGACGCTTTGTGTTCTGCCGGAAAGGAAGGATGTGGTCCAGTCCAGGGCCTTCTCTTGGATCCCGGCGTCGTGAAGGCGTGTTCGTAGTGTGTGGTGGCAGACCGTGTCGAAGGCGGCTGATAGGTCCAGGAGGATGAGGGCTGCTGTTTCTCCGTTGTCTAGCAGGGTCCTGATGTCATCGGTGGCGGCGATGAGGGCGGTTTCGGTGCTGTGGTTGCTGCGGAAGCCGGACTGGGAAGGGTCCAGGATGTTGTTCTCCTCGAGGTAGCGGGTCAGTTGTTTGTTGACGATTTTCTCGGGTGACCTTCGCGGGGAATGGGAGCAGAGAGATGGGTCGGAAGTTCTTGAGGTCCTTGGGGTCTGCCTTGGGTTTCTTGAGTAAGGCGGTGATCTCGGCGTGCTTCCAGCTTTCCGGGAAGGTTGCTGTCTCAAAGGAGATGTTGATTATTTTCCGGAGATGGGGCGCGATGGCTGTACTGGCTTTGTTGAAGATGTGGTGAGGGCACGGGTCTAGCGGTAAACCGGAGTGGATGGTGTTCATGATCTCGCTGGTGTCCTCGTCGTTGATGTTGGTCCAGGAGAGCAGGCGGTTGGTGGTTGTGGGGGCAGTGGTCTCGGTGGTTGCCGGGGCGGTCGTGGTGTTGAAGCTGTCGTGGATGTCGGCGATTTTGCGGTGGAAGAAGGTGGCCAGTGAGTCGCACAGGTCTCGCGACGGCTGGATGTCGATGGAGCTGGGGTTGGAGAGTTCCTTCACGATGTTGAAGAGCTCTTTGCTGTTGTGTGCGTTGTTGTCTAGGCGGTCTTTGAGTGAGGCCCTTTTGGCGGATCTGATGAGGTGATGGTGACTGCGGGTGGCGCTCTTGTGGGCGGCGTAGCTGTCCGCTGTCCGTTCGTGGAGCCAGATCTTCTCCAGTTTTCGGCATGTTCGTTTGGAAGCCTGGAGGTCTTCGGTGAACCAGGTGGCTTTCTTGCTGGTGTGGCTGTTGGGCGGATTCTTGAGCGGGGCGAGGGTGTTGGCGCAGTCGTCGATCCACTGTCTGAGGTTGCGGGCGGCGGTGTCGGGGTCGGAGGGTTCGGCGGGTGGGCTCAGGGCGAGGTTGTGGTTAGCTGGTCTTCCGTGACTCTGCTCCAGCAGCGGCGAGGCATTTGTTCGGTGCGGTGATGCGTGGTGGGCTTCCTGTAGGTGAAGTGGATGCAGTGGTGGTCAGTCCAGTGGGGTTTGGAGGTGTGGTTGAAGGAGACGTGTGGGCTTGCGGAAAAGATGGAGTCGAGCGTGTGGCCGGCGGCGTGGGTGGGTGTAGTCCACGAGCTGTCTGAGTCCGAGGGTGGCGAGGTTGTCGATCAGGGTGGTGGAGTTGGTGTCCTTGTTGTTCTCGAGGTGGAAGTTCAGGTCCCCGAGGAGGATGTAGTCCGTGGAGGCGATGGCGTGTGTGCTGACGAAGTCAGCGATGGAATCGCTGAACTGTGGTCGGGGTCCGGGGGGTCTGTAGATGAGGGTTCCTCTGAGGGTGGTGTTGGGATCGGTGTGGATCTGGAGGATCAGTGTGGCCACGCCCTTAACCTGTAAAAACAGGGCTTCCTTAAAGGCAAAAAAGTTGTTTTTTAAACATAATCTGGCCAATGCTAGTAGAAAATCGGTGGGTACCTGATGGGGTCTTGGTCTATTCTCTAATACATTCATCATCACCACTAATGCCTCATCCTGTGGGATGTTGGTGTAGAGACTTTCTATGTCGAAAGAGACCAACAATTGTTGGTCCCTGTCGAACATAGCATTTTCAATTTTTGAGATCAGGTCCATAGTATCCCTAATGTATGCCCTTGTTTGTGCTACAAAAGGTTTAAGAAAAAAGTCAATATACTTAGCAAGTGGTTCCAACAATGACCCGCAGGCCGAAATAATCGGTCTGCCTGGGGGTTGTTAAGCGTTTTATGTACTTTAGGGAGTATGTATATGTTGGGTGTTTTTTGCGATGTAAAATTCAAATATTCATATTCTTTTTACACAGAAAACCCTGTTCAAGGGCATCTGTAGTAAGGTGTAGAATCTGAGCTTTAAGCCTCGCCGTGGGGTTGTCCTGAATACGTCGATAGTGATCTTGGTTACTAAGTTGCTGTAAAATTTCTGCGTCGTATTTTTCACTGTCCCATAGTACAATCCCTCCCCCCTTATCGGCTGGTTTAATTACCGTCAAGGGGTTATCTGCTAAACTTTTGAGGGCCATTTGTTCAATTTTGGAGAAGTTCGATTTATAGGAGATACGTTTAGTATTCAATTGATCAATTTCGCGCAAAATCTGATCCTCGAAAACCAGAACCTCGTTTGGCATGGAGGAACGTTCAGGACAAAACAAGGATTTTTTCCTCAAACCACTGATGTTATTATCTGTGGTTTCCTCATATTCTGAAAAAAAGACTTTAAGTCTAATTTTTCGCAAAAATTGCAAGACCTCTGTCTTAGTGTCTACAGGGTCTTGTGGAATTGAGGGAACAAATGATAAACCTTTTTGTAAAACTCTAGTTTCAATATCAGTTAGATGATGCTTTGAAAGGTTGTAGATAGGCATCAATTGGTTAGTCATTTCTATGTCCTGATTGGAATTGGGATCTAATGTGACTATGTTAACCCTTTCGATGGTATGCCTATCTTGATTAGTATTAGGGTCTAATGCCTGTAGATTCTCTGCCTTGTCCGAAAATAACCCTGCTCCGGATTCTGGGGTTGCACCGGTGGCCGCCATCCTCCTCTAAATCCTCGGCCTCTGTTGCCACCTCTGTCTAAAAAAGGGGCCCTAGGGTACTGGTAATAAGGTTGATACGGGTAATATGACTGCTGGTAAGTTCCCGTTCCCTGATCTGAGTCGGAGGAGGAGTCTGAGAAGGTCAAAAATCTCGTCCTTGATCTCCCTTTATACTGCAAATTCAAACTACTAGGGTTATTGTTTTTAAAGAAGTCCTCTTTCAAGCAAGGATAAACAAAATCCAACTTGAAATTCTTGATATCCCTTGATACCTTTGAAGTTTTTTAATTTACTGTATGAATTTTGAAATCTGATATTGTTTTCTCTATCGTTTCCAACAACGCTTTCGCATCAACTATGGTTTGGTCACCTCCGATCTCTTTTTCCAGTTTATTAATCTCCTTAAGTTCTTCCTCACTGATTCTAAGGGCTGTCTGCTCCTACAACGGCTTAGACCATAACTGATGCGGCACTGCAGTAATGCGGTAATGAAGCAAAACGCTGTATGGGACAACAACGTTTTATCCCGGGCCCTGAGGATATATGCGGGCTCGGTCTTCCGTGGCTACAGGCAATGCAGACGAGCGGTAAGCGGCCCCTTTTGAGATTTTACAACTGCCAATTCCTACTTGACCATACAGCAGATTAGTGTGGATTATAGTTGCGGCAGAACTTGATCTCTGGACTGATTCCCTGCGCTACTTGGATTGTGCTTTAACACTTTCCCAATTGTTTAAAGGAGTATGTCAATGGGACACGCTGGAGGCACGCAGGGTAAAAACTGAAATAAAATAGCGCCCCTCTCCTCCCCTAGTTTAGTTTGTGTGCTTATATAGCACTTGAATCACCCCCTAAGGGGTATCTCAGTGCTCACGGGCTTACAAAAGAAAGCTGTCACAATGGGCAGATCTAGAAGAGGGCAGTTTTCAAAGCCTTCCTAAATTTCAAGTGGTCTGGGCACTGCATTAAAGCTATGGGAAGTTGGTTCCATAAGGAGGGCGCCTGATATGAAAAGGCCTTTCCTCCTGACCTTGCTTCCTTGACCATGGGAATCTTGAGCAAAGATTTCGAGCCAGATCGGAGGTCCCGTTGAGGGATATATTGATGAAGCCTCTCCGCCAAATAGGTGGGTCCGCTTCCCCATATTGCCTTGTGTGTCAGACAGCAGATCTTAAATTTCACTCGTTTACCCCCAGGTAACCAGTGGAGTTGTTGGAGAAGAGGGAGAGAAGCTGTTCTGTGTGGGGCGTTTAAGATTAAACGGGCTGCAGTATTTTGTACCACCTGAAGGCGGTTCAGAGAAGACTCGTTAGCCGCAATCAATAAGGCGTTACAGTAATCTAATTTACTCAGCACCAGGGTCTTTCCCTATCGGGCTATAACTAGGAATTGAGCGCACTCACGAAGGAGGAGGCCAGCAAGGATTGGGAGCTAACTGCTGGTTGCTGTAGTTATAATTACATTATGCGCACATGCAAGTGCAAGCCTCCCGGAGTTAACGTAGCATCTTCGACCCCGGCCACTCCTACCCCAAGACAATGTCAAAAGAGCATTTCGGAGAAGCCACTCACGAAGGTACGAGCACAGCTGCACGCACGCACAACAGAGAATGGACACTAAAGTGCAGCAAATTTTGGAAGCTGGGTGCCTTGAGGCTTCGGCTACTCAGACGGGGATAAAAAGAGGCTAGAAATGGAGAATAGTAGAGATACCACGCGCGCCGAGAGCGCAGAAAATTGAGAGCAGTAATTTATTGGAAGACTGCCCAAAAACGATTGCAGCAGAGTCTTTTTCAACTCCCTCTGCTGTAGCAGTACACTCTCTTTTCTAAATTGCACATAGCTCCGGCAGCTGTAAGCGCTAGTGATCAGGTACAGGTATAAACTCAGCCGCTGTTACAGCCTGCCTCAATTTCGCCCCAGCCGCAGGAACAATTTCTGCATGCAGAAAGTGGGGCAGCAACCGATAGAATTATAGCATCAGTATTAGCTGGTGAGAAAGCCCCTCCCCAAGATGCACAACAACATCTACACTATCTACAATTTGGCCAGACGGTGAAAAATATGTTTGAGCTTATTCTTTCTGAGATAAAAGAGCTCCGCTTAATGCAATCTCAGGAAATTGCCTCCCTCCATGCAAGCTTGTCAAGTATTGAGGAAAGCATAAGTAAACTTCCGGAGTGAATGACAGAGGCTGAGGAGATGGTCTCTGTTTTGGAAGACAAGACAAAGACTTTCCAACAGGAGCTTGTACAGATAAAACAAAGTCAAGACGTTTTGGAGTCCAAGCTTCAAGATCTTGAGAATTATAATGGGCGCTCAAATCTTCATGTGGTGGGAGTTCCAGAATTGGTTGAGGGACCCCAAGTGCAAAATTGGGTAGAATCTCTACTGAGAGAGGCAATCCCAGAGCTAACAGGGTATTTAACGATTACAAGGGCAAATAGGATACCCTCTCAGCGCTTCCCTAATGCAAAATATCCTTGAATAATATTGGTTAACTTTGCCGACTATCGAGTACGCGAGAAAAAATTAACTAAAGCCATTGAAAGAAAATGACTGCAAAAAGAAGAAGAGACTTTGTGCGGATGATTGATTCTTTTAAAACAAAAGGCGGGCACGTGACTATTTAGCAACAATCTAAGTTGAAAGCTCTTGTGAATGGCAAATTTGATATATTCGATGATGTAGGAAAAGCGCACAAACTCCTGCAGCAAATGTCTAGTCTGACTGTAAAACCGATATACGCTGGCAAAGTTATGATGTCTTTAGATTATAATTACACTTATTGGGGTTAAGGGGATTTTGGTTGTTCATTTCTGGTTAAGCTAAGAGGTCCCATTAGAGTAATACCGGGGGGGGGGGGGGTCAGGAGCCGGAAGACCTTGTGTCTTCTTGCTGACCAGGCGCACACAACCACAGGTGCAAACCATGCCACCTAGGGGGGGTCATTGGGTTTAGGGGGATCTGGGAGAAGGTGTGGGCTATTCACCCAAGGGACACAAGGGGGTGGCATTGGGTGGGTGAGCTGGGTGGGAATAGGATAGGGCACTGGGGGTTTATATGGGTAAAAAATGGAGAGTACATTTTTATGTCTTGACAAAAATAAATTGGTCTGTAAGAGAAGAGCAAACATTTGAGACAGTAGGCGCTAGGAGGAGGTTTCCCCTTCCATTAATATTTCATAGAAATAGGTGTTTATAAAGTATATGCCTTCAATCTGCACAAGCACTTTAGGCATCTATTGTATCTCTGTATTCACAGGGCTGAATATGGAGGCACATGGAAAGAGACATTATGTGAATATGTGATGATATGGTATAAAATGAATTCAGTTTTTTTATATTCTGGCTTAGAATACAATATGCACTTTATACCCTGTGCATATGTGTGCAGCATTATTTATGCATGGTGCACTTTGCGCTTCTCATTTTGCACTTTACCTTGCATAGGCACTTTAATAAGGAGTAAAAATGCTATCAAGTTCAGTTTTAGTTGTATGTATAAATATGTATGTGCAACATTATTTATACACTCTGCATTTTGCACCTTGCATTTTACACTTTGCACAAAAAAAAGAGATTTGGCAGATGGCGCCCTGTCTGGCAGACTGCTAGAGGCCAAGGTGTAGAACGCGACTCAAAAGCTAAAGCCCTTCATAAATCTAAAGAGGCTATTATCTTGCAATTGCACAGTATGGAACAAGAATCTTGCAATCAGCCACAGACAGCACTTGATCAGCACACGCGTTTGGGCACATGGCGCCGTTGGCGCATGTTGACTATGCAAGCTTCCCTGCTCCTCAACAGCGCCCATGGACCCGGGGCTGGACTTCTCTAGTTTTGTTGACTCTTGAGCTCTTTTTTTCCATTCATGATTCCACTCAAAGACTTTACCTCTGCACTATCATCCTGGCTCTCCCTCCCCTTGTTGGCCTACTCTCTGGTTGAGGGTGTAGCCTCTGTAGGGACTTATGGGCTTTCTCATCTCTCCAGTGATGAAGTGGGCCTCTACGTTGGGCTCTGTTCGCCCATTTAGATACTGTAAGTTTAGAGTTAAGTATCCCAGCTGTGCACCTCTTCTGGACTGGGGAACGGATGGGAAAGCACAGGCTCCTTGCTCAAGTTGCTTTGGGATTACTGAATTGGTACTGCCCCACTGCTGCATTGCTCGCTCCCACTGACTCATGGGATCCTTGACTAATGTGAAGCTTCTATCCCTAGATCCCTAGCTCAACTCTCCTAGTAAGCACAGGCAAATATGGTGCTGTCTCCAGCATCAAGTCCCCAATATAATTTACCTACATGAGACACCTTTGCTTTGGGAGGACTACCATTGTATGGCTAACTCTAGATACCTCTGCTAACACTGGGTCTATACAGACTCCAAAACATTGGGAGTAGCCATTTCATTCAAAAAGCGCTTCTACTCTAAATTGGTGAAAATTACCTGAGACCCAGCTGGGCGATTCTTGACCATGACGGTAGAGAGGGGAAAATCCACTCTCACCTTCCTTAATTTATACGTCCCCAGTCGGGCTCAAAATGTGTTTCTTAACTAGGTGCTCAAAGACCAGATTGGCACCGCAAAGGGGGACCTAATAGTGGGAGGTGATTTTAAAATGGTATGTGACCCCGAGCTTGACAGGGGCACAACACAGTTCCAGGACACAGGAGCCATGTCTGACCTGCTCTAGAGGAAACTGTTGGATGCTGGATTGAAAGATGCATGGCGCTAGCTCCACCCAGATGCGAGGGACTATTCTTTTTATTCACATGTGGTCCTTTTCTGAATTTATTACATCTTACTTACATACTCCCTTCTGAGAAGTCTCGACTCAGCCCAGATATCGTACATTTCAATTTCAGACAATGCTCGCATTGAACTGAATTGGACACAACACTTAGATTTCGCATGCGGCCCCCTCGCTGGTGCCTACCCCCAACTCCTGCGCGACCCGGTGGATAAGGCCTCTATCAAAGAGGCAATTGCTAAATACTTCAATCTCAATGCCCTACCTGATACCCCACCCCCCCATATGCTCTGGGATGGTCTCAAGGAAACCATACAAGGGGTCATCTCCTCCGTATCTATAGCTAGAGCTCGGGAAGCACTCTTGCTGGAAGCTAACCTCACAGCTGAGATACGCACTTTAGAAAGTGCAGATAAACAGCACCCCAAGACATGAGCCAAGCAGCAACTGGCGGTGCTGCGGAGTAAACTCTGAGTGCATCGGGTCAACAGGGAGAAGCAGTCCCTCCTGGCACTTAAACAAAAATACTATGACGGAGGGGAAAAGGTGGAGACCCTCTTAGCCTATAGATTGCGGCACCAGCACACTTGTGCTCATATCTCTAAAATCAAAACAGGGGACCCAGACTGGGCCATCCGTGAACCAGACAAACAAGAGACTTTTGCGCCTTCTACCAGCACCTCTATGCTAGTGGTAGAGAGGGTCAATCTGCTATCAACTCTCATCTAAGAGACTGCAGCTGGTCAACTATAGACCCTCAATCTGCCCAGGACCTGGAGATACCAAGCACGGCAGCAAAGATTTGGAGGGCTCTCAAGGAGCACTCTGTAGGGAAAACTTCCAGCACTAATGGCTTACTGACCACTTTCTACACGACCCACAGCCAGTTCTCCTGCCTCCACTGCCGCCAGACCCTCATCGCCACCCCGGCCTCCAACACTGCCGACACCCTAAAATGTATCCTCCTCAATGTACGCTCCATACACAAACACGCTATGGAAATCTGGAACCTACTCGACTCTCTCTCGCCCGACATCGCCTTCTTCACAGAGACCTGGACCAACGCATCCTCCGCCCCCGACATCAGCACCGCCATCCCAGACGGATAAAAGATCCAGAGGCAAGACCGCCCCAACCAGCCAGGAGGGGGCCTCGCCATCGCCCATAAGAGCACCCTCCGCCTCACCACCTCCAGCGAAACCTTCCCCTCCGCCGAACACCTGCACTTCCAGATCCAGACCACCCCCAAAGCCACACTCCGAGGAACCCTCATCTACAGACCCCCCGGCCCCCGAACACCCTTTGCCACCACCATCACCGACTTCACTTCGCACCCCACGCCATCGCCTCAGCAAACTACATACTCATTGGAGACCTGAACTTCCACCTCGACAACCGCAGCAACCCCAACTCCACTATCCTTCGTGACAACCTCGCCAGCATCGGCCTTAAACAACTCGTCAACATACCGACCCACAGAGCAGGACACACCCTTGACCCCATCTTCGTGGCAGGAAACAGCATCCAATTCAGCCACACAACGCAGCCGCCATGGACTGACCACCACTGCGTTCACTTCGCCATCAACAAACCCAAGGCACCCAAACCAGCCCCACGCCCACCTCAAAGGAACTGGAGCAAGGTTATCGACGAGCAACTTAACTCTACCCTCACCCGAGACAACCACACCTGGGCACCCGACGCAAACGACGCAGCCAGAGAACTCCACACCTGGATCTTCAACTGCGCAGACGAGCTCGCCCCGCTACGCAACCCCGACAGACAACCCCAGGAAAGCCGCCTGGTTCACCACCGCTCTCCAAGAAGCCAGACGCACCTGCAGATGCCTGGAGAAGAACTGGAGAAACACCAAGACAACCAAAAACCACACCACCTACAAGGACGCCTTGACGGACTACCATAACCAGATCAGAGCCACCAAGAGGAACTTTATCCACAACAAAATCCTGGCCAACTCCACCAACTCCAAAGAACTTTTCAGTGTCATTCAGGAATTCACCAACCCACGCAGCGAAGCCACAGACATCATACCATCCCAAGACCTCTGCGACAAGCTTGGAACCTATTTCCACCTCAAGATCAAAAACCTCTATGACAACTTCATCGACCATCCACCAGGTGCCACAGATGGCCCCCGCCCCCAGAAACACCAGCCAGCCCACCATCTCCAACTGGACACCGATCACGGCCGAAGACACCGCCTCGACCATGAAAAGCATCTACTCAGGAGCCCCCACCGACCCCTGCCCCCCTCACATCTACCACAGAGCTGCGGCCGCCATCGCACCTGAACTACAACGCACCATCAACACCACCTTCAAAACAGGCACCTTCCCAGACGACTGGAAGCGCGTAGAAGTCAGACCCCTGCTCAAGAAGCCCACAGCGGACCCCACCGACCTCAAGAACTATCTGCCCATCTCGCTCCTCCCCTTCGCAGCCAAAGTTGCAGTGAAAACAGTCAACAGGAAACTGACACGATTCATTGAAGGGAACGCCGTCCTAGACCCGTCCCAATCCGGATTCCGAAGCAACCACAGCACAGAAACCGCCCTACTCGCCGCCACAGACGACATCCGCACCCTCCTGGACCAAGGCCACTCCGCAGCCCTCATCCTACTCGACCTATCGGCGGCCTTCGACACTGTCTCCCACCGCACACTAGTCGCCAGACTACACGACGCAGGCATACAAGGAACAGCCCTGGACTGGATCCGATCATTCCTCACCGGAAGAAGCCAAAGGATCAGACTCCCACCCTTCCTCTCCAACCCCACGAAAATCACCTGCGGAGTCCCACAGGGTTCATCACTGAGCCCCACCCTCTTCAACATCTACATGGCCCCCCTCGCAGCCATCGTCCGGCAACACGGCCTCCACATCATATCCTACGCCGACGACACCCAGCTCATCCTCTCCCTCACCAAAGACCCCACCACTGCCAAACTCAACTTCCAGAAAGGAATGCAAGACGTCGCAGTCTGGATGACCAACAGCTGCCTGAAGCTCAATGCCGAGAAGACAGAAGTCCTCGTCCTCTGTACCACCCCTTCTGCATGGGACAGCACCTGGTGGTCGACCGCCTTGGAAGCCCACCTACCCCCTCAGACCACGCCAAGAACCTCGGCATCGTACTCGACTCATCACTCACCATGAACCGACAGGTCAACGCCGTCACCTCCAGCTGCTTCAACACCCTCCGCATCCTCCGCAAGACCTTCAAGTGGATCCCCCCTAGTCAAGGAAGACAGTCACCCACGCACTCATCACCAGCAGACTGGACTTTGGAAACGCACTCTACGGCGGCATCAACAAGTCCCTACTCCGCAAACTCCAAACAATACAGAACACCGCCGCCAGACTCGTCCTCGGCATCCCCCGACACGAACACATCAGCCAACACCTACGAAGTCTCCACTGGCTCCCCGTGGAGAAAAGAGTCACTTTCAAAATCCTCACTCACGCCTACAAATGCCTACACAACAACGGACCCAAATACCTCAATGACAGAATCAACTTCCACGTACCCAAAAGAAACCTCTGATCTTCCAACCTCGCACTGGCCGAAACCCCGTGCATCCACAGAGCCAGAGCAGGCGGAAGATCCTTCTCTCACATTGCAGCCAAGGCATGGAACGAGCTACCGGCAGACATCAGACGCGCCCCCTCCCTGAACACCTTCAGGAAGACCCTCAAGACCTGGCTCTTCAGCTAAACAGATCTGTGGAACCCCCCCTCAGCACCTTGAGACCCTCACGGGTGAGTAGCGCGCTTACAATTCCCTGATTGGGTTTCTACAAAGTCTTTCCCCCGGCTGAGAGCTCATCTGTTTGGGCTGTACAGCTCTTTCACACAGGCCACTGGCCTCATGCCTACAAAGTCCACTGCCGAAATCACACTCATACCCAAGTCCTGAAAGGACCATACTCTCTGCTCTGTCTATCAGCCGATAGCCTTGTTAAATACTGATGCCAAACTCTACACAAAAATGCTGGCAAACTAGCTTGAGGCCCTTCTACCAGGCCTGATTGATCCAGACAAGGTTGGCAAGGTCTCAATAGCATCCAACGTCTTGCCCACTCCATGGTAAAGGCTCAGAAGCGCAATATCCACGCCTGCCTTCTCTCTCTATATGCCGAGAAGGCATGTGATAGGGTGAGCTGGGCCTTTCTACGCGCTGTAATCTATAAGATCGGCCTGGGTCCCAACATGATCAGCAAAAGTATGGCCTCCTATGCAGCACTGACTGCAACCATCTGAGTCAATGGGCAGGCAATGCAAACTTTTACACTCCACAGGAGCATTTGCCAGGGATGTCCCTTATCCCCTTTGCTCTTTGCCCTCATTGTGGATCCTCTGGCCATCTACTTACGGCAGGCTCAGAATATTGCTGGCATCCAGTTTGGGGGACAGGATCATAAAGTCCTGCTCTTCACTGATGTTCTTCTGCTAGCACCGAGAGAGCTACAGACCACCCTCCCTGCAATAGTCTACAGTCTGCAGGCATTCGAGGAAGTGTCAAGTTACAAGATTAACATGGACAAATCACAGGTCCTTAACCTTACTATTCCACTGCATTTACTCTCGACCCTGCAGGCACTAGCCCCCTTCCACTGGGTGACCCATTCTATCCAATATCTTGGCCTTGCCAGCACTAGTTCCCTTCAGACATGGACTCGGGCCAATTTGCTGCATTATCGCAGTGCCATTCTAGAAGAACTCAGGCATTGGAAACCCCTCCGTGTCTCATGGTTAGATCGCATAAACGTGAAAATGAATATCCTTCCCAGATTGTTCTACCTTTTTCAGTCCCTTCCCACCTTCATACCCACAGAAGACATCAACCACATGCAAGGAAATCTTCGCCCCTTCATTTAAAAAAGGAAACAACCACGTATCTCCAATGCCCCACTCATGCTCCCCAGAAACCATGGGGGACCAGCGTGCCCAAACCTTTTGAATTATTATTGTGCAGCTCACTTACGCAACATCTCAAGAGTGGGTGGTCTGAGAGAGTGAAAAGCATTAGTTCTATATGGATCGGGCAGTGGCCTGTCAACCATTGTGGGACCTGGCCTGGCTTCCGAAGCATCATTGTCCCAACAGCGCATAGATAGCGACCCTGACCAGGACGGTCCTAGAAATATGGGACAAACTAGCACTAGGGAGAGGCCTAATTACATTCCCCTCCCCGAACACCCCAGTGGCGTGTAACCCCGACTTTACGCCTGTGATCCCTCTAGTCTCCTTCATGGCCTGGGAAAGGGGCGACTGCAGAACACTGCAAGACCTATTTCAGGGCCAGATAATAAAACCGTTCGAGCAATGCAAACTTGACTTCAGCATCCCCAACACGCTCCGACACCAATACTTTCAATTGCAACATTGGGTACTGTTCTTCCCTAACACTCTGAGAGACACTCGACCCCTCACACCTTTTGAAATCTTGGAGCGCAACTTTGAAGCTTCCTGGGGCCTAATCTCCAAGACATACGCTGTCTTGCAATAATCCTTCCTGCTTCCTAGCCCTCCATACCAATCAAAGTGGGAGCTTGATAGTACCCAGGGTATTTCACAGAAGCAGTGCGAACTCCTGTGGAGGGAAATTCTCCAAACCTATAAAAGCTTCTCCCAACAAGAAACTGCATACAAGATTATGCTGCAATGGTATTACACTCCTGTGCATTACACTCAATCTACCCTGCAACCCCGACCACTTGTTGGAGATGCAGAGCACAGGTGGGGGATTTCCAGCACGTATGGTAGTCTTGCCCTCCCATAGCCACCTACCACAAAGAAATCCTAAGCCATATCAAGAGCACCCTGGGATACCCAATCCTGGCAGAATATCATACTTTTATTTTAGGAATATGCCCTATAGAGCTTGAACCTATGACCCATGCTGATTGGTACCTCATATGACAGGAGCAGCAAAGCCACTCATCACCTTAGATTGGAAAGCATCCACCACCCCTCCAATAGTGACTTGGTTTACATGGCTTTGGCACACTGTGACCTTGGAGCATATGTCTCACAAGCTCTCACTCAAAGAAAAGAAATTCACATGCCTCTGGCAGCCCTTAATTGATTACATTTCCCGCCCAGACTTCGAGCAACTCACAGAAAATTGTCCTCTATCTCCATGAATACCACAGTCTGAGGGAATCTAAATATTATTTGATATCCACCCAATTGTTCACAACACTAAATTAAAATGTATATTTAATTTTCTTGAAAAATGTAGGATGATTTTACTTGGTAAGGAATCCACATAGATGTTGAGGGTAAACCAGGATTCCAATTACTCAAAATAATGAAGTGATACATCTATGAGAGGGTAAAAAATATTGGATATTGTGTAATTGAGAGGCCCAGTAATAGTGTCTGATCTCTTGAAAGGCAAGGCTTGGAGCTTCTAAATGTCAAAAATAATTTGTTCTTAACTATTCTGGCCAACTTATTCTTCCATAAAAAGCCATTAATGCTTGGTTTGACAAAAAAAGGTACTGGGATATACAGAGGCCCATTTTGAAAAAGAAATAGTCATTTAGGGTATATGAGTTTCTTTATGTTATTCACCTGCCCAATCAGCAAGATATAAAGATTTTTAGGTTGGTGCAATATCCTCTTAATTGTATGTAATTTTTCCAAATACTAATATGAAATAATTAACAATGATTAATATGATCACAAACAAAACAGTTTCACTTTGATGGTCATAGGCCCAACCGAAACCTTGCTATGACATGATTACTTTGCATACTTCCAGGTATGGGTTTTATGGTCAGTGGCACAAAATGGGTGACAATGGGAATCAAGGTTGAGTACCTCTCTCTAACTCAATAGAGTTTAATAAAGAGCTTTGAGTCTTATATCAGCTTTAGGAGCTTTATATAGTGATTTTTCAGGTTGTGTAAAGTCTGGTGGATTTCTAAAAAGGCTAATAACTTTCCAAAGATAGACCAAGCTTACTATGATTACTCTGTATCAATAAGTATCACCAATAATGCAAAGGCAGTGGTGAAAACCTAATCTACATAGGCCAATTCTTCCTAGCTATCAGCCCTTTTTAAACTCTTCTGATCTTTATGAATCAAATTGGGCAGTAGATTTTGCAATCTTATGTCTATTGATTTATAAAATATTTTGGTGCTGAAGTTGAGATTTGAGATTAGCCTCCATGATTTACATGGTGTAAGGTTTTTGGTTGATTTAGAAAAAAAATCAGTTTTTGAATCCTCTCAGGAGTTAGGTGTATGACCTGTTTTCTCGATTTCTTAACTCACTCTTGGGAAGGAAACCAAATTACATTTGATAACCTCTTCCATAGTCCGTTTGGGGTCTCGTGAGAAGTTGGAGTTTCTTCAATTGTTTTCACCAACTCCTCTCCTTTTTTATCCACAGTCAAGGTCCCTTGTTCCTTTGCTAATAATGTTGGGAAGTGCAAACCTTTGTGAAACACGGATTACTCTACTGGGAGACATGGTGCATGTGCAGAATAAAGCTGGGCATAATAATTCTTAATTGGCTCTCTTTCCAAACTATTAGATACATATTGTTTCCCTTTTCTCTTATTTGAATAATTGACAGGTTCAACTTAATTCAAGTTGATTGTGCAGGAATCGTGACTGCTTTCTCACTAAATTCAAGTAGTGCTTCTTGGTAGGCCAATATGTTCTTTGCCACAGTACAAAATGGTTTCTGGGCAAGTTCTCGGTGGAGCCCAGAAAATTTCTATCTGGAGCTTATCATTGTGCATTACCAAGTGCTCTTTCTCTTGTTGCTCTCATTACTTAGATCTAACCTTATACTCTGTGATGAGGCCTCACGAATATGCTTACATATTTCCTGTACTATATGTGTTTGGAGTTTCCGATGTCTTTTGAAATAAAGTAGTGATTGTGATTAGCAATGAATAACAAATTCTTCGCTTTGCAAAATTACTTTGTCAAGCCTCCTTTTTCCTGATTTGCTCTATGACTATATTTTCTACTTCCAGTATAATCACTGAGTGGTCAGAGAAGTCTTTTAGTGAAATCTTGATTGAAAACATCGCCGATCTAACCTTCTCGAACCCAAAAAGTTAATCCTTGAGAAGGAGCAATATCTGGCTGAGTAGAGGGTATAGCCAGGAGTTATAGAGGTTCTTCCTTCATATATCCATCAAAGCCAGGATTTTGAACGGATTATGAACTGCCTCCTTAAATATCGGAGGTGGCACACCTCTTTTCTTATTTTAAAAATCAATTGTATTCCAGGCTCCACCTAGTGTAAAAGGTTATTGTAACTATGCTAATTCACCTCCTAACAAAGTGAACATTGCTGGGCCGACTACATTGCATCTATATACACTTACAAATGTACTTAATGTTCCATTGACCTCCAACGTAACTACTACCCATCTTCCATTTGTGTCTCCAATTGATTTCATACATGTTGTTGATACATACTCTCTTAAAATAATAGAAACCACTCCTATCATACTTTCTTTGGGTATAAATAACAGTTTGGGAGGAGCACCCTTAAGAAACTATTTCTGTTCTGCACCACATTTACCAAACACCAAAATTCTTGTTTTGGCAAAATTAATTGATAGTCAATTAATCTTATACCAACATTCCCTAGAAATAATCGATGTTTACAGGACATGCAGTGTCTAAGACATGGGGTGAATTCCATGGCGCACGAGAGCTGGAAGTGATATTCTTTAATAACAGGAGAAGGTATGCTTGTCGATTTTTAATAGTCCAGATGTGAATCTGGAGTGTACAAGTTAAACAGGTACATGGCCGACACAGCCTTATTTTGGGAAATTGTTCATTGAAATTTGATCATTATAGGTATGGTTTCTTTCATGTTGCACTTCAAACCACATTTCATATTTAAGTGCTATTATCTAAGTTAAGAGATTAATATATGGGCTAAGCAAATTGAGGGCCTCATTTTGTTGGCGGTGAGACCTCCATCGTCACCCAGTCAGTGGCGGTCCCATCGCCATCGGACTCAAATTGACCACCCGCCACAATATAATTGCGGATGGATGGTAGGCGGTTGGAGAGACCGACCGTCACGGATCTGACGGGCTCAAGGAGCCCGTTGATCCGTCGGAGGGACTTATATCCCTGCAACAGTGGCGGTGTCTGCTCAGGCACTGCCGTAAGGATTACAATGTCCCTTTCCGCCCGCCGTTTCATGGCTTTTAACCTGCTATGAAAAAGCAGGCGGAAAGGGACATTGGGGGCCCGTAGCGCGCCCCCCTTCCCCCTGGCCCTCCAACATGGACACCGCATGGTGCCTGCCACATAGTGCAGAGATGTGTACAGAGTGTATCCTCTGTACTGCGGCGACAAAAGATACAGATTGCGACTGCCTTCAAGGCGGTCGCATCCTAACTCCTATGGCAGGACCGCCGACAGCCAGTCAGGTGGTCCCATTTCCAAAAAGATGGCGGTCAGACAAAAGTCATCATAATGAGGCCCATAGTTTCTACAATTATTTGTTTGTTTATAAGAAGTCAAAGACTGAGGCATAGTTCACAAAAAAGAAATCCAATTTCTATTTGTGATGTTAGTGTATTATTAACTAGATAACATAAAATAGCCTATTCACAAGGGAAGTAACAACTGTAGCTTTATTCACGTGTAAACAGACAACTGCAGCGAGGACAAATTTTACACTTTTTTGCTATTCACCCTTTCTAAGTGTAAATTTACTACTAAACATGCAGACTTTCATGTTTCCACCCCTGATAACTTAGGGTGGAGTCTGCTAGAACATGATATATGAGTGTAAACTTACTACTTAGTAACTTTTCATATGTAGGCAAAGTCTATGCCACTGGGACAGAGATCTGCCTGTGGTAAAGTATAGGGTAAAATAATGAAGTGTTATAATTATTTTAAAATATTTAAACTATTTTGAAGTAAAATAAAAATGTAAATTAACTCAAAATAATTATTATTAATCTACAAATAAAATGTTACAGCACATTTACCCATCAGATTAAATGTTAATAAACATTTAAATAAACTATATTAGTTTAATATATAATTATTATTTAAAATATTTTCTTAAAAATTCCACCCTGGCCATAATGTTTATATTTAACTATTATTTAGTACATTTTCTAAAAACGTATTTATTTTATTAATTCAAATTAATCTTACATGGTTATTAAAATGTGTATTTAATTGTTTTTAACAAACATTTAAAAGTCAATTTCTTTAAATAAATAATAATTTTAAAATTAAAATAACTTTCAATATTGGAGCTGCTGGCTGTCAAATGGGATGACGGACACTTTTCCCTTCCACCAGCCCATAAACAAAATGCCAAAGCTGGGAGCGAAACAACTGGCCATCGACTTTCTCCACGTTTATCTGTACAGGGCATCATAAAATATAAAAATATTGTTGACAAGGGAAAAACTCGTTATATCTATGATCATATTGGTGTGTAATAGATGACATAAAGATCTCATCCCCAAAAAGAGCTTACAGCTTTGTATCCCAGCCACATGATTAATAGTGCTGTACAATGATGTCACATTCAACTTCATTAGCATGTAAACTTCTTCCCATACTATACTTTCTATTCTGGTAAAAAAGTCTTTAGTGTACTTTATATACGAAGAAAGACATACAACAAAGTCTCATAAGAAATTATCAAAGGATCTAGATGTATTTTTAAGAATTCTCCTCCTTGAAGATACAGTGGGCCTCCCAGGGGGATTCTCCCTGTTTGTGCCCACATTGGGAAGCAAATACAGTGCAGGGAGATGAGGAAATTCGTGTTTAAGATAACTGAATTCCTCCTTTTCTATTAGGCTCTCATCTTTACACCTACCCAATAAATGTTTTAGCATTTTTCATTTGGGCAGCCCATGAATCGTAGTTGAACATGTATATAAATAACCACCATGCTTTCTTTGAATGCTGTTAGTATTGAAGGGATTAATACCAACAGAACAAAACTTTATGTTTTGACATTATGTCCACTGGGTAATTCAGTAACAGTGGGATGAATTACCTATGCGCACACATAGCCCACTAGGGCCTTATTTATAAATAGGGGATTGCAATATGCCACTACCTTTAACACCGCAGCAGACCAACTGCACAAGATACCCAGGGCCCGATTCTGATGCGGGTTGGAAAAGCTTCCCGACCGAATCGGTTGGGAAATGGTTTCCGACCCGCTCGGATCGGGAAAGTCCGACCGGCGGAGTAGGATGCATCCGGATGCTTCCAGATACGATTTGGTTGAACTCCCATTGACTTCAATGGGAACATTTGTTCCTAACCGCATCAGAATTGGGCCCTCTGTCGGGAAGACACGTTCCCGATCCGATTTGGAAGGAGCAAATGCCGTTAGGAGGCCATCCTAACCGCATCAGAATCAGGCCCTCGGTCGGGAAGCTTTTCCAACCCGCATCAGAATCGGCCCCTCAGTGTTATATGTCACAAACAGCATTCTTATAATACACAAAATAATGCATTCTGGGCAGCCCATGAATCGTATTTGGAAATGTATATGAATATCAAACGTATGCTCTATGATTGCTGTTTTTATTAATTGGATTAACGCTAAAAGAATGTTGAAGTATGTATGTAACTTTTTCTCTAAGATGGCACCCATATTTTTTGCTTGACAAATCCTTTTTTATTTCATTGTTTTTTTGTATAAATGTATGTATAGCACAAAGACACTCTTTACACGTGATAAAGGCTGTATGCGATGTGGGTTGGACTGGCATGGAATAAACAACACTGCTTGTTACTTTCTGAGTGAGGGTAAGCATTAATAACTTTGAGATGAGCAATTTGACAGCCGTCAACTCTGATCCGGCAACGCAATACACACCTGCATGGAATGACAGCAAAATGGGGCAGAGGAAGTTAAAAAAATTTAATTAAATATTAAAATAATTTATGTTAACATTATTTCTTATGGTGTGTTACATCCCTGTTTCCTTCATTGTCTAGGGAGTATATTGCAGTACTTGTGGGTGCTCATGTGTGGTGCTGGACTTTTTCCAAGACTGAGCTGAAGTACATTTATGCCTATTTTCAGTCTTTTTTTACTGTAGTTATTTTAGAAGAGCACTTTGTAAATAGCAATACTGTTATATTTGGCTTGTGTCTTTCTTTTCCCTGGCTGTGACTTCTCTGCTGCTCAGCTAGTGTGAGTGTCAGAATGCCTGATGACCTCATGGAATGTTGGAGTGCCTGGCTGGTGTGTGGAGTGGCAGTTGATGGCAGGCAGGCTGAGCGGCAGGGAGGCTGCTCCTGGTGGGGTTTTGCTTTATTCTACTTGAAACTTAACCTGGAACTAAGCTTTAATAAATCCATCTTGTTTTGTACACTTGGCTCATGGGCTTTGAATTACCACATTTTTTGGCGACGAGTTAAAGAACCTACAGCGACGATTTAAAGAACCTACAGCGTCAAGGAAAGAGACTGTGTTTAAAGGAGTTAAGGAATTACTGGAACTAAGGAAACATTGGAACTGCAGTAACCTTAAAAGAAAAGGAAACGTAACGGAAACGCCCTGGTCAGCCCCACCAGTGTCCCTCATCATCTGGACAGCCTGCAGCCCAGGGCGTTTGACCTTCTACTGCCGGTATTCGTGCAGCTAGTGTGGAGATTGCTGCCACCCTGCTGCCTTGGAGGAGTTGTTTGTGAGAATTGGCGGCAGCTAACTGTTGTGGGAAAACCGACAGACACCCCTAGTGAGCCGTTTTGAAGTGAATGCTGAGGATAATGAATTGTTAACTCCTCGGCACTCCAGAGGAAAGCAGCGACGTGTGCTGGGAATTGGCAGTAGTGAACTGTGTGCTGAGGAAAAGCGACACCACCGGTGAGCAGTTCCGCTGAAGTGTGCTGAGGAAAACCGATACCCCTGGTGAGCAGTTGCGCTGATTTAGGGATGCAGAGGCTGGTGATGCCTCTGAACCTGCGGCCTGTGTGAGGATGGAGGTGTCCCAAGATTGAAGTGTGCAGGGACTTCGGAGTGCTATGGTTTGTCACTTTGTCGTCTTGAGAGAGAGCCAACACTGCCACCTTCCCAGTGTCCACGGTGAGGCAACTTTGGTCCGTGGTTTATTTTGTAAGTTGGGACTGGTAGTGTGTGTGGCCGTTGTTAGCGCGTGCACTCTTTTGAAATCATCCTGCTGAGACGTCACAGCGCGAGCAACCTTACCTGTTGCTGTCCACGCGTTACTCCTCGGGGATCTTTTATGACGTTGCACTCTACGCATCTCAGGGCTGCAGAGGGACGCCCTGCAGCATGGTCGTGCCGTGAGCCACCCAGTCCAGCGTAAGCTGCGTGCCGCCATTTTAGGATTGGAATTTGTCCAATTGCACTGTCCAGCGCTGCCAACCACGCATGAACGGACTGTGGCATTCTTCCGTTTCAGATGTGAATACGCTTTTTGTAGTAAGCGCAACGGATGGTGGCATTCTTCAGTTTGAGATGCATGTACGCTTTTCAAGCAAGCGCAACTTCGAGGCCGTAGGACATGGAACTTTGCCTGCAGTTGGGGTGGTCTGCTACACAACATAGCACATCCTTTTTACCTGCGCCACAGCGATAGCTACATGGAGCTTATGGACAAGTGCTTCACTTTGCGTGAGGATCTCGGGTGAGAGACCGCTCACCGGAGCTCAAGACTTTCTTTTAATTATATTGTTGGCCATTATAATGCATGTCTCTTGTAGTGTGTGTGCGCTTTAGGTCCAGTTTGTGCGTATGGTTTTTATCGGTTGTAGGGCAGCCACTGTGTACCCATTTTTGGTGAGGTCATGGGGGTGGTGTACTGTGTGTATGGGTGGTTGCTATCTCCCAGTCAGTCTATGGTGTTCTTTCTACCGATTCTTACACCTGTTATGGGTGTGACACACCTTGTCATGGTGAGGTTGTGGGGGCAGTCAGTAACTTAATTCAGTTTTTGGTGAGTTTTATTTTTTTAGGGAAGTGTTGTGTCTTGTTATTTGGGAGGTGTTGTGTCCCTATTATGTATAGGTTATGGGGTGGTGAGTGCCCCAGTTTTGGCTTCATAGGGATGTGTGTTCCCTGTTGCGTGGAGGTTGTGGGATGGTGAAGTTGAGTGCCCCAGCATAGTTTTTGGGGTCGTGTGTGAAGTTGTGGGAGCTAAGTGCCCCAGTTCTGGTTCATGGGGCGGTGAGTGCCCCAGTTATGTTCTACAGGGTGGTGTGTGCCCTGTTACATGTAGGTTGTGGGGTAGCGAGTGCCCCAGTTCTATTGGCTAGGGTGGTTAGTACCCTATTACGTTGAGGTTGTGGGGTGGTGAGTGCCCCAGTTCTGGTTTTCAAGGGTGGTGAGGACCCTGTTTTGTTGAGGTTGTGGGGTGGTGAGTGCCCTAGTGATATTGTCAAGGGTGGTGAGTACCCTGTTGCGTTGAGGTTGTGGGGTGGTGAGTGCTCCAGTTCTATTGTTTAGGGTGGTTAGTACCCTATTACGGTAAGGTTGTGGGGTGGTTAGTGCCCAATACTCTTAGTTTTGAGCCTTGCCCTCGCAATGCTCGTTTTTTTTTATGTTCCCCAAGGGAGGGGGATGGGGTTAATCTCTATGCCTTTATTTGGGGTATGTCTTTAAAATGCAATGTAAATGTTTTCCTTCCTTCACTTCAGCTTTGTTGTTTCCCTAAGGAAGGGGGATATGTTATATTTGGCTTGTGTCTTTCTTTTCCCTGGCCGTGACTTCTCTGCTGCTCAGCTAGTGTGAGAATGCCTGATGACCTCATGGAATGTTGGAGTGCCTGGCTGGTGTGTGGAGTGGCAGTTGATGGCAGGCAGGCTGAGCGGCAGGGAGGCTGCTCCTGGTGGGGTTTTGCTTTATTCTACTTGAAACTTAACCTGGAACTAAGCTTTAATAAATCCATCTTGTTTTGTACACTTGGCTCATGGGCTTTGAATTACCACAAATTCTTACTCTTTTGTGAGTGTGTATTTGTATTTACATATCCCTCCCTAAACCCCTTCTTACCCTTCCCTAATCCCTTACCATTTAGTATTAAGTATTTCCCATTTTCCAGCCACTTCCCCAAGTTCCTTCCACACTTAATACCAAAATTATTCCACTGCGTGCATCTCTGCATTGAAAAGAAAGGAAAAGCAGAGGCAGAGGTCTCCACACATAGGTTTGTGTAGTATGTGCATAGTACTATTGTAGTACTACTAAACGTACTACAAGGTGAAGTTTCTGAATAGGCCAGACGTGTGAGAGCTCCAAACAGGGCACAGTCCTTCATAAACCACACTTGGCAGTCAGTAAAGAAATGATTTTGGCTTGCCTGATTCTCAAGATTTCCATGTTGCTTGGTCCTGTATACTGTATGAACAATGAAGGCACTTTATATGAAAATTAATTTCTGCAAGATTGAACTGTTAGATGGCCCATGATAAATTGATGCTCTTACATAGAGATCGGGAATACCATTCACTAAGTGGACTAATGCATTTTTAAAGGCAGAGCTATAAGAGTTTAGTATTTATCATTACGTGCAATGTATTCATATTTATGGATGTATTGTCAGACTAGTAAGACCAAAAACAATATTTTTTTTAAACGTTTTCAGGTCTCTATGTATGTGTTTGAGAAAGGAAGTTAGATTAATTGTCTGAAAATTGTAGAATGAAGGCTGTCTCTTAGGGCTTTAACTCAAGATCGTCATCAAATTACTACTTGTTCAAGACCCAGGTTTTTTCTACATGCAAAGATGGATTGTATAGCTGAGTTACAAGTTGATGCTACCAGAGCATTTGAGATATCCTAGATTAGGATCAATTTATAAACCTTAATTCCTACAATATTGTGGCACTTTTTGAATATTTATAGTTATGCAATTAATTGCTGAAGGACCAGAATTGTACTCCAGTTCTATCCGTGATGCAAAGTGTTGTGGAGTATGTCAAGACCATTCATAATCCAGGATCACTAAGGCTCTCTTAGGAGGCAAGTTCACAGATCCTTGTTCTCCAAGTACCAAAAATGACCAGAGTCTTTTTTTTTTACTGTCTCTAAAAATTCCTTTAATGTGCATTGCTCAAATATGATATTATATAAAACCTTCAAATGGCAAAGGAAGTTTCCCCAGCAATCAATAACAGAGACACAATCTCAAACAGTGAAGAGTGCTTTAAAAGTGCACAGAGACTGACACAGTAAATCACTTACGTCCCACATAAGCTGAGAAGTACAAATCCTCTAAGAGGGACAGTTACATTCGACTGTATGTAACTATAGGAATGAGTGCAAATTATTGTAGCTGTTTTGAGCCTAAATGGTGAAACAACGTTTTGAAATGCTGCTTTCGGGAACCTCCAGTTGCATTAGATGACGCAAGCAGCCTCATCACATTGCAGCAAATAAAGTAGGGTTTACAGTTCCACAGAAAATAGATCACAGTCCTCCAGCTGACTTGGTCAGAAAGAGTACATGTTGTATGGGAAATTGGCATTAATCTTAACATCCACAATGTAAATTTGGACAAACTTGAACACTAAATATAAAGACAATGAGACTCAGCTTCTATAAAGAAATGTATGGCTCTGCCACTGGCTTGACAGAATGCAGCTGCAAGACTACGACTCCTACATGCTGCAATACAAAGATTCTCCTAGAGGAGACCAGAAATCAAGGGAAGTGATCCCCTGCAAATCGTTGTTGTTGAGTGCTCAAGATGGTATGTGAATGAGCACTCATTCATGGTATGGATGTCAATTCACCCAAATGCCAGCAGTAGCAGAAGTGACACCCTTTGACCACCCCACACAATGACATCACAGGAAGTGATGTGATATGACAATTGACCGTGATGACACTAATGGTGTTTTAAAAATATACAATAAGTGTAAGAGAAATAAAATAGCAGGAAAGTTAACAACATAGATAAAATCTAGTTTAGTTACCACAAATATATTAACTAGGGTGTGCCTATGATATGCTTTGGTGCACTCATTGCCTGGGGGCAGCTGGTGATGCTTTTAACACACAAGGCAGATAGATATAAGAACAAATATGTGTATGTGAATTGTGAATATAGCTGTGGTATATTTACAAGAAAACAGATTGTCAAAGCAGCAAAATAATTGTTTAAAACATGAAAAAAACTCTACTAGCTACATAAATGGTACTTATTCTATTGATCTCACTAAGTCTGACTAACATGTGCAAATAACTTTAACAATGAAGTACAAAATCTTTCCTACATAAAATAACATTGTGGGTAGATGTCCATGTTATTTGAAACTGTAGCGCCTTGCTGGCTAAGCGTTTTAAATTGTTAGGGGTTTTATTGCGCACCAGAAAGCAGTAGGACCTTCTTTTTCTGAATCCTTTTTTATTTTTGCTTTTATATAAGTTACTATGTAAAGAGCTCTACTACAAAGCCCTGACTAGATAGTAACTTTTAGTGAGTGCTATTTCTTTGTGTTTTACTGTATCATATTTCATAACTCTCATCTCCTCCAAGTCGGGTTGCCATCTGGCAGGTTTGTTTACCAGCATGACCATTATTTTCATGTCTCAGCCAGTCCACAAATTAGGAAAATCACTTAGAGCTGGTATTTTTTCCCTTATTAGTGTATACTTAAAAATGTAAATATGGGGGGCGTGGTCTCGCTACGAATGGAGTGAGACGCACGCCGCGGGAGCTTCGGCAGGCCGCCGCCTTTAGAAGCCTTTGTAGCGGAGCTGGGACCCTATCGGCGCTGCTAATTGAAGCGTACAGGTAACGGAACGGGCAGGGCACCTCCTGAAGTGCGGACGACAGCTTTGGTGGTCCGTTGCGGGGACGCAGCTCCTCTACCCTCAACGCCCGGGCCTGACTAGTGGCTGCCATCTTGCCTGTTGCGATCCTGAGCCCCGACGAGCACCGAGCACTGCCGCCCGTCCCCACGGACCCCGTTGGAGACTTTGCCACCCTCTGGGGGGCGCCTGGCGCTGTGTAGACGCTCGCCGCGACTGGGGAGCTGACGAGCTGATGGGGTCTCGCTCCGGCGTCATTGTCTGCAGCGACCGCCACCTTGGACCTGCCCGCAGCTTCGATCGGGGCTGGGCCGATCTGTTTGCAGTAGTTCTCTTCGGGGCCCGAAGCCTTTCCACATCACCTGGTGGGCCCGGGCGGCCTGCGACGACCAGAGGGGGCATCTGGGGAGCACTGGCCTACGGAGGAACCGGCTACGTCTTTGCAGCGGCCTGGCCTGAGATCGACGGCCCCCCGGACTGGTGAGTCTGCGGCCGGTCACGGGCCTGCATCTCCTCCTGCCCGCCCCACGCCGTCTCTGTGTTGGGCCCCCATAGCGCTGGCGCTCTGTGTAGGTGCGGAGTAGTGGCGAGGCTCGCCGCATGCAATAGCTCCAACCGGCAGTAATTACTGGGCCAGACGCTGCGGACCACCCACAGAAAACTACTGCTCGCTGGCTACCCGATCCGCTCGAGCACCGGGGAAGGGCTAAGGCCTACTTTAGCGGTGTGCTGGTGATTCCCCCTGCGGCCTGCTGCCTGAGCTCTTGGAAGATTGGCTGCCTCTGGGAGCGTGAGGCTCTCCATCTCTACGCCTTCTGCTGCTGGGGGGCTCCTTGCACGCTTCGGACTCCTGGGACCACGCTTGTCTGGGCTGGGGCGCTACCACCTTGCCGGCTTGCCTTGCGGCTGTGCTGTCGGCCTTGGCGTGTGGGACCCGGGCTGCAGGGGCTTGCCAACGACGACTTTTGTACAAGAGGGGGACCTGTGGTGAACTTTATTATCTTCTAGTAACCAGCGCTGCTCTGGCCGGAATTTTCCTCTCCGCCCCTACCTCGCATAGGGCAACCAGTGCTGCGGCTCATCCTGCGGCTCATCCTGTGGCCCTGGACAGTGTGGCTCTGAATTGGCACTCACCTCTTGGACCCTCCTTTTGACTCGCCTGCATTACGCTTGGCATGTGGCACACAGCGGCCCTAGTCCTCAAGATTTGATCACTCGGGAACTGAACGCTCTGGTGGCGTGGCACCTACTGTAGCACCAACTCCTGCATGGTCACCTGCCCCCCCTCCTGCCTTCCTGACTGGGACCCCACCCCTTGTGCCTTTCATGGGATCCTGCGTCTTGCCGACTGTTGATCTTCGCTGGACACTGGTGGTGCCCCTGTTTGTTCTCCCGTACCCCCTCGCCCAACTCTGTCATCTTACCTGGCACCGGAGAGCGCTGGGCTGTGAAGGGCGATGACGCGCACTAAGGCAGTGAAGGACTCTGCGGTACCCCCAAAGGACAATCCGGTTGCTGCGCTTTGGAACAAGCCGGGCACTGCCGCTTCTGGAGATATGGCATCATCGACTGGAGGAGATACGGCACCAGTCACACAGTCGTTCATGGCCAACTTCATGATGGAGCTCAAATCTGAAATTGGCTCCTTACGCTCAGAGGTCCACTCCTGTGTTCGGGAACTCAGAAAGGAGGTCACCGAAATAGGGGAAAGGGTGGATGGCCTCAAAAAGACTGTAGACGCGCGAACGGAGGACAAAGAACACCTCTGGCAGTGCCCGACTGCCCTGGAAGAACAACATATTGACTTACAGTTAAAGCAGGAGGATTTGGAAAACCGGAGCCGCCGGCATGACATTCGTTGCCCAGCTACTACATGAGATCTGGGGTGACGATGATGCCTCCCTACCAGCTCTGGACCGGGCGCACCGCGTGTCGGGCCCTTCCAATCGAGCAGGCTTTATCCCTGATATTCTAACCCGGGTCCATTTCTTCACTGAAAAGGAGGCAATCCTTAAAGCGACGCGCTCCAAACCAGACCTCACTTATAAAGGTGCCAACATACAGGTATTCCAAGACCTCGCACCCACTACGCTTCGACGGCGCCGGGATTTTAAACCAGTGACGGATAAATTGAGAAGTCTGAACATCCAGTATCAATGGGGCCACCCATTTGCGCTTATCTTTTGGTGGGAGTCTAAACGCCGGATGGTACGATCCTTCCAGGAAGCTGCACAACTTCTACATCTCTCCCTTACGCCACCGCCTAGCCCTACATGTCTACCCCTCTTGAACCGGGAGCCTGCAAAGCCATCCTGGTCCGAAGTACACCGCCACAGACGTACATCACACCCTGGGGAGCAATCTTCTTCGCAGGCCAAGCAGGACATTATCCAGCACATTCGCTCTATGGAGGAGAGTCGTTCCCCGACTGGCTCTCGGCCCTCTACACCCTGAAACAATGGATGTGCACCTCCCCTCGAATTGGTTTGCTTCGACGCTCACACCTGATGCTTGGAACGGTTATGTCGGCGCCTCGCCCTCCGAAATGATGTTCTCCCAGCTCCACATGGGCAGCGCTGGCGGCGCTGGGCTGCCTGCCCAGACGGCACGCTTCAAGCTTGGAGACCCACCCCACTTCCTGCTCCTGGGAGAGTGACTTCTCCGGGATAACCCGTGCCCTTGGACCTCGATTGTCCCCGGACTGGAACAGGACACTGTGGCCCTGTTGGCCGATGTTGCATTTTTTCTATGTCGCTTTTTTGCTCTTTCCTTTCTTCTTTTCTTTCTTCTCCTCCTTCTTTTTCTTTCCCTGCGGAGGGTGGGGGCGCCCCTCACGATTACCTTTCCCTTTCCACAAGGGTGACCTCCCGCTGCCCCCTCCTCTCGGTGCACCGCCCTGTTTCCTACTATGGCGAAACAGATAACGCACGAACATGACCCAATCATGGCTACTGTCCCTGCTTGAAAATTCTGTCCCTCAACGTGAAGGGACTTAACTCTCCCAATAAGCGACACCAGCTATGGCGTTACCTCCTGCACCACAATCCAGATGTAATCCTCCTACAGGAGACTCACTTGGTGAAAGCTGATGTCCCCCGCATAGCCCACCCCCGTTACCCTCTTCAATTCTGGGCCACGGCCCCTTCTAAAATAGCTGGAGTGGCGATACTCTGTAGGCCGGGCATCCGGCAGGGGGAATCCAAAGTATTTCGCAGCCAAGATGGTTGCTTCATCGAGGTGGGGGTCAAGATTGGACACTGGTCTCTCACCCTGTGCAATGTTTATGCACCTAATCAGGCGCAGGACTCCTATCTCCGGGCACTCCTGAGGGACCATATACCGCAGGCGGATCCTTCCCTTATCATAGGGGGCGATTTCAACATGGTGTGGGATGCTGCTATGGATCGCAGCGACGGTTCCTTTCACGGGACGGGGGCTATGTCCTCTGCCCTCAAGAGGTAGTTGTCAGACCTTGGTCTGCTAGATTCCTGGCGCTATCACTCACCCGACACACGCAACTATTCCTATTACTCCCATGTGCACCGCTCGTACTCGCGCATTGACTACATTTTTATCTCCCACGCTCTGATCGGTGAGACACTATCGGCCTCCATGTCCGACATATCTGTCTCCGACCATGCCCACATTGAACTTCATCTGCGGGATCGGGCTACACACGCTCCTCAGACACCCCGCTGGCAACTACCTCCACACATTCTTCGAGACCCAGTAGATGTAGCGGAACTACGCGCTGCTATTGAGTCTTATTTTGAAACTAACGACATTCCTGAAACCCCCTTCCCCGTAGTGTGGGACGCATTCAAGGCCACGATCCGCGGTCATATCACATCTAATGCGATTGCACGGGCGCGGGAAGCGCGCCTTTTGGAGAACAACCTTTCCAGAGATATAAAAGCTCTTGAAAAGCAGGACCAGCAGCGCCCCTTACTCATACATAAAAGACGCCTGGCAACTCTCCGAGGGCAGTTGCGCGCCCTTAGAACAAATAAAGCTGAACGGGCTCTCCTGGCACTGAAGCAACGTTACTACAAAGGGGGGGACAAGGTGGGCGCGGTTCTGGCTAAGCCCCTGCGGGCACGGGCAGCTAAGGCGCACATAGCTAACATCCAATGCGGCGATGGCACGTGGGCTACTACTGAGGCGTCCAAACGCGACACCTTTCATACATACTACAATAATCAATAATTCCACCAGGCTCTCGAATATATATATGGGGGATATAGGCATTTTGGAGAATAATATACTAAGGTTGTGGGAAGAAAATGGTTACGTCCAGATCCAGGATTTTATCAAGGGGAATTGCTGGAAAACCTGGGCGGAGATTGAAACAGGACTTCAACATTCTAACACAATCTTAAAGTGGTCATTTATTAGACTAAATCTTATACTGGAAAAATTAGATATGGAAAACCTGCGCAATAAAATTAGCATTAGCGAAGCACTTAACTGCCCCATTAGTCGGAAGATTAGTATCTGGATTAAAATCTTTGAGGAAAATAATTCTTTCTCACTATATGAAAAAATTAGAGACAGATGGAAGAAAAGGGAAGATATACAGATTTTTAAACCAACTTGGAATAGGCTTAATAAGCTTAACACTGTTATATTCAGAGGGGCAAATTTTAAACGCATGCAATATTATTCGAAATGGTTGATATATAGAACACCCTCCTTTCTTCACAATATATACCCCCATATAGAAGACAAATGCTTCCGTTGCCCTGAGAAAGGTACCTGGGCACATATCATCTGGAAGTGCCCAAAAATTCAGAGTTTGTGGGAGGAGATCGAGAAATATCTTCGAACCACAATAGACCCTCTCATCTCATTCGATGAATCTATTGCAGTTTTGGGCTGTTCTCCTGCTATTTCTTTGCACGAGGGGTCTTTGTTTATTGCTGCATCAATAGTCAGATCTTTAATCCTGCAACTCTGGAAATCAGAGAAAGTACCTACCTTTAATGCATGGAGAGCAAAATTATCTAAAATACAAGAATTAGAAAGGAAATATGCTATAAGATCAGGAGCCATAAGAAAGTATGAGAAATATTGGAGTATGTTTGAACGATAGGATAATATATTGCAGTTGGTATAATTGGTTGGATCAGATAGGTGTGTATTAATTCTGATATCCTACGTTGCATTTTATCTTATGGTGATCTTTCCTGTACTTTTGTAGTATTTGGTTTTAAAAGATAGAACTTATAGGTATGTAATTTTTATGATCTAACACTTTGCACTTTAACTAATTTTGATCTTTTTCTGCATTACAGGAATATTATGTTTGTACTGTTGAATACTTTGAAATAAGTATCTATAAATTTTTAATAGCTTGTACTTTTGACTAATGTTGTCATCTTCTCTCCTCAATATTTTGGAATACGTATTTATATACGATATAATTGTATGTTTGCAATATCTATGAACTCTCAATAGAAAATAATAAAAAAACCTTTCATACATACTACTCGTCGCTTTACGCCAAAGCCACATCCTCTCCGGATCAGGCACAAGCTATTCTGAACGAATGCACCTGGACACCGATCAGTCAATATCACGCCCAACAACTGGAGGATCCACTCACCCGAGAAGAGCTTGCGAGTGCTCTAAAGGATCTTCCCCTCGGAAAGTTTCCGGGCCCGGACGGCCTCCCCCTATCCTTCTATCGCATCTTCTTGCCACAGCTTCAGACACACCTATTACGTCTTTTTAACTCTTTCACCGACACTGCCGGGCCATCTCCTTCTATGGGGCTGGCGGAAATCGCCCTCATACCCAAACCGGGTAAGGATCCCACTCTCTGTTCGTCTTTCCGCCCCATAGCTCTCTTAAACACGGACCTAAAAATTTACACTAAAATATTAGCTAAGGGACTTGATCCCCATCTACCCGGCCTTATTGAGCCGGACCAGGTTGGCTTCATCCGCCACCGTCAGGGCGCGGACAACGTGCGTCGTATTGCACATCTAGTGGGGAAGGCCCACCACTGGAACATACCTGCATGTTTACTATCTCTCGACGCGGAGAAAGCGTTCGATCGGGTAGATTGGACCTTTCTTCGGGCAGTCCTTCATAAAATCGGGCTGGGCCTGTTAATGATAGCCCGGATCATGGCCCCCTATCTTTCCCCGCAGGCCCGGGTGCGGGTCAATGGTCAACTCACGCATCCCATATCCATACATAGAGGCACGCGGCAGGGATGCCCTCTTTCCCCCCTGTTGTTCGCCCTAGTGGTGGAACCCCTGGCTAAAATGATCCGACAAGCCCCTGACATCCATGGCATCCCCCTTGGAGGCCAGCAACACAAAGTGGCTCTTTTCGCAGATGACCTGATTCTCACACCCCGCCCGCACACCTCCCTCCCGGCCCTTCTCTCCCTGCTACGGTCTTTTGAATTGGCATCTGGCCTCAAAATTAACCACGAGAAGTCCTGGGCACTGAACCTCACGATCCCGAAGGAGGAAATCCCTACACTTCAGTCCCTTGCTGCTTATCAGTGGGCTACCGACTCTATTCGGTACCTGGGGCTTCAATTAACTCCTACGCTTGCCACATGGTCCCAAGTCAATTGGCGGGACTGCAGGAGGGCGGTGCTGGAGGATCTGCGAGTTTGGAAGCCTCTTACCCTCTCTTGGCTGGGCCGCCTACATGCGGTCAAGATGTCGGTGCTCCCCAAAGTCCTATATTTATTTCAATGTCTCCCTACTCCTATCCCGCAACACCAGATCCAAAGTCTCCAACGCGAAATCACCAACTTCATCTGGGGCGGACGCAGGCCGCGCTTCTCCAACAAAATTCTTATGCTTCCTCGGGATAGGGGTGGGCTGGCATGCCCCAATTTGTTGGAGTACTACTGGGCCTCCCATCTCCGTTTCATCTCTGAGTGGATGGCGTGGGAGAGCGAGAAGGTCTGGTTCCATATGGACAGAGCGGTCACTGGAAGATCCATTTGGGATCTCCCCTGGCTGCCCCGGACCTCACGCTCCTGTAGTGCCTACATTGCCCTCCCCACCAAGACAGTGCTTGACATTTGGGACAAAGTAGCAGTTTCTAAGGGCCTCACCACCTTTCCGTCCCCTCACACCCCCATTGCTGGGAACTCACAGTTCCCGCCTGCTCTCAACCCCCCAGTTTTCTCTGAATGGTTGGATGGTGGATGCAGAACGATTGGAGATCTGTTTCTGGGCGATACATTTAAGTCCTTTGATCACTGCAGAGAAGAGTTCCAGCTCCCGAAGTGAGCCAAACTACAATACATACAGCTCCGTCATTGGGTGCACACATCTTCTCTGCAACAGGCCGCCACCCGAACGCTCACTCCTTTTGAATGCTTAGTACGCTCTTTTGATTACTCTAAGGGGCTAATATCCCGGACTTATCATGTTTTTCAACACCCCCCATTTGTTGCCCTTCATCCATACCAGCGTCAATGGCAATCGGCCGCCCCTTCTGAAATCGCCCCCGCCCAATGGAACCGCCTGTGGTGAGACATCCCGAAAGTCTATCGCTGCATCTCCCAACGGGAAACAGCATACAAGATTATGACCCATTGGTATTATACCCCCCTTAGACTGCATAAGATGTTCCCCGCTACCTCCCCTCTGTGTTGGAGATGCTCGAACTCCCCGGGTGGCTGTCTTCATATCTGGTGGACATGTCCGCTCTTGACCCTCTACTGGAAAGAGGTCCTAAGTCATATCAAAACGGTGCTTGGCTTCCCCCTGCCTGAAACTCCAGCTACAGTACTCTTGGGTCTTAAACCTGACAATCTGCGCGCACTAACCCGCAGTGATTGGCATATTGCCCTCCACATGCTAGGCGCGGCTAAACAACTTATTGCCCTATACTGGAAGAAAGCAGAGACCCCTCCAATTAACGTTTGGTTCACGCGTTTGTGGCATACTGTGACTATGGAATTACTTGCCGCGCGCTTGCAGTCCCGCGACACCCACTTCACCAAACTATGGCAGCCGCTAGTCACCTTCCTCTGTAAAATGGAGCACGCCCGTCTTCAACCTCCGAAACTTCGGGCCCTGCGCTTCTTTGATGACGCTGTGTATCCTCCAGATCTTGAAGGATCCTCCGCACATTCCGACTGAGCCCTCCTCTCCATTCGCCCTCACCCCCTCCGTCTTGGCGTCCTTCTTTTCTTCCTCCTTTCTCCCCTTCAAGATTTTTTGTTGTCTATCCTTCCTTTGTTTATTTTTCCATGTACATCTTTCTATTTGCATTTACGTTGCTTTTGTTCTATTCGTTCTTTTGGATTGAAGGCTCCTCTTACTCGAGCTTCGAGGCTGTGTCTACTTACTATGCGGCCGCCCCGTCATGGGTTGTAGGCGACTTGCTGTGTAACTTTTGCATCGACAAAATCCACCTGCGTTTTATATGCTTATTTAAACTACGCAGCCGCCCCTCTATAGGTTTGTAGGCGACACGCTGTGTACGTGAGGAAAGTCCTTCTGGTTCCTTTAAATGAAAAAAATTTAAATATATAGAAGAAAACATTTTACAATGGCCTACAGATCAACCTTTATTATCATTGACTGATAATTAAAGTAAACAAAGACAGAAAGGCCATGTTAAAAATGCAAACAGTTCTACTTAAGTATAATGTCTGGGCCGTTGTTGTCTTTTAAAACATCAATCAATCAATCAATCAGGTAATTGTAAGCGCGCTACTCACCCGTGAGGGTCTCAAGGCGCTGAGGGGGGGGGGGTATGCAGATCTGTTTAGCCGAAAAGCCAGGTCTTGAGGGTCTTCCTGAAGGTGTTCAGGGAGGGGGCGCGTCTGATGTCTGCCGGTAGCTCGTTCCAGGTCTTGGCTGCAATGTGAGAGAAGGATCTTCCGCCTGCTCTGGCTCTGTGGATGCGCGGGGTTTCGGCCAGTGCGAGGTTGGAAGATCGGAGGTTTCTTTTGGGTACGTGGAAGTTGATTCTGTCGTTGAGGTATTTGGGTCCATTGTGTGTGTAGGCATTTGTAGGTGTGAGTGAGGATTTTGAAAGTGACTTTTCTCCACGGGGAGCCAGTGGAGACTTCGTAGGTGTTGGCTGATGTGTTCGTGTCGGGGGATGCCGAGGACGAGTCTGGCGGCGGTGTTCTGTACTGTCTGGAGTTTGCGGAGTAGGGACTTGTTGATGCCGGCGTAGAGTGCGTTTCCATAGTCCAGTCTGCTGGTGATGAGTGAATGGGTGACTGTCTTCCTTGACTCAGGGGGGATCCACTTGAAGGTCTTGCAGAGGATGCGGAGGGTGTTGAAGCAGATGGAGGTGACGGCGTTGACCTGTCGGTTCATGGTAAGTGATGAGTCGAGTACGATGCCGAGGTTCTTGGCGTGGTCTGAGGGAGTAGGTGGGCTTCCGAGGGCGGTCGGCCACCAGGTGCTGTCCCATGCAGAAGGGGTGGTACCGAGGACGAGGACTCTAGTCTTCTCGGCGTTGAGCTTCAGGCAGCTGTTGGTCATCCAGACTGCGACGTCTTGCATTCCTTTCTGGAAGTTGAGTTTGGCAGTGGTGGGGTCTTTGGTGAGGGAGAGGATGAGCTGGGTGTCGTCGGCGTAGGATACGATGTTGAGGCCGTGTTGTCGGACGATGGCTGCGAGGGGGCCATGTAGATGTTGAAGAGGGTGGGGCTCAGTGATGAACCCTGTGGGACTCCGCAGGTGATTTTCGTGGGGTCGGAGAGGAAGGGTGGGAGTCTGATCCTTTGGCTTCTTCCGGTGAGGAATGATCGGATCCAGTCCAGGGCTTTTCCTTGTATGCCTGCATCGTGTAGTCTGGCGACTAGTGTGCGGTGGGAGACGGTGTCGAAGGCCGCTGATAGGTCGAGTAGGATGAGGGCTGCGGAGTGGCCTTGGTCCAGGAGGGTGCGGATGTCGTCTGTGGCGGTGAGCAGGGCGGTCTCTGTGCTGTGGTTGCTTCGGAATCCAGATTGGGACGGGTCGAGGACGGCGTTCTCTTCAATGAATCGTATCAGTTTCCTGTTGACTGTTTTCTCTGCAACTTTGGCTGCGAAGGGGAGGAGCGAGATGGGCCGATAGTTCTTGAGGTCGGTGGGGTCAGCTGTGGGCTTCTTGAGCAGGGGTCTGACTTCTGCGCGCTTCCAGTCATCTGGGAAGGTGCTTGTTTTGAAGGTGGTGTTGATGGTGCGTTGTAATGTGGGTGCGATGGCGGCCGTGGCTCTGTGGTAGATGTGAGGGGGGCAGGGGTCAGTGGGGGCCCCCGAGTGGATGCTTTTCATGGTCGAGGCGGTGTCTTCGGCCGTGATCGGTGTCCAGTTGGAGATGGTGGGCTGGCTGGTGTTTCTGGGGGGCGAGGGGCCATCTGATGAAGTTGTCGTAGAGGTTTTTTAACTTGAGGTGGAAATAGGTTCCAAGCTTGTCGCAGAGGTCTTGGGATGGGGTGATGTCTGTGGCTTCGCTGCGTGGGTTGGTGAAGTCTTGAATGACACTGAAAAGTTCCTTGGAGTTGGTGGAGTTGGCCAGGATTTTGTAGTGGATGAAGTTCCTCTTGGTGGCTCTGATCTGGTTGTGGTAGTCCATCATGGCGTCCTTGTAGGTGGTGTGGTTTTTGGTTGTCTTGGTGTTTCTCCAGTTCTTCTCCAGGTGTCTGCAGGTGCGTCTGGCTTCTTGGAGAGTGGTGGTGAACCAGGCGACTTTCCTGGGGCATTGTCTGTCGGGGTTGCGTAGCAGGGCGAGCTCGTCTGCGCAGTTGAAGATCCAGGTGTGGAGTTCTCTGGCTGAGTCGTTTGCGTCGGGTGCCCAGGCGTGGTTGTCTCGGGTGAGGGTGGAGTTAAGTTGCTCGTCGGTAACCTTGCTCCAGTTCCTTCGAGGTGGGCGTGGGGCTGGTTTGGGTGCCTTGGGTTTGTTGATGGCGAAGTGAACGCAGTGGTGGTCAGTCCATGGCGGCTGCGTTGTGTGGCTGAATTGGACGCTGTTTCCTGCCGCGAAGATGGGGTCGACGGTGTGTCCTGCTCTGTGGGTCGGTGTGTTGACGAGTTGTTTAAGTCCGATGCTGGCGAGGTTGTCACGAAGGATAGTGGAGTTGGGGTCGCTGGGGTTGTCGAGGTGGAAGTTCAGGTCTCCAATGAGTATGTAGTTTGTTGAGGCGATGGCGTGGGGTGCGATGAAGTCGGTGATGGTGGTGGCCAAGGGTGTTCGGGAGCTGGGGGGTCTGTAGATGAGGGTTCCTCAGAGTGTGGCTTTGGGGGTGGTCTGGATCTGGAAGTGCAGGTGTTCGGCGATGGGGAAGGTTTCGCTGGAGGTGGTGAGGCGAAGAGTGCTCTTGTGGGCGATGGCGAGGCCCATTCCTGGGTGGTTGGGGAGGTCTTTCCTCTGGATCTTGTATCCGTCTGGGATGGCGGTGCTGATGTCGGGGGCGGAGGATGCGTTGGTCCAGGTCTCTGTGAAGAAGGCGATGTCGGGCGAGAGAGAGTCGAGTAGGTTCCAGATTTCCATGGCGTGTTTGTGTACGGAGCGTACGTTGAGGAGGATGCATTTTAGGGTGTCGCCGGTGCTGGCTTCGGCGGTGTTGGAGGCCGGGGTGGCGGTGAGTGTCTGGCGGCAGTGGAGGCAGGAGAACTGGCCGTGGGTCGTGTTCGGCGAGGCCTGTTGGCATTCTCCAAGTCTTCCAGGGTTGAGTGGGAGGAGGGTGGTGGTGTCGTAGCGATGGGTAGTGGGAGGTCCAGGGTTCCTGGCGCTGGCCGCGGTCGGGCCGCGGTCGGGTCGCGGACAGGCGCAGATGGGCTTGCCTTCGGCGCGCCGGCAGCGCGCCGGCTGCGCAGGGGCCACCATTAAGTAGGGGAGGGAGAAGAGGCTGGGAGGCGGGAGCGGGGGAATTCCGGGGGGGAGGGGCCACAGGGGCAGCAGCGGCAAAAGGCGAAAGGAACAGGCAGGCACATGTGGCTGGTATTTTCCTCTAGGAAAGGTGGCAATCCTTCCTCCTAGACTAACCCTTAAATGCTCCACCCCACCACAGAGCCATGCAGGAATGCTTCGCACTCATTGTGAAGTACAATAGTACAATATCACACAGGACACTTAGGGCCTGATTTAGAGTTTGGCAGATGGGACGGTTTTCCTCCAACTTTATTACAAGTGCCATAGGATATAATGAACTTGTAATACAGCGCACGGGATAACCGTCACGTTTGTGATGGATTGTCCCATCTGCCAAACTCTACATCAGGCCCCTAGATATAAGAACTAAACATTAGTTAATCCCTATTAACTACTGACCTCCCCAGGAACTGAATAGAAAGCCTTACATGGGTCCAAACAGTCAACCATTCTACAACACCTCTTGTAACTCAGTACTGGGGCTCACACAATGCTCACCTTCCACTTTAATTCTGAATTGTAACACCTCTGATTTTTAAACACTGGGAGCACATAACTTTACAAATGCACCTCTAGAGTTAAAATATGATTCCATGTCAAAAGGACACATTGACCCAGATGTACTAACACTTTGAGTGTGGTTTGCATCACAAAAGTGACACAAACTTAGCACAAATCGTTGTAGTTAGATTTATTTTCCAACGTAAATCATGATTTGCTGTGAAATAATTCCCAAAGTAACAAAAAGTAGTGTTACTTCATCTCAAAGGGGCATACTTTGGGTGATAAGTGGGCATTACCATTAAACCACCCATAGGTTTTGATGAACATCACTATCTCCTAACATTTGTAAATGGATTTGCGTACAACCAAAATTACACCCCCTAGAGGCAGGTGTAACAATGAAGTAACTTTTAAAAGTCACCACATTTTTCCAGCTTTTCATCTGTGCTACATTTTACAGCACATATAAAAAGTGTGAAAAGTATTAAAGCATATTTTTTGTACTGTACAGTACAAAATCTGTGCTTGACAGAACACACAAGCCCTTGCACTATGGTGCAAGGGTGTGTGCATTGATGCATGGCATCGTAAAGTTTACTAGTGCTGGAGGAGAGAAAAACAGCACCATATCTTAATAAATATGGCGCTGTTTTCCTGTCACCCTTTGTTGCAACGCGGCACAGCAACTTTGGTTGCTGCACTGCACCAAAACATAGTACATTTCCCCCTTGCCTCCAACCCTAGGCTTTCGTTTACTACTATATTGCACTCTGTGGCATACAACATTGGTATCAAGTTCAAGTGATCCCATTAAACTGTCACTCTTCGAATCAATGATTTATGGAAAGAAAATCCAGGGCTGGAGAAGTTATGCATTTGCAACTTTGAATCACTTGATTACCCTATGCACCTTATTCCTGATCTGCATCACTGACACAAGACAGAGCCTTCTGGGGTTGATTCTGTCCTAACCTATTGCTTTTCCTCATGTTCTGGAACTGAGGACCACACATAGCTCTGCTCTTCCACTTCAGTTTGGAACATATTTATATTTACAAATGTAAAAATCCCTGGAATCACCACATACCCTTTCCCATTAGCTCAGAAAAATAAATGTCACTCCTGCCACACATTCACTTCAGGTGTTGAGAGCTTTGGATGCCTTTCAAATCAGAAATGTATATAACACAAGGGGTCTAAAAACACATCCCACTAATCTTGAAAAACATGTTTTCTTCAGTTCACGTGAAAAGCTGAACATGGTCATTCATACCTGGGCCTACCCTGTTAAAATATTCTTTATGATAAACAACTTCCTCCTGGCATGTACAAGTCAAAAGGGTCGCCAGCGGGCCCAAATCTACTGACGTTCGGTCGGCGGGCCGGGCCGGGCCATACATACAGCTCCTTATGCTGGCTTCGGCCGTGGGGAGAGGCCGCGCTGCCAGAGAGGAGGTGGGGTGGCAGGCTGCCTGAACCTTACAGACTATCGGTGGGGGCCTTCATTGCAGTAGGTGGCCCCCAGTGTTAGGCACTCCCAGATCACTGCCCTCTGCAATAGTGGGACCTCCACGATGCTGAGAGGAGGAGGAGGGCGGAGCTGACATGCCGACCCAGGCCAGAGGATGGTAAGGCTTCGGAAGCCCGTGCAGTGCTAGTCCTAGCCGAAGTGTGACAACTGAACACGTGTGGCCTGGTGGAGGAGGAGGCAAGGCCTGCAGAGACCAGCGGCCTAGCTACGAAGGAGGGCCAGCAAAGCTTTCGTAATGGAGCAGGCAGAGGCCTGCTTGATGAGAGATTCTCCTCCCGTTCTCCTCCTTACATACAAACAATATCATTGGTACTTCATCCCCTTCCCCCCACACAATAGAAGGAGCACACATATTAAGAGGGGGACCCCCCCACAAGACTAGATCCTCGTTGGAGGTGGCGGACCCCTTCTATCCTGGGTACTCTGGGGCATTCTTTGGTCACACTGAAGGCTGTGTAGGGTCCTGTTGGAGACAATCCGGAGCCCGCAGTTGGTAGACACTGCAACAGTCTGATATAGAAGTTTGATGGTGGTTTGAAGAAGAGAGCACAACTACGAAGGGCCCTGGTGGCTGATTCTACATACGCTCCAATATGGCACGAGATAAGCCCACACCTGCAGCTGTCAAGCAAAAAATAGATAAATATGCAAAACATACAGTCTCTGCAGGAAAGGCCAAGGTGGTAGGAGAGGCAGCTGTGATGGAGGAAAGTGCCCAGACGTCAACCATATTGCAAGCTATTCAAGACCTCAACGTTACCATGGAGGGAAAGATGAGGAAATTGGAAGTGGACCTGGCACTGATCCGCCAAGATCTCCACAACACAACACAGAGTCACTGAAGTGGAAAATTGGCTCTCAGAAATAGAGGACACTGTCAAGACCCATGGAGAGTGCCTGGCGATGCTGCAATGACTGGTGAATCATTTGGAGGCAGAATAGCCTGAGAGTGGTGGGCATTCCTCAGGGAGTGAAGGGAGCTACACCCACCAAGTTCATGTGGGACTTGGCTGGTGAGTTGGGTTCCCAAAGATGAAATATCGGCGTATTTCATGGTTGAACGCGCCCACAGGGCTCTGACTACTAAGCCACCAGTGGGGGCCCCACCTAGACTATTCATCGTGCTGGTGCTTAACTATGCTGACAGAGACGCGATACTTAGGGCGGCCCGGAAGATGGACCGTGTGATGTACCAATCTACCCCAGTGCTAATTTTCCCTGACTACACTTTGAGGGTGCAGCAACAATGTTGCTCTTTCCAGGAGGCCAAAAGCAAGCTCAAGTATGTGCTTTTATTTCCGGCCTGTCTAAAGGTTCTGTTTCAGGGTAAATCCTATTTTTTCAACTCTCGAGAAGCAGTCTGGAATTGGATTGAGGAGAGGCCACTCCTCCACACTCTTTTACTTTCTGAGAAGGTGGGACACGCAGGGGGGTGATGGGCGGAGGGGGGAGAGGTGCAGAAGGAATGGCACATGGCCCTATGCAGGAAATTGAGGAGCAGAGAGAGGAGGTCATGATTGATGGAGGCCAGGCCTTACAGGAAAAAGAAAGACATGGCCACATCCAAATGGCGCCGGCTCCTATGATGGCGCTGTGGGTCGGGTGGGAGCGGCTGCCCTTCACCTGACCAGCAGATTGAGTAATTTATGTGCGACTTACCTTTGGTGATACTGTTGTATCTGCAGGGAGTGTCCGCAGCCTAAATACAATAGTTGCTGCCCTTTTTTCCATGTTGGGGTGGGTTTCGGTTAGAGAGGGGGGGACAGGCGTTAGGGGTGATGTTTATCACACAATAGCCATGTTGGCTAGGTCCCTTGATGCACCATGACAGGTACTTTCAATTCTGGAAGTATGGGATGGGAGAGGGGAGGGAGTGGGGGTGAGTTGGGGGGGTTGTTTTTCTCTTTTTGACACAGGTGGGATGGTTTACTACAGACACACTGCAGATATACATGAGTGGTGGACAAGTTATTCTAACATATCTTACCTATGCCAACCACTACCTCTGTAGAAGTTGAAGGTGTGACCTCCATAAGCCCAACAAATCTTACAATAGTGTTGTGGAATGTGAATGGAATAATGGACAAGATCAAGAGAGGGGCAATCCACATGGCAGCTCGGAGGACGGAGGCAGATGTTGTCCTCCTTTAAGAAACCCATCTCCTGGGAAATAGATGCCCCTTCTTGGCTAGAAAGGGATTTTCCCAAATCTATCATGTGGGCTTCCATAGGTACTCTACGGGTACGGCTATTCTGGTCAGGTGACGTACTCCCTGCTGATCTCCACGGTGTGGCAGAACAGGTTGGGTTGCTATGTGGTGATAACGGGGGCATTGCAGGGTCTCCCACTTATCCTTAATATGTGTTAAGCTCCACCTCTACTTTCAGTTGGCTTTCTATCTACACTGGGAGACTTAGTGAGGGAGTTGCCGGAGGCCCCGTGGATTTTGGGTGGAGACCTGAATGGGGTATGTAATGTGGGCCTAGATGCTCAACGACCAGGACAGGTGGGGGGGGACCCACAGCACTGGCGACTTTGTGCGTAAACTGAACCCAGTAGATGTGTGGAGGGCACACCATCCAGCAGAGTGAGGTTACACCTTTTGCTCTGGGGCCCACCAGTCTTTCTCGAGATTGGACTACTTCTTTATGCCGGTTGGGGAGTGTCACAGAGTGTTGGCGGTAAGACATCTCACAAGGGCTTGTCTTACCACTCCTCGGTGGAGACGGTTTGGGCCTTTGGCACAAAAGGAATGCGGGCGGTTTGGGGGGCTGAACAAATGGTATCTTCAACAAGAGGACTTTAGAGATATGTGTCAGAACCAGAACCGTTCACTAAAAAAAGACAATTGTCTAGCTAAAAAACAGTAATCAATCTGTATCCTTATACAGTATAATCCCAGAAATTTCTATAGTTAAACCACAAAACTGGTTAAGAAATTATTTTTATTAAAAATTATTTTAAAACATATTCATACAATTAAGCAATAAAAACATTACTCTACCTCCCACTATAGGTTACAATCTCATTTCATTACACATATATAAAAATCATAATCTCATTTCATTACACATATGGATAAAAACTCTAAAAACAGTCGACGTAGCGTTTCGGTGACACCTCAATGTTTTCACCTTCCTCAGGACTACAAAGTTTTCATCAGATCTAAATAATAGAAATACATGATTTAGCAATATATATAAGCTCATACTCAATATACCCTTTTCCTAATACTGTATTCAGCATATCACTAATTTTATTCTATACATCGGCTACTATTTCTTTACACTCGGTCCTTCAAGGTCATTCTAAAATTGTAACATACTTTATGTACCACTTTTATTTAGTGTTGATTCGTTATGTTCATACGTTCTTTGCATCAACACACACATGATTTCTAAAAATAGAATTTAGGATACATATAATATGGATAACACGGTATTTCTAAGTTACTCTCAATGACTTAACAAAACACTCATATAAACTTTAAAATTCTCCATCTACTCTATTACCATATAATATATGGGCAAGCTTAAGGAAGTCTTCCTAAAATCGATTGTGCAAGCTTGTTTTTGATTTTAATTGTATGGTGAGTGGGGAAAGCAGAAACCATTCAGTGTTTTTATTTATCCTCCCCAAAACGATTGCTGGCAGCGTCTTGTACCAACTGCTACTTTATCGAGGTATAAATCTATTAATGTTTTATTCTACGAAACTCTTCGCATACCTTTTAATAACAGTTGTAAATTCTTTCTAACTGTCCGTTAGAGCCACCATACTATTCGGGTGCAGGAGTTGATTATAAAAACTCGACACTGTCTCCGTCTAGAAAAACGAGGCATATTTATCACATTTTGCTATAATTATTCGGAAATTTTTATTTTGTGTTTGTAAACATTTTTAAAACGCGCTTACCTATTCAGATCAAACAGTATGCCGTCCGGTATAAGTCGCTTTAATTTAGAAAAACAGGGATCGACGTTTTAAACATTGACGATGCCTTTTATATTGTGGTTCGTTTGTCGACCTTAAGCGCTTTAGGCAATCTATAGGGAAAACAACGTACATGAAGATTTCTTTTAAAATAATATGAAAACCATAAAAACAACATCTACATCTAAGCGCTGTTTATTATGGGATAATTTGATTATAACGAAGTATGCGGCATTCAATATGGGCTCACTACACTCTCCAAAAAAGTCATAGATCTTTTTTTGTTTAATAATAAATTCAGAATGTCTTAGCGTTATCAGCTATACAGGTTTATATGCCAATCCTCACAAGTGGTTATTGAATATGCTGATTATATTTATATCCATAAGGTCCATAAGTTAAACCTCTACTATCATTTGGATCGATGCACTATTTCACATATACTCAAAAGACCAAAATAATCATCAAGTTTATAATGTCCCATATTCCAGATAGAGGCGGTCTGAATTACAAATACAGTAAACCGCAACATCCATTGTCTAAGCTCTCTTGGGAACACATCACTTGTGGGGGATATATCCTCAAGCTAGTATTTCAGATTGATAAAATATCTTACTCAAGACGCCAAGATCAAGTATATTTGGTATATTTTAGATTTTAAACAAATTCCATCGTCTCCTACTCACTGGATCGGAAATAGCGGCCTCCTTGCTCTAACGGACTTCCGTAATCGGGATGTATGCGCTTCCGGGTTCCCGACCTATTTATGTTACTGTCGGTGATCACGTGACTGACGTCACGTGGAGTGTTTAAACTTACAAAAATAGAAAATCAAGCAGTCGCTACTCAAACGCTACCAATGGCGGCCATCTTGTAATGTTAAACTATCGTTACAACAGATACTATAAGGTATCTTTCACAGAAGATTATGGCTTTAGACTGACTTAAATGCCAAAACACTACCGCAATCTACCATATTAAAATATTATAGTGTTATTCCGTGTCTCTCAACTACTCTAAATAGAGAAATTCGAAAACACATCACACGGCTGATTTTTACTTCAGTAATTGAATGAAAAACACGTCATTTGATAATTCAAATGACGTGTTTTTCATTCAATTACTGAAGTAAAAATCAGCCGTGTGATGTGTTTTCGAAATTTCTCTATTTAGAGTAGTTGAGAGACACGGAATAACACTATAATATTTTAATATGGTAGATTGCGGTAGTGTTTTGGCATTTAAGTCAGTCTAAAGCCATAATCTTCTGTGAAAGATACCTTATAGTATCTGTTGTAACGATAGTTTAACATTACAAGATGGCCGCCATTGGTAGCGTTTGAGTAGCGGCTGCTTGATTTTCTATTTTTGTAAGTTTAAACACTCCACGTGACGTCAGTCACGTGATCACCGACGAGTAACATAAATAGGTCGGGAACCCGGAAGCGCAACACATCCCGATTACGGAAGTCCGTTAGAGCAAGGAGGCCGCTATTTCCGATCCGGTGAGTAGGAGACGATGGAGTTTGTTTAAAATCTAAAATATACCAAATATACTTGATCTTGGCGTCTTGAGTAAGATATTTTATCAATCTGAAATACTAGCTTGAGGATATATATCCCCCACAAGTGATGTGTTCCCAAGAGAGCTTAGACAATGGATGTTGCGGTTTACTGTATTTGTAATTCAGACCGCCTCTATCTGGAATATGGGACATTATAAACTTGATGATTATTTTGGTCTTTTGAGTATATGTGAAATAGTGCATCGATCCAAATGATAGTAGAGGTTTAACTTATGGACCTTATGGATATAAATATAATCAGCATATTCAATAACCACTTGTGAGGATTGGCATATAAACCTGTATAGCTGATAACGCTAAGACATTCTGAATTTATTATTAAACAAAAAAAGATCTATGACTTTTTTGGAGAGTGTAGTGAGCCCATATTGAATGCCGCATACTTTCGTTATAATCAAATTATCCCATAATAAACAGCGCTAGATGTAGATGTTGTTTTTATGGTTTTCATATTATTTTAAAAGAAATCTTCATGTACGTTGTTTTCCCTATAGATTGCCTAAAGCGCTTAAGGTCGACAAACGAACCACAATATAAAAAGGCATCGTCAATGTTTAAAACGTCGATCCCTGTTTTTCTAAATTAAAGCGACTTATACCGGACGGCATACTGTTTGATCTGAATAGGTAAGCGCGTTTTAAAAAATGTTTACAAACACAAAATAAAAAATTTCCGAATAATTATAGCAAAATGTGATAAATATGCCTCGTTTTTCTAGACGGAGACAGTGTCGAGTTTTTATAATCAACTCCTGCACCCCGAATAGTATGGTGGCTCTAACGGACAGTTAGAAAGAATTTACAACTGTTATTAAAAGGTATGCGAAGAGTTTCGTAGAATAAAACATTAATAGATTTATACCTCGATAAAGTAGCAGTTGGTACAAGACGCTGCCAGCAATCGTTTTTGGGGGAGGATAAATAAAAACACTGAATGGTTTCTGCTTTCCCCACTCACCATACAATTAAAATCAAAAACAAGCTTGCACAATCGATTTTAGGAAGACTTCCTTAAGCTTGCCCATATATTATATGGTAATAGAGTAGATGGAGAATTTTAAAGTTTATATGAGTGTTTTGTTAAGTCATTGAGAGTAACTTAGAAATACCGTGTTATCCATATTATATGTATCCTAAATTCTATTTTTAGAAATCATGTGTGTGTTGATGCAAAGGGCGTATGAACATAACGAATCAACACTAAATAAAAGTGGTACATAAAGTATGTTACAATTTTTAGAATGACCTTGAAGGACCGAGTGTAAAGAAATAGTAGCCGATGTATAGAATAAAATTAGTGATATGCTGAATACAGTATTAGGAAAAGGGTATATTGAGTATGAGCTTATATATATTGCTAAATCATGTATTTCTATTATTTAGATCTGATGAAAACTTTTGTAGTCCTGAGGAAGGTGAAAACATTGAGGTGTCACCGAAACGCTGCGTCGACTGTTTTTAGAGTTTTTATCCATATGTGTAATGAAATGAGATTATGATTTTTATATATGTGTAATGAAATGAGATTGTAACCTATAGTGGGAGGTAGAGTAATGTTTTTATTGCTTAATTGTATGAATATGTTTTAAAATAATTTTTAATAAAAATAATTTCTTAACCAGTTTTTGTGGTTTAACATAGAAATTTCTGGGATTATACTGTATAAGGATACAGATTGATTACTGTTTTTTAGCTAGACAATTGTCTTTTTTTAGTGAACAGCTCCATTGATATTTTGATAGCACACATCGTAATAGACACTCGGTCCAGGGTGAGGTTTTTGTCCTCCCGTTTTTAGAATATAGGGACACTTGTGTCTTTGTCGTAGTTGTACCCCGTCCCTTTTTTAGATACTGGGGTGACTCCCTTCTTCCTTAATTTTTCAGAACCAGAACCAGCAGTTTTTCACTGAAAATCAGGGCTCAGTGTCCTCAATGGGAATATTGTGGGAGGCCCACAAAGCCACACTGAGGGGACATATTTATAGTAACATCAAAGGCCATAGGGAAAAAGACAGGCAGAAGATCAAAGATCTCGAGGAGCATATCTTACATTTGGAAAGTCGTTTGCTGACTCGGAACAGGAGGATCTTCTGAGGGATTCCTTACACACACAGATCCTACTCAAGCAGGAGCTGACACAAGAGGCTCGAGAGGAGTGGAGAGTCACCCGTAGCAGAATCTGTCAGTGGGGAGATAAGGCCAGCAAGATTTTGCACTGGCTCTGCACTCCCAGACTGGCCCCGGCCCCTATGGCCTACTTACAAGTGAGCGACGCATCGAGGGTGGTGGGGAGCGAACCAATAGCTAGGGCCTTTGCCACTATTACAAGACCCTCTATCAGGAAGACCCGATGAGTCCGCAATATGATTTATACCAGTTTGTGTAGGATCTGCCGATGCCCACCCTGTCTTTAGAAGATAGGGATGCCTTAGAAACTGAGATCATTAGTGAGGAACTGAGGGCGGCCATGGCACAGCTGCAATCAGGCAAGGCGCTGGGGCCCCATGGGTTCTCCCCCGAATATTGGCGCTTAGTGTGGCCTCAGGTGGGTCAGGTAATGCTAGGAATGTTTCAGGAGGTGCTAGAGAGGGGCGAACTGCCTCCTGACCTCAGGACAGCTGACATTGTGGTGCTCCCAAAGCCCAATACGGAGGGCACGTGATGTGAAGGCTTTCGGCCCATCTCACTCTTAAATGTGGAGGTGAAAGTATGGGTCAATGTGCTGGCTAACTGGCTGGGGAACGTTTTCGAGCATCTAGTTCATCCCGATCAGGTTTATGCCACGGAGGGCCACACGCCATAACTTGAGACGGGTGCATAACACGATTGCCGTAGGTGGCTCTATGGAGGAACATAGAGTCTTAATGTCAGTTCATTTTCAGAAGGCATTCAACTTGGTTGATTGGGCCATTATGTTTGCTCTCCTTGCCTGAGTGGGCTGTGGTCCTAAGTTCATCAAGTATATTTGTCTTATGTACACGAACCTCCGAGCTGAGGAGCATGTGGGGGTGGTCTGGGACTGGTTCCCAGTGATGAGGGGTACCCATCAGGGGTGCCCCTTGTCCCCCTTATTATTTGCAGTAGTAATTGAACCTTTGGCAGCTTGGTTATGAATAGATGCACTGTACAGAATATTTTAGTGGGGTGCTGCATTGTATATGCAGATGAAGTGCTTCTGTAATTGGGGGACCCGGCCGTATCAGGACCTAGGGCGATGCAGATGCTGGATATATTTGGCACGTACTCAGGCCTATGACTCAACCCCCTCTTTTTTTGTGAAAATCAATGTAGTGTTGCGGACACTACTCTGGGTCGGTGGAATACCACGCATCTCCTTAGAAAAGTGTTGCAGGCCAGTGTTTGAAGGGGGAGTGGCCACACTGGATGTTCGCGTGTATTACTGGACAGCCCATCTTCTTATTATCAATGACTGGTGGATTAGGGGGTTCGGGGACCTGGCCTATGCCTTTCAGGGGAGAGCTATGGGTATGCAGGGTCTCCCACACCTGCAATTGGGGGGCAATGTGCTAGAATCTCTTCCACTGACTACCAGGGTGGTACTTGGGATATGGGTGGCATCTAACAAGGCTACCAGCTGGTCTGGCAGGCTAACACTAGAAACGCCGTTGTGGAGAGGTGCATACCTTCCACAAGTTGTGGTCTTGCGAGGCTTTGTGGTGTGGGACAATATAGGAATCTCAACTTTGGAGGACGTTCAACACAATGGCGTGCTGAAATCCTTTCAAGAGCTACAGGAGGAATATTATCTATACCACTTGCAGTTTGTTTAGATATCCTCAACTCCGGCACAGGCTGCTGCTGGCACTTCAGGGCACAGCTGAGGTGCCAGAATTCTCATCACTTGAAGCCAAGCTCTTCCTCACAAACATAAAAGAACATAAGCTATCACAGACATATAAGATGTTTCTGGGGAATGTCCCAGACCCTATGTTGGTGGTACGCAGGGCATGGGAACAAGAGATAGGAGCACTTGATGATGATTGGAGAGAGGCCCAAGAGGCTCCCAGAGAAGCAGTCCTAGCTACACCAGGACCAGACTCTGACGCAAGGGATTGATATCAGATGAAGGGTGCTTAAGGTGCAGGAGCTCCCTGGGAAACTTGTCCCATACTTTTTGGCACTGGCCTGTCCTTTCTCATTTCTGTGAGGGGGTTTGGGGGAAATTAGAGAGAGTTCTGGGCCTGAGCATTCCGAAAGATCCCAGATTGATATTACTTCACGTAACAGACGAGTTGGGTGGCACACGATATCGGAAAGCACTCCTTTGGCTGGGTCTCATAGTAGCCAAGAGGGACATTGCAAACCCTGAAAAGAGGTAGCTGCCCCATCGGTTGAGGTATGGGCCAAAGGCATGGACTTATGTATGGGTATGGAACGGCAGGAGGCTGTCCCCAAAAACCCTACAAGATATGGAAGGGGTGGGCCGAAGCTAGGGGTATACATCAGGAACCCTGCCCAGGCACCCCATGGTCTAACAATGGTATGGGAAGCTGACAAGGAAGAGAGGAGCTGGATAAGGGAGCGAGGAGGGGCTACGTGGGAAAATATTGTACATATATTTTTGTCCTACCTATGTGATGATTATGGCCAAAATGTCAATACACAGTGCTGTTATGCTTGATGTTATAAGTTATATCTGTACTGAATGTTACCGACTTACCTCGGTTAAAAATTCAAATAAAAAGTTGTTAAAAAAAGGATACTGTGGCTGTTTAACAGCGTTCCACTCTGAATTCCAGGAGGAGGGGCTGTGCGGAGAATGTACAAGTTAAACAGAACTCTGACAGCCACGTTTTCCCTCTACTAGCAATGCTCCTGCAGCCTCGGAGGCTAGGGGTCGCAAGGAAAGTGCCAGGGGAAGTGCAGGCGCAACCTCTAAATGTTGTCCATGCTTCATGGATTGTCTAGATCATGGAATACTAGAGAACTCCTTTCACAGTATGGCTTACTTCACCTGTTTTTTCTTAGTTGAAATTTACTTTCATTTAGGGCTGAATGGTGATTATACTACTGTTGAATTTCTTTTGTCCTTTAGAAGAGTCTGAAGAATCATGCTAGCATTAAAATGTCAACAAACCGTACTCATATTGTTAGACTCTGAAAGAAATCTCCAAACCCTCTTTCAGTGGCTCCACAACTGTTAGGTTCGGCCCTTTATCTGGAAATAACATTTTTGCGAAATCACCAATTTGTACCCTAAACTTTCACATGGTGCACTGTGCTGCCTACAGTCTTGGATAACTGTGGATTGCCCCCACTCATACCTATGTATTTTCAGCAGCATCATTCTATACATCAAGTGACTGGCTCGGGTACTGCAGGTTTCCCATTCGTTTGGAGTTAGATGATGTTCACATAACCCACTTTGTTTCAAATTATAATTTGACTCCAATGGTCAAATAATTCCAGGGGAAGATAGTTCTTTGAGTGTATATGGAAGTTGCTTCTTAGAGAGCCACGTTGTACTATTATCTTTAAAGGTATTTCATTCCCTGCCAACGATTCAGAAACCTTAATCAGCTTTGTTTGATCGCACTGACTCCAAATTGGTCCACCAATGTCACTTAGGCAGTTTCATAACCCTCCATCTTAGTCAAAAAGTTATTTTTTTGCGTCTGGAATAATCAATCATTACTGGAGCGATTCCCGATATCTTATGAACAAATCTGTCCGTACTAGAAGGGTTGTTTTAAAGTGGAGGGATCACCGCCGACTGTAGTGGCATGTGAGCATTGCGTATATGACAATCAGAGTGAGTGTCAGAAGGATAATGCCCTTCTTATACCAGAACGGCCATCGTTAATTATTTTGATGGAAACAGTCAACCTGGGGCAAAGCAGATCCGGGCTTTTGAGATAACTACATATATAATGAATGCACAATCAAACACGTGGTGTGCACATCCATGAAGACCTTTCAGTGGAGGGCCAAGACATTTGGTAATTTTTGTTGCAAGGCTGTCGATGTGCTAAGTTACCCAAATGTAGATACAGCAGATATCCTTGCATGATGGGAAGCCTGGGATATGCACTCATTGTAGCCTGCTTATCATTGCTCTTTTCTATGTGCAGCTTTTTATATTGCTAGAGGTGCAGTGAGAGCAGAGAAATGATGCAGATCCTAATGCCACCAACTAAAACTAAGCAAAACATGTTTTGCTAACATCATTTATCCACCCCATATATAAAAGGAATAATGCACAGATTACATGGACAACGCATCTTCACCATGTCTATTTTACAAGTCTATTAATTCAAGGGCATATGGGGATATTGTAAACCACAATGCCGCTTTTTAGGAAGGATGATTTGGTAATCTCGAGCTTTTTATAGTCCAATTTCCTGAGTAGATTCTCCAGTTATAATACTTGGTAATTGTTATTAACACAGCTTCAGACTTGGTCTCAAGAGAAACGCATTCTGATGACTATTCAGTGTAAGATCAAACGTACCTGCTCATTTTCCATGTGGCAACCTGTCCACCTTCCATCATTCTTGCACAACTGGTATGGTTTCTTGTGCAAGTCACGTAAGGCACGAGTTCCCAGAAAAGTGCTATACATGATGTGATGTTTTGTTGTGTTACTCACCAATAGAGTGCTGGAGACTGTTGGGTGAAAGAGGCATAAGCTAACAGTACTTCTTCTGACATGGGTGGCTAATCCCTTATGACCAGTCCTTGACAGCACTAACAGTTAATGGCAGCGATTATGCGTACAGGCCATTTTACTTGAACCCCAGTGGGGAGATCGTCTACTAGCTTTCCCAGCTAAATCTTTATAGGGTCATGACTAGGCCGTGTCACTCTCCAATCATATGTGAAGTGTGCACGACATTGTTACTACATGAGAAGTATCAATGCTTAGGGCTTGGCCTGTATATTTGTAGCCCCTATTGTTCTAGGGTGTTTCCTAACATTAGTGGTAGTTGGTGATGCTCATCCTGCATGTTCCTCTGCGGTTTTACTTTCTTCTAGATTTCTTTGTGAAGCCATGGGCAAATGTCTGGCTTGAATTATCATCTCGAAGAAAGGCACTGCAAGGACTTTTTGGTGCATATGGTGTGGACCAAAACTATTTCAAACAAGTCAGCCTGTGACCCGGCCATGGCAGCATCTGAACAACGAAATGTCTGAAAACAATGGGCAAACCTGAATTATAATGATTGTGACTCACCGACTGCTTGAACTAGACATTCTGCCCCAAACCACCCTCTGACCCTTGACTACACAACTTCACTGCTCCCTAAAAGTCAAATCCTAAATAGGAGGTGCCTTGCAATTCAGTGAGCTCACAGTATAGTGTGGCTCTTATGTTTCCATGGACAGCAGCAGTACTTGCTACAAGGATTGGCTAATTACTCTTGAGTCACAGAGGCACCAGAGAATGGGCGTGAACTTCAGTGTGAATTAATATCGGGGCTGGGAACGAATGAGCAATGTTTGAAGCTATACTTGGATCAAAGTACACGGCGTCCCAGAAAGGTACATTGCACTTAGCGTTTATGGATTTAACATCTGCGTTAATGTCCAAGCTGTAGTCTTTTCTTGTGGCAGTAACACACAAGCAAAAATAGCACATTAAAAAAAATCAACATTTAAATACATTAGCAAGCAAGAGATCAGATGGTTATTGAATGAAGTGTTTGCACTCATCCAACGAGGTTAGAGCATGGTTGAATCCTTGAGCCCTTTTTTTTTAAAGTGTACTTAATTAGAGATTAACTTGAGTAAGGAATGGCAGGCCTCCCCTAAATGTAAACTTAGACGCATCTAGGTATTGGTGTATGGAGATGCCACATTGATATAAAGTACAGGAAATGGCCTGCAACTATTAATTGTTCTCTATAATTGTTGGACTTGGCCCTTTTTGCAGGGTCATCCCTGAACTTTTTGCCTTCCTCCTAGCCTTTTTTCTGACATGGTGTTGGTGGATTTATGACTCTGGGCACTTTTTCACTGCTGATCAGTGCTAAAGTGCATATGCTCTCTATGATAAATTGATGTATGGATTAGTGATTCCATGATTGGCTTGTTTGATTTACTTGTCAGACCCTAGTACAGTGCACCACGTGTGCCCAGGGCTTGTAAATCAAATGCTGCTGGTGGGCTTGCAGCACTGGTTGTGCCACCCACAGAAGCAGCCTGTAAAAGTGTGTCTCAGGTCTGCCATTGCAGAGCCTGTGTGCAGTCTGGTACTGCCATGTTGACTGGGCAAGTGCACCCACTTGCCAGTCCCTAAACCTTCCCTTTTCTGCATATTAGTCACCCCTAAGGTAGGCCCAAGGGCAGGGCGCATTGTAAGTATAAGGTAGGACATTCCCTGGTGTGTGTGGCATGTCCTAATAGTGAATTACAGCCATTTTCGTTTTTCACTATTGCAAGCCTACATGTTCCCCATAGGCCAGAATGGGCAGTTTGATTATAACATCTTATAATCCTAACTGACCCAGGGAACATGGTAGAAAAACGAGTTTAGTATGCCTGAACTCAGAATGATAAAATACATCTTTTAGTAAAGTTGGTTTTAACATTCTGTGTTTGAAAATACCACTTTTAGAAAGTAGGTATTTTCTTGCCTAACTGTCCAAGCCTGCCTCTGCTAGGTTGTGTATTGTGTGTCTGGCTTTGTGAGTGACAGGGGCTGGGTGATTCCAGGAGACAGGGTGAGTCAGCACAGAGCTGAATAGACCTTCCTGCATATAGAGTGGTGGGAGGAGTTGCACCTGGGTCTGAATAGGGCTCTGCCTGCCTTCCACAATGCTGGCTCCACCTCCTGCCGGGCGGCTGATGACTCTGCCCTCACTCACAAAGGGAGAAGGTGTCTCCTGACAGAATGCACCCAGAACTGGTTTGGACCAGGTACAGGACCCTCTGCCTTCAGAAGACAAAGGATTTTTGACCATAAATACTGGGGCCCAGACCCCATGAAATTAGATCACTTCTGGGAAATCAAGAAACCTGTTGCCAAGGAGAAGAACCGGAGAAGCTGAAGGAGGAGTACTGCCCCTGTGCTGTTTTGCTGATTGGGGTTGGCCTGCAGTGGTTGCTTTCTGCCAAGGACAGGAGAAAAGACTTTGCTGCGCTTTATCATCTTGAAGAAGAGAATCTCCAAGGGCTTGAACTGAGCTTGCCTCCTGCCTGAAGTCACAGGGACACAACGACTTCACCCCTTCTGTTTGCCTGCATCTAGAACTGCTGTTTTAGCTGCTAACAGAAGGAAATTGCAACACCGACGCCGGCGAGCGATGCCGTAACCTGCACCGAAGCCGTGGGCACCGCTCGTGAAGAGCACGACGCCCCGCTCCGACTTGCACCGTAGGCCCGATGCCTGCTGACGCCGTGCGACATTGACTCCGAAGCCGTCACCAAGGCCGCTGCCTGCACCGGAGCCGAGGACACCGCTCGTGACGCTCACGACGCACCGTCCCGACTCGCACCGCAGCCCCGACTTCACCGACGCCCGGGCTTCATCACCGCGGAGCCGATCCTCGACGTGGGGGACCCCCGAATCCATCGACAACGCACCATCGTAAGGAACCGACGCCTCGCCGCCATCCGTGACGTCACCTCCCCGACACAGTAAGGAACCGACGCCTCACCTCCCCTGCGCTGCAGTAAGGTACCGAGACATCACCTCCCCTGGGGTCGTAAGGAACCGGCGCCGCCGGCGCCAACGAAGCATCACCTCCCCGACTCCGTGCACCGTCTTTGTTTTCCTCGAATTCCAGGTACTGTTCTTTGTGGGTCTGCTTGACTCCGGGCCCGACGCCACGCACCTCGCGGTCGGCGCCGTACTTTGGGATTTCCACCGGTCACGACGTCGTGATAACTCCAAGTGGAGTTATTTGTTGCTACAAGCTTTATTTGATTGACTATCCTATTTTTGAAGATAACGTGAACTGTCTCTATCATTTTAAGTCTATTTTGGATTACAGTATTGTGGATTTTTGCTATTGGGTCTTGTGTTAAGTCTATATAAAGATTACTTATTTTTACTAAGGGTGGGCGTAGTTCGCGAAGTAATGCTTCGCGAAGCTACGCAAAGTGCAGTTCGCGCTACGCAAGCTTCGCGTAGCACTACGCGAACTGCGTAGCGCACTGTTCGCAATGATTGCACAGTGCCGGATGCTTGTCCGCACTGTGCAATCATTGAAAACGGCAACTTGCACAGTGCGAGCTGTCTTTTACTGCCGCTCGAGTAGATTTTTACTCGAGCGGCAGCTTTCTCAACGCGGACTGGTAGTTTCTCATCGCGAGCGGTCGCAAGCATACGCGACCACTCGCAATGAGAAACCTGACCTCCCCGCGTTGAGAATCTCGCCGGGAGGTTTATTTTCCACGCTCGCGATCGGCAACTTGATGTTGCTGATCGCGAACGAGGAAAAAGTCTCGCCGGGATGTCATTTTGCTTGCTCGCGGTCGCCAACTTGACGTTGAGGACCGCGAGCAAGCAAAAAATGACCGCGGCACTACGCTACGCTACGCTACGCGTGTTCGCACTGTGCTACGTGCAATTCGCGTTGTGCGAAGTAGCGCAAACTTCGCAAACTACGCGAGCGTAGCGTAGCACTTCGCCCAGGGTTAATTTTTACATACAACCTGTGTGGTGTCCATCTGTAGTGTTTTCACTGTATTACTGTATGTGTTCACAAATGCTTTACACACTGCCTCTGAGATAAGCCTGTCTGCTCGTGCCAAGCTACCAAGGGGGTGAGCAGGGGTTATTTTAGGAGTGTATCCCCCTTACCCTGACTAGAAGCAAGGGTCCCTATTTGGACAAAGGTGCAAACCATTGCCAACTAGAGACCCCCAGTTCTAACAATAATGCATTGCATATAGCACAATATAACTGTGAACATTGCAAAATCCGAGGTCATGTAGGACGGTGGGCATGTGTAACATTTAGTAAAACATTATGTGGATTAAGGCACAGAAGCTGCAATGTATTGCAACATTTCCTTATGTAGGTATTGAATTAGATAGTAAACTAAACTGATAAAACTAGATAGCAAATACACACTCACATGACACTCCCAAATGGCTCTATGTTTCGCCAAAACCGATTTTGCAAATGATCAGGTATGACTAAAATGAGGAGTTCAGATACATATGGATAAGGCATATAGGGTTATCTTAAATCCATTCCAAGCCTAGTGGAGGGTAATCCATTTTGTAAAAGGCTGTTAGTTCTATTGTAATCAATCTCTGCTTATAACACCAAGAGTTGTCCAGCAATTGGTATAGCCTTTCATATTACCAGTGAGTCTAAACAGAAAAGGCTAGATTAACTAAATCAACTGAGAAGGCTTAGTTACCCCTTACAAAGTCTAATGTATACCGAGTTGATTTTTTTTAATATAGTAAAACAATTTTCAATCACTTATTGTTATAATCCTTTTGATGCAAGATATATTACTGGTGAAGGATGTTAAATCCATAAGGGGTAATGAAAGAAAATACGATGCAGCTGTACTGGTGGGCCTAAACATGATTTACACTGCATAATTATTAAGATATTCAAACAACAGTTGCGTATAACATTCGTGGCTGAGCCTCAATCTCCTTGTTTGAACTTCGGTAATGCACTAAATGGGGAATACTAAATAGGTGAGGTTTGGGGGGCGGCTAAGGATGGGTTTAGGGAGGGCTAAGGAGGTGTTTAGGGAGAGACATGCACTCTCCCAGAAGAGAGTAAGCCCATTCTTATTCACATACTGCACTTCTACAACTACAACAGCCAATAAAACATTTGTAAATGCACTCCAGCTCAGGGCTGGGGCAAGATCAGCACCACGAGAGGTGAACCAATAGTGCTGCAATACCCTCCCATAGAAAATAATGGTGACAGGGTCTTGAAATACTACCCCATAGGAAATTATGCTAAACCAAATTATTGTACTTTAACTTTTTAAAAATATATATAAAAACATATATAAATTGAATGTTAAAAGGGGGCGTGGCCTGACGTCGATTGGCTGAGACAAGGACTGCGGAGCTTCCAGTGGGGCTCTCCCATCCAGCCCTATCCTGCAGAATCTTGGGTCCCCTGTCGCTGCAGGAGGTTAAGGCAGATTCTGGTACCCTCCCTACGCTGTGTGCTCGACAGGGCCCGTTGAGCTGGATAGGCAGGAAGGACTGTCGAGCCAGACTGGAGCAGTCGGGCAGCGCAGCGATCCCCTGGTGGAACTGAGGGGGTTTTCATGTTTCACCTGTTGGTGTGTGCTACCTGGAGCCTGCATTGGACCCCTGGCTGTGGAGGTGAGACCTGGGGGCACATGGCTGGTGCAGCGGAGACTATTCCTGAGGCCTAATGGCGTGGGCGTGGCTTGCAGCCTACATACTCTGCAATGAAGGATATCCCATGGTGCTGGAGGGCCCTATGGTTTCCTACTGAGGAGCACTTTTGCAGCTGGTGGATGCCGAAAGCAGCCAGTCCTAGTGCATAGCAGAGATTCTTTTCCTGTGCGATTGAAGGGGGCACTGTGCCACCTGCCGGGTGTCAGAGCTGGAGCATGCGACTCACTTTGATCTCCCTGGGACTGTTGATGACCCTAAAGGCCGCTGGGCCCTAATTATACACGCGGGGCAGAGTTTCCGTCTGTTGTCTGTGGGACCTGGGGTGGGAGCTGAATGCAGGGACCACGTTTGCTTTGTTCCTGCCACTATCTACTGCTGTTTTCTACTTGGGAACCTTTGCCTATTTGGTGCAAAGTTGGTGGTGGCTTCTGGGGCCTACTCTCCTGCGAGCTGCAGGTTCGGACCTAGGGGAGATCGCCTATGCAGCTTCTCTGAACTGTGTTTGCTCCCTTGCCTTAAGGGTAGGGAGTAGGTGTGTTCCATGTGCGCTACACCCCTGGGGCCATGCTGTGCCAGGGTCGCTGGAAATAAGTGTTCCGGGGTTGGCGACAGAGCCCACCCCGGTAGGTGAGGGTGATGTGGGCCCCTCCTGGGGTCAGCTGGTAGTCCCATAGGACAAACTAGACTCCATACTCTTGGCCATCAGAGACATGAAGGAGACACTGGAGCATAAGATGGACACAGCGGTGGCAGATCTAGGCCTTCTCCGCACCGACCAGCATAAACTGGCTGAGAGCCACATGACCAAGGAGCACTGCAGGAGATCCTCACAGCGACTGGTGATCTCAAGATCCAACTAGCCGAGTGTAGGAAAGTGGGTTTCTGTTGCAGTAACCCCCCCACACTTTTTGCCTGACACTTGATGCACTTTGACTTGATGCGCACTGGGTTCCTGCCAATCGGGTTTCCCAAAACTGGACCTCTGTATCCACAACTGGCACATCTCTGGCCACAGGTAAGCATCTTGTACAAGGTACCATGGGTACCAAGGGCACTGTGACCAGGGAAGGCCTCTGAAGGATGCAGCACCTATTGTGCCACCCTTAGAGACCATGCACCTTAACATTGCACGCTGCGTGTTTTAATGCAGAGAAAAGTGAAGAGTTGAAATGGCACACATCCCTGTGTGACAATTGAAAGGTGCACAGAAAATTGCGCACACAACACAATGCGCACCCCTCTCGACCTCTAGGGTTCTTCCAATAAAGTAAATCTTTCAACAATTTCATATGCTACTATATGCATTTATTAATGCTCTATTTCTCTGTTTGATTTTTTCTTTATCAATGTTTCATTTGTACACAATAAAACAAAGGTTTACAAACATATTTGAGGCCCACTGCGGCCTGTATGTGCAACAAGTTAACAATGTTACATCACATTGTATCATACAACGACATTTCGTCCGCTGTTCTTATAATTAGATTCCCAGTGCATTTCGGGTTTCTATGAACCCTTCTTCAGAGGAACTGTAAAAAGTAACAAACGTATATTTACACATTGTCATTTATAGCCATCCTGGAACAGTTACAATTATCACTGTTGTTATTATTTACGTGTATTCATGCTGTGTCTCAGCATCGTTAAGTTTCACAAAATGCCTGTATTCTCCGACCCCCCCAGTACAGGTAAGTTAATGTACCTTAACAAGTGGCAAATACTATCAATGAAACCAAATGCCACCATCCGTGTGTAGTGGTGACATGTGCGCGACTAGCATACTTTCTATTTAATAGAAATGGAAAGATTAACCAGGTGTGACAATTCGTGAATAGCATGCTGAAACCGTTATTTGTGCCGTGTGCACAGCCTCATCCCCAACAGCCTCATTGGAAATCTACACCAACACCCGTGAGATAGTGTACCGAATGCGCTCAATAATCAAATATTCAACATACCGGAAAACGCCATTGGTATAGTCATACCTTCTGTAATTAGCTGAAAGCGTGCTGTGTCACAAAACAATCAACGTACTGCTATGGTCCACAAGTACTGGGAATAATGGCTGTGAAAATATGCGCTCGTAAACGACTGACCCTGCTGATACCAAATGTAAATGAAAATGCAAGACCTTAAAAGCTTACCTGCTGAACTAATAATGTCAGCGCGGACACAACATGCAGCTGAAACTCGCCCCAACAAGCAAAGATTTGTATTGGCGTGCGTAGCGTAACTCTAACGTCGCGCGTGGCCAGAAAGTGAAAAAAGACTAGAACAACCGAGAGTGAAACTAAGGACCTCACTTATACCAGGCGGTCAATTCGCCCTGCTAAAAATAGTTTACCGCGGTCGTGAAAGTGATGTTAATAGCCGGAAAAGTGCAAAATGATACTGCGTGGGAACAGTGCTGAGAAACACTATATCAAAAGGAACATTACACATCCATAGTTTGGTGATGAATATCAAACAGTCCAAAAAGGTTTTGTTATATGTGACTACTATGCATAAAAATACACATGATCATACCAGGCCTGAAGTAATACAAGTGTTTGCTTATTCAATTCCTATACAAAGTCATTTAGCAGTTACAGAACAAGTTATGCAAATACATAACCGTGTTGAAGTCACAAGAAACAAACCATTTCAATTTTGTCGTTAAGCCCCTTTGGTGTTAAGGTCTGAAGTTGTTTAATCTAAAAGGTTTCTGTCTGGGCTAACAATTTGTGTGTTCCTGTTTGGGGTAGAAGTGAGTCTTTCTGCCACATTGTGGTATGGTGTGCTTCATATCTAACCAATGTGTTTCTAAGCAGGAGTTGCTGTTCTTGGTTCTTATCATACTTTTGTGTTCTGTTATCCTGACTCTAATTTTTCTTGCTGTCCTACCCACATATATGAGACCGCATGGGCATTTTCTGGCGTGTATGACCAACTCAGAGTTGCAGTCTGAAGAGTGTTTTAGTTTCATTTTTTTGCCTGTGTGTGGGTGGGTGAACATATTACCTACCATGACGCTGCTGCGTTGACTGCAATTAAAGCATTTCTTCATACCAGTATAGATGTCATGTGTGCCATGCCTGAAATCCACTGCCTGTGGCCTAGGAAAGTCAACCCCTCTAGCAGGGGGCACTAGACCACAGTTGAAGGTACAGTTGCCTCAGCACTGTACCCCTACAGTGTCGAAGGCCATTCTTATACATTGTAAGTGCAGTAACACCTTAAAGAGTATATGGTCTGGGAGTTGGTCATTAAGAACTACACAGCTCCATGATGGCTTTACTGAAATCTTGGAAGTTTGGTAGCAAACTTCTCAGCACATTAAACCCACACTGATGCCAGTGTGGGTTTTAATGTGAAATGCACTCAGTGTGTCAGGGACTGTCCGGGACTATGTCGGGAACACAGTCAGGGACTTGAGCAAGGACTGGGTAGAAAATGTACAGTGCACAGAAAGAGTAGTGCAGCGCTGCCCAGGATCACACAAGGATTCAGAGGAGAAAAAGGGATCCAAAGGGGAAGCCTGTGCAAGATGGCTAAGACTCAGAAAGGAAGGGCACTCACAAGGCAATTTAGCATTCAGACTAACTACACCCAGGACGGACGTGCAAGACATATATATAATACAACATTAATAAAGGGAATGTGTGGTAAAGCACTCAGGAGCTCCACACGGTAAGACTGAAGCTCAGTAAGTTCCTCACCCACAATTGCTGTTACAGATACTGACTGAAAATACCCACATATAGGATATGTGTGCAAAGGCAGGGTCTGTGGAGCTTATACCTATGGTGATGTTATAACTGTAACTCAAAGACAATACTCACAGTGAACAAGAAACACCACCTAGGTAGTCAGCTGTGCCCACGGATCCTGGCGATCAAACAGGTACACGCAAGGCAGTAACAACAAAGGGGTAGAACTAAACACAAGCACAATAGACAAGGAGCTAGCAAAGAGGAAAGGAAGGAAATCACAGGGCACACTTGGCAGAAAGCAGGTAACAAACATACAAGGTAACAGAAGCAAGACAGCAGAATAGAAAGACAGCAAACTAGGAACTGGAACAAAGGAAATGGGAAGAAAGGCAGGGACTGGAAAAGGATATACAGAAGGGGAGGCTTCAAGGGTATACTAGAATAGTGCAGGTTCAGGAATCAAGAAAACAAAGTAGCATAGAAGGCAGTGCTGGGGCAGGAACAAGAATTGAGCAAAAGCTCAGGAGTCAAGGTAGCACTGCAGGCAGTGCTAGTTCAGGAGAAGGGAAACTGCTGCAGGTCAGGAACAAGGAATGCTAAGGCTCAGGAGTCAAGGTAGCACTGCAGGCAGTGCTAGTTCAGGAATAAGGGAAACTGCTGCAGTTCAGGACCAGGGACTTACTAAAGCCCAGGAGTCAAGGTAGCACTGCAGGCAGTGCTGGTTCAAGGAAACAGGAAATAGCTACAGCTCAGGGAACAAGGAGTCAAGAGAGCACTGCAAGCAGTGCAAATCAGGAACAAGAGATAGCTGAAGCCCAGGAACAAAGAATAACTATAGCTCAGGAACTCAGGAAACAAGGTAGCACTGCAGGCAGTGCTGATTCAGGCACAAGGAATAGCTATAGCTCAGGAACTCAGGAAACAAGGTAGCACTGCAGGCAGTGCTAATTCAGGCACAAGGAATAGCTATAGCTCAGGAATCAAGGAACAAGGATTAACTATAGCTCAGGAATCAAGGAATATCAAAAGCTCAGGAAACACTGGAAACAAGGTTATCAAAAGCTCAGGCAACACTGGAAACAAGGATCGGCCTCACCGGTATACAGCTACAATGACCAACACTGAGCTGAAGGGAGCTGGGGCTTATAAGAGCTCACAGTACTTATGCACATCAGGTGTGAGCAGGCTAGCAGCAGCCAGCCACAAGTGAGCTGAATTCCTCCACCCATCCTTGGCCTGCAGGGGTGGAGACAAAGCAGTGAGCAGGGGATTATAGGTAATGGAGTTTCCAGCATGAGCAGACTGGCTTCCACAAAACCCGGCATGGATTGGATGTCAATTCCTAAATGATGTCCAAATGCCTGGAAGTCAGGATATGCATGCAGGGGAGTGTCTGGAAGCATATTAGAACACTGGAAAGCCCCACAATTCGGCCCCCTGGTGGTGGACACGAGAATGCAGGGAGCGAGTTGTGACAGTACCCCCCCTCCAAAGACCGGCTCCCGGAATCTAGAACTGGATTCAATGCCTTTGCTCCTATGAAATAGGTCCATTTCCATCAGAGATGTAGTACAAGATACCAGAGGACTGTGGGAAAATGTGATGGTCTGGAGGGGAGAATATTAGGCTTTAAATTAACAGGAGTATTGGAGGCAGAACCTGAAGCATCCAAATCCAGTAACGGGGGCTTAGAACCCCGAATCAAAGGTGTTTGAAGTCCAGATGATGGCAGTCTAGAGTAGCACTCTAGAAACGAAGGAAGATTGACTGTAGGGTCAAAAACAGATAACGGATTGGCAGGAGGTACTGAGGTCAAAGGCAAGCTGGCTGAAGTTAAAGGAGGTAACAGGAAGCAGACTTGAAGCTCTGGCCCTGGAGGAAAACATACAGAAGACTTACATGCAGGAGACGCTGAAAGCAGGTATGCAGGAGACCCAGGCCCTGGAGGCTGACATGTTGAGAGTTTTGTCTCTGCGGCTGGAAGTTCAGTCTCTGAAAGTATAAGTGCTGAGACCTTTGAAGGCTGGCTAGCTGGAAGCACAGGGTCAAAAAGTTGGAAGGTCGGAAGGCAGGGAGCCTGGAAGCTCTGGTGCTGAAGGCAGGCAGCCTGGAAGCTCTGGTTCGGAAGTCAGACAGGCTGGAAGCTCTGGTTCGGAAGTCAGACAGGCTGGAAGCTCTGGTTCGGAAGTCAGACAGGCTGGAAGCTCTGGTTCGGAAGTCAGACATGCTAGAGACTCTGACTTAGTAGGCAGGTGAGCTGAGGGCTTGTGCTCTGAATGCAGGCAGTCTGGAGGCTCCAGTACTAATGGCAGGTAGGCTGCAGGCTCTGGCTCAGATGGCAGGCAGGCTGCAGGCTCGGGCTCAGATGGCAGGCAGGCTGCAGGTTCGAGCTCACATGGCAGGCAGGCTGCAGGCTCGGGCTTACATGGCAGGCAGGCTGGACGTTCTGGCTCTGATGGCAGACAGGCTGCAGGCTGAAGTTCAGAAGGCAGCAGGCCGGCTGAGGACTCTGGAGACTCTGGAGACTCTGAGAGCAGCAGGCCGGCTGAGGATTCTGGAGACTCTGAAAGCAGCAGGCCGGCTGAGGACTCTGGAGTCTCTGAAAGCAGCAGGCCGGCTGAGGACTCTGGAGACTCTGAAAGCAGCAGGCCGGCTGAGGACTCTGGAGACTCTGAAAGCAGCAGGCCGGCTGAGGACTCTGGAGACTCTGAAAGCAGCAGGCCGGCTGAGGACTCTGGAGACTCTGAAAGAAGACAAGCTGATGACAGAGAGGCACAAGGATGACGGACTTTAAATTCTGGGAATGGCGATAGCCCGTGAACAGTAGATTCCCTATTGTCAATATTGAAATCTTCACAGTTCCTTGGCTCATTAAAACACACTGAAGCGCTTTCTTCGGGATGGCTAAGAATACTGCTTCTCTTAGAGTCTCTGATGCCCAGACTCCCTTTACCATTTGGCAGTTCACCTGTCTTAGTCAGAGGAAACAGGTCAGAGATCACTTGGTCTTTGGAAATTGTTTCATTTTCTTCTGCATTACAAGGTGGTACAGGTGCATCCGAGCAGAGAGTATCATTTTCTGACTTTTCAATATGTGGTGTGCTTGAAGGCAAAACAGCAAACAAGGGATCAGGATTTTGTTTTTTCTCAGCGAGGAGGCTGACTTCAGTCACAGCAGTTAAATCAAGAGCATGGTCTGAGTCACAGGATATTGTCACATCAGGGATTATGTGGGTCACTGGTTCAGGTTTTGTCTGTATGTCAATGGCCTGTCTATGGGTTATCTCTGAGATAGAACTGACCTCACTACCAGGAAAAGAAAGCAAAGAGATGGTTTTTGTTTTGCCTGGCATTTGGGGTTCCTGAAAGGTGGAGGGGCACATCTCAGATGTAGCGCCTCGATGTAATTTAGCACTAGAAGACAAAACACCAGAGGAGTTCGAAAATTCAGACTTCAAACACATACTTTCATTAACTGCACTGTGAGAAAAGGTACTATGGCTTTTCTGAAAGGAATCTGAGTGATCAGCCACAGTATTATTCACACAGTTGCTGGACCAGCTCTGAGGGGAACGCAAAAGAGAGCGCAAGGTTTCATTCTCCATTTCTAAGGAGGCTAACAGAGGTGGAAAAGTTGTCATGTACAGGGGTTTTAGATTCCCACTTGAATTCTGTGTTATAATTTTTAACAGAGTCTGAAACATTTTATTCTCTCGTCGTAATTCAAGAATCTTAGATGGAATTATATCCTGTGAAGACTGCACATCTTTCTCTACAAGGACAGTGGTAGACTTGGCAACTTCACAACAAGCAACAGAGCTATACCTTGGTTTTTTTTTAAAGTGGCTATTAGCCACCTGTGTTCTAGTAGGTCTTTTCTCTCTTTTGTTAAACTGATTATTGTTTACTTTGAATGTGGTATCTAACAAGGTCCCTTTAGTATCCGGGACTGTGATCTTTACTGGACTACAAGACTGGGTAACATTATTTGAATGGAGAACAGAGGTTATGAAATGCATCTGCTCTTTCTTTGGTTGTGTGGTTGAATTTAGTATTTTACAACCACTTGTAGCAGACATGTGAGACTCAGAAATCTTGCTCAGCAAACTGAGTACGGTAGCATTCTCCTTATGTAATGCTGACACAGACATTGAATCTGGATCAGAACAGAAGATTAAGTCCGGATCTGGCAAAGAGGTGTTTGAGAGCCAATGAGTAAAATATTCAGAACGTAAATGTCCATTTCTCATAAGAGGATTCATTGTTTCAGGACTAGGGTGAACAAACTGTAAAGTAGACACTAAATGCCTCTCGTTGTGGGCACTGGGGAATTGCCCTGCACAAACCTAAATGATGTACTGGTGTGCTTCTTTCTTAAACCTCTCATTAGGACACACCTTCAATATTTTCACACACAAATGTAACAGAAAAATGGTATCTAACTGAACGCAAAGAAACCTCACAAGTAACCCTGGAAATGTGGGTTGGTCATTCTGTCAGGGACTGTCCGGGACTATGTCGGGAACACAGTCAGGGACTTGAGCAAGGACTGGGGACTGGGTAGAAAATGTACAGTGCACAGAAAGAGTAGTACAGCACTGCCCAGGATCACACAAGGAGTCAGAGGAGAAAAAGGGATCCAAAGTGGAAGCCTGTGCAAGATGGCTAAGACTCAGAAAGGAAGGGCACTCACAAGGCAATTTAGCATCCAGACTAACTACACCCAGGACGGACGTGCAAGACATATATATAATACAACATTAACAATAAAGGGAATGTGGGGTAAAGCACTCAGGAGCTCCACACGGTAAGACTGAAGCTCAGTAAGTTCCTCACCCACAATTGCTGTTACAGATACTGACTGAAAATACCCACATATAGGATATGTGTGCAAAAGCAGGGTCTGTGGAGATTATACCTATGGTGATGTTATAACTGTAACTCAAAGACAATACTCACAGTGAACAAGAAACACCACCTAGGTAGTCAGCTGTGCCCACAGATCCTGGCGATCAAACAGGAACACGCAAGGCAGTAACAGCAAAGGGGTAGAACTAAACACAAGCACAATAGACAAGGAGCTAGCAAGGAGGAGTGCTTAACAGGAAAGGAAGGAAATCACAGGGCACATTTGGCAGAAAGCAAGTAACAAACATACAAGGTAACAGAAGCAAGACAGCAGAATAGAAAGACAGCAAACTAGGAACTGGAACAAAGGAAATGGGAAGAAAGGCAGGGACTGGAAAAGGATATACAGAAGGGGAGGCTACAAGGGTATACTAGAATAGTGCAGGTTCAGGAATCAAGAAAACAAAGTAGCATAGAAGGCAGTGCTGGGGCAGGAACAAGAATTGAGCAAAGCTCAGGAGTCAAAGTAGCACTGCAGGTCGTGCTAGTTCAGGAGAAGGGAAACTGCTGCAGGTCACGAACAAGGAATGCTAAGGCTCAGGAGTCAAGGTAGCACTGCAGGCAGTGCTAGTTCAGGAACAAGGGAAACTGCTGCAGTTCAGGACCAGGGACTTACTAAAGCCCAGGAGTCAAGGTAGCACTGCAGGCAGTGCTGGTTCAAGGAAACAGGAAATAGCTACAGCTCAGGAAACAAGGAGTCAAGAGAGCACTGCAAGCAGTGCAAATCAGGAACAAGAGATAGCTGAAGCCCAGGAACAGGAACAAAGAATAACTATAGCTCAGGAACTCAGGAAACAATGTAGCACTGCAGGCAGTGCTGATTCAGGCACAAGGAATAGCTATAGCTCAGGAACTCAGGAAACAAGGTAGCACTGCAGGCAGTGCTAATTCAGGCACAAGGAATAGCTATAGCTCAGGAATCAAGGAACAAGGATTAACTATAGCTCAGGAATCAAGGAATATCAAAAGCTCAGGAAACACTGGAAACAAGGTTATCAAAAGCTCAGGCAACACTGGAAACAAGGATCGGCCTCACCGGTATACAGCTACAATGACCAACACTGAGCTGAAGGGAGCTGGGGCTTAAAAGAGCTCACAGTACTCATGCGCATCAGGTGTGAGCAGGCTAGCAGCAGCCAGCCACAGGTGAGCTGAATTCCTCCACCCATCCTTGGCCTGCAGGGGTGGAGACAAAGCATTGAGCAGGGGATTATAGGTAATGGAATTTCCAGCATGAGCAGACTGGCGTCCACAAAACCCGGCATGGATTGGGAATGGATGTCAATTCCTAAATGATGTCCAAATGCCTGGAAGTCAGGATATGCATGCAGGGGAGTGTCTGGAAGCATATTAGAACACTGGAAAGCCCCATAATTTGGCCCCCTGGTGGTGGACACGAGAATGCAGGGAGCGAGTCGTGACACAGAGGGCATCTTAGAGATGCCCCCTGAAAAATGACCAGCCCTGGTGTGGTTGCTGAATGGCTACCCGCCATTTGTCACCACCAGACAGGCTTCTGGACCCCTTGGTAGAGGGCCTCCGCACTCTGGGTCCAGAAACAAAGCACATCCTAGGGCAGAGGTGTCATGCCTCCTCCCCCAGGATGGCCTGGGTCCACAAATGGGGAGCTTCAGAGGCCTGCCGCCTTTGTTAACTGACCCTGCCTTTTGTTGCCCCCAACAACTGGCTCCCACCGGTTCTGACACCCACTGCGCGGGAGAATCATCGGGAAAACCAAGTTAGGAGGAGAGGTATACCCACTTTTGCCAACCCCACCCCTCAGGTGGGGGAGGCGAGGTGAAGCACACATCTCAGTCCCCTCTATCTTGAAGATGAGGGGACCCAGCCAATCAGAGAGAGGCTCATGCCCCTCTCCCACCAGAGGGTGGCATAATAGGGGGTGTACTCACACCAAGGAAGGAACTAATTGATCCCAACCTGCGCACCCCTGTAACGTCCCTAAATTTAGATTTACCGTGAAACTTGCCTCCTCAGATTCGTGCAACCTATGAAGAATACGGACGGAAGAAGTCGCACAGCAGAGGAAGACTGTGGAGAAGAACTGACTTGGCCCCATCCCTACCAGCCGGTCTGCAGTTTCTCAGAGATCCTACGCCAAAAGTCAACTTGCCCTGCAACCAGAGACCTCCAGAACCTCTGGGAGGACTGACTGCTTTCAACAAAGACCCTATCTCCTGCGAACAGCAGCTCTGTTCAAAAGAAACTCCAAAGAAAGACTGTGAGCCTGCTGAGGACAAAGAAAGTAAATGCCTGGAACCACCACTGCACCTGTCGCCTACTGCCCTCCAGGACTCCCCGATGCCACCTGCAGCCTCTGCATGGAGAACCCCCAACTGCGAGTGGCTCGTAAGGTGAAACCCGACCTCAAAAGGCACCCCTGCGTCCGACCAGCCTGCACCCTGGAGAAGAGGACCTGAGTTGCACCTACGTCCCCAAGTCCTTCAACTTATCTACCCAGCTGTTGGTTCCTCCCGGAAGACTTCCTGGACTGAGACTGCAGCCAACATCCAAAATCTGTAACCCTCATAGGATTCCATTGGGCTCCCAATACCTCCTAAGAAACCTGCACCCAGCCACCCCAGTGCCGCTGGTGGTGTGGACTGGGTGTCAACCTGGGACCCCCTTTTCCCTGACATTAGCCCTAGGAGCTTAGCTCCCAAGACCGAGTGGCCTGCTCCTGAGCAGCCCCCAACCGAAGTGCCCCCTAGCCATATTGGCTAGCATTGAGCCCCAGCACTCTGCACCTGGCAGCTCTAGTGCCGCTGGTGGTGCAACTCGAGTGCCTCCTTGAAACTTGGGGAGCCTTGGTTCTAATCCCAGACACCCAGCATTGTAAGTCCTTTACTTACCTGCAAACCAATAACATTCTTTTACCCCATGGTAATCCATGTTGTGGTATTTCCTCTGAAAATGTTGTCAACCTGCTTTTTGTAGGGAACAAAAGTACCTGTGCTTTGAAAAGTAAATTGTCTTACTTACCTTTGAATTGTAGGACCCGAGTGATATCTAGGTATATCACCCCGAATAGTCGATGTAACTAAAAAGTAATGCAAAAGTAATCCAAAGTAATTTCCATGTATTCTGAAGTGTTTTGAAAGCAAACACAAACCTGTAACAATTCCAATTTCATCTACAATTACATTTCTGGCTACCTCCTTGCATTTGAAAGTATATTTTACCCACCTGTACCAAGTTCTGCTTGGTTCTAGAAATAATACTTAAGTATACCTTTTTTATTCTTACCTAATTGGTCTGGATTCAGTCTGTGAGTATGTGCCATCAGTTCTTGTCTGAGTGAATACAATAAATGCTTAACACACACTCTGTTAAGCCTAACTGCTCAACCACACTACCACAAATAGAGATGTTAGTGATTTTCTAATTTAGCCTCTGCTATACCTCTGGGGATCCACTGGTCTCTGTGCACACTATACCTTACTTTGGTATAGTATATACAGAGCCAACTTCCTACACCAGGTACTGGACCGAGGAGACCCGAGCTGAAGACTCTGAGGTGGTGTGCCAGCTGAAATAACATCTGGGTAGTAGGCCTGTCTGAGTGAATGGAGGGAACAGACATGGTGACATTCCTGGAGGACTGGCTCCAGTGATAGGTGGAGCCCGGAGGGCCTGTCCCCTTTCTTTGCCCTGGAGTTGGCACAAATAGGGAGTGCCGGTGTACCCGCCAGGTGGGGCGCTGAAATCAACGGTGGCATGATCCCATCTTGAAATGTGCCTGGGAGATCAGTGAGTTGAGTGTTGAGAACAATAAGGTTATGAGGGGGGCGCTAGAGGGCGCGCGACAAGATGGCCGCTCACTAGAGCAGCTCTGTTGGCCGAGCCCACAATTCTTCAAAAATCCTCCAGTCCTGCCTAGGAAAACTGCCTCAAACCCCACGGCCCGTGTGCCGGAACACGGCGTGCACCCGACAATATAAAAAGTTCTGTGGTGGAGGGCTGAATCAACGAGTAATGCCGCCAGCGGATAGCTGAACCTGCATCGCGCCAGCTGTCCGTCCAGGCCGCACTCCGAGGGAGGCGCCGTGAGTAACGGCGGGTGACGCTCTCCCGCGCCTGGTGTCTCACGGAGGTGAGGAGATTCATCGCTGCCTCGGATCCGGCTGCGCTGCCGCACCGGGCGGGACTCCCTGGGCTGCGCCGGCTTGCGGCCTTATTGCAGTGAAGGGGACTCCGACATCGACGCCCGCTGCTGGCGGGCGTTCACGTAACCTGCCGCGACCTGTGTGCTTCACACCGCCATCGGAGACTGTGGAGGGGTGCCCGGATCGGCGGCGGCCGGCACCGAGATCAGCCCGACTCCCTTGGGTGAGTGCCACGGGGCGGCGTAGGAGGTGACGCCCCCCCCCTCAACCGCTCTCCTCGCTGGGCCTTATTATTACTTCGCCATCCACAAACGAGGAACCCTACGCAGGGACAGACTATTGCCGCACATAAGCGGGGGCCCCCCTGGTGTTTCACTCTCGTTGGCTCACTGACTGTCATTAATCTCCTGTGGTTGTTTGAGTGGCGCCCCGCCGACCTCATCATCTTCCCACGAGGCGTTTGCGCTGCCTTGCGGGCGCCGCAACTCGAGCACAACCGCGCCCTGCCTTGCGCCAGCTCGGAGACCCAGGCTAACACCTCTTCGGCTACGACTCCTGCTGGCAGAGCATTCTGTTCCACCTGCCTGAGCTCTTAGTCTTCTTGAACAGACCCAATCTACGCCTTGCGACGTGACTACTACTCACTTGCCTTTGTGGACGCCTTACTCCCGGGAAAATCGCCATCAAACTGAACTCTACGGTCTACACTTCAGTTTCTGTCAAAATCTCACCTGTATTTCCACAGGAACGCCATGAAATTGAAGAATGGTCCACAACGTCCCCGAATCACCTACACGCTCAATGTAGAATTGAACCATAACAGGTGACTCGGGGAAGAAGGGAAACAAAACAAGGGAAGGAGGGGAAAACAAGTCTTCTTCGTAGTTCAGTAGCAGCCAGAGTGCACCAAGAGAAGTAAAGAGCTGTGAAATAAGAGGGAATATACGTTAGGATATAACAAAGCACACCCTCTATTCTGCCTTATGTGTACGAGCTGCTTTTACCTAAACATCCCTTTCTTCTGTTACAGGTAGCAGTGAAATGTCCTGGTGTCCCAACCACTATGTCCTACTGTAAAGAGAAAACAGGTATGAAATATACTGGAATACCCTCGGAACTAAAGCTGTAAGTAAGAGCACCTTGCCCACCTTTTCTAGTAGACTTTAATTCAATCTAAAAGGACTTGTGGAGCGGTGTGTCTGAATCATAACAATAGTCTTTGCTTCCTCTCTAACGCTTCCTTTAGGGACTTAACAGAACCTTCAATAAAGGGAACAACCCCCGGATAATGCTGGTCCCCACATCAGGTAAGCGAGAGAAATATAAATACACTTCCAATAACAAACTATGAAAAGAAACTGGCAGCGCTTCGGCGCTGTTACCGTAACCACGGTGAAAAAGGTCTCTAAAAGTCCATCTTTTATCTTCTGGCAAGGTTTCCAGGAACCGGACTGAAGGGCTGGTGAAGATTGCTCCAGAGAAAGGGAATCCGTGATCCAGGCGGAGAGAAGTAGCAGGTAAGTGAATTTGCCTCCCTGGTAGCGCAGGAGAATCCAGGAGACGAGCAGGAGAGGATTTCAGCGTAGACGCGAGCCGCTGGCATCGACGGACGCGACGCGGAAGTGAGGGAACGCGGCGGACCGGAAGTTAGTGAACGAGCAATTGCGAGCAGGAAAGAACAGACGCGAAGCGCCGTCACTCTAATGGAGCCGGTATTTACGTTACCTGCGCCTGCGCGTCATTTGACTAACGGCCATCTTTGTAGTTCAGAGGCCCCTGGATCTGCAGGCGTGACAGCACACCCCCCCCACGGCCCCGCCCACCGGCTTGGGTTTGTCGGGATGGAGCCTATGAAAAGCCCGCAATAAGCGAGGGGCGTGTATCTGACCGGCAGGTTCCCAAGTGCGTTCCTCGACTCCATATCCTTTCCAATGTATAAGATACTGGAGTCTGTTTCTCACTCTCCGGGAGTCTATGATAGCTCCTACTTCATATTCTGGTTCATTGTCCACCATGACCGGACCAGGAGCAGCAGGAATACGAGTCCCTGGGACTACAGGTTTCAAAAGGGACACGTGAAAAACCGGGTGACACTTCAAAGAGTCAGGCAGATCCAGCTTCATGGCCACTGGGTTTATTATCTTACAGATCTTATATGGCCCTATGTACTTGGGTTTAAATTTACAGGACCCTCTCAGGGTTAAGTTCTTTGATGACAGCCATACCTCGTCCCCTTGTTTGTAGGATGGTTCTAGGCTTCTGTGAGCATCCGCCCCTTTCTTATAGCTAGCCTTGGCCCTGTCAAGATTTATCAGTGTGGACTTGTGTACCCTCTGTATATCTTGTACCATATCTACCACTGCCGGTATGGAACAAGAAGAAAGCCGGGGAATAGACAGTATTCTGGGATGATACCCGTAGGTGCAATAAAAGGGTGTATATGTCGTGGAAAAATGATAGCTATTATTGTAGGACAGCTCTGCTAGCCATACTAAGTCATCCCATTCCTCTTGCGAGTGTAAGACCTGACACCTGATATATTGTTCGAAACACTGATTTACTCTCTCAGTCTGCCCATCGGTCTGTGGGTGGTGACTAGATGACAATCGTACGTCTATGTGTAAGAGAGTACACAACCCTGCCCAAAATTTGGAAATGAACTGAGCCCCCCTATCGGATACTAGGATTGAAGGGAGCCCATGTAAGCGTACCACCTGTTGTAGAAATATCGAGGCCAATAGTCTTGAAGAGGGAAGCCCCGTCAAGGGGATAAAGTGTGCTGTCTTCGAAAACATATCCACTTCCACCAAGAGGGTAGTGTTTCCTTTCTTTGTGCGTGGTAATTCTACTATGAAGTCGAGGGAGACTGTATGCCAGGGACAAGGGGGGTTAGGTAGTGGTTGTAAGAGCCCTGCCGGTCTTTGATGAGAGGCTTTACCCTGAGCACACACATGACATGTCTGGATATAATGTTTTGTATCCCTTCCCATCGTGGGCCACCAAAAATACCTCTTGAGTGAGTCCATGGTTTTCTTGTATCCAGGGTGCCCAGCAAGAGGATGTGTGTGACACCATTCTAAGGCCTGTGATCTCAGGTTTTGAGAGGGGAGTACTAACCCACCTTGTACATAAGCCAATTCCTGCTCTATGGTAACCTCCTGTGTGCTCACTACTTCTTCCATACCTGGGGATGTCTGTGCTTCATGGACCTGCCTTACAAAATCTACATCAGAACATAGAACTCCTACAATGCGATTTTGGGGAATGATAGGGGGTGGTTCTTCTAAAACAGGCATGGGTTCGTATCCAAAACGAGACAGGGTGTCTGCTTTGCCGTTTTTTTTCCAGCTTGAAATTGTATAATAAAGTCATATTCGCTAAAAAACTGGCTCCATCTCAACTGTCTCATGGATAACGCTCTCGCAGACTTCAGAAATTGTAAGTTGCGATGATCTGTAAGAACTGTAATAGTGTGATTTGCACCCAATAAGTACTGCCTCCACTCCTCAAAGACCTTCTTTATGGCTAATAGTTCTTTGTCCCCTATGGAATAATTCATCTCCGCAGGTGTCAGCTTTTTGGAGTAATATGCCACTGGGTGAAGAGCTCCTGTAGAGCGTTCTATTTGAGACAGAACCCCCCCAACTGCCACTTGGGACGCATCTGCCTCAACTACGTAGGGACTAGAGGGGTCAGGATGATTTAGGATAGGAGCCTGTGTGAAAGCCTTCTTTAATCTGTTGAACGCGTCTTCTGCTTCAAGTGACCAGTGAAAAGCACTCCCTTTTCTTAGCAACTTAGTGATAGGAGAAGCGAGGTCGGAGAAATTACATATAAATCGCCTGTAAAAATTGGCGAAACCAAGGAAACTCTGTGTCTCTTTCACTGTCTGAGGGGCCTGCCACCGATGGATTGCTTCTACCTTGTGCGGATCCATGCTAAGTCCTTGAGGAGAGATAACAAAACCCAAAAAGCTAACCTCTTGCACATGGAACTGGCATTTCTCCAATTTACAATATAATTGGTTTTCCTGTAATCTTTCCAAAACTCTCTTTACGTGTCTCTCATGTTCTTGCACAGTTGGGGAAAATATCAAGAGGTCATCAATATAGGCTATAACATATTTATCAAGCATGTCTTTCAACACCTCGTTGATCAAAAACTGAAAAGCTGAAGGAGCATTACAGAGCCCAAAAGGCATCACTAGGTACTCGTATAAACCATATTTAGTGCAAAAAGCCGTTTTCCATTCATCTCCCTCCTTGACGCGCACCAGATGATAGGCACCACGTAAATCTAGTTTGGTGAACACACGCGCGTCCTTGATCTGATCAAGGAGGGAGGAAATCAACGGCAACGGGTATCTGTTCTTCACTGTGATCGCATTAAGGGCTCTATAATCTATACAACATCTAAGGCCCCCTTCCCTCTTAGGTATAAAAAAAGAGAGGATGAAGCAGGGGATCTAGAAGGACGAATAAAGCCAATCCTCAACATTTCATCCAAGTAGTCTCGTAGATACACATTCTCCTTTTCTGTTAAAGAGTAAACTCTGCTGCAGGGTATGCGAGCACCAGGCTGCAGGTCAATCCTGCAGTCATAGACTCGATGCGGTGGAAGACGTGTGGCCTGCTCTACGTCAAACACTGCTTTGTGATCTTGATAGATTGTAGGTAATGGGCTGTCAACAATAACGGCTAGAGAACCACTGTTCCTCGGCTCTTCTGCAGCGGGAACAACATGATCCCTACAAGAATCATGATCGAAGGTAATAGTCATAGCCTTCCAGTCAATCGAAGGACCATGCCGACTTAGCCATGGTATCCCTAATATGACAGGGAATTGGGGGGACTGAATGATATCAAAGGCTATGTATTCATGATGTTTCTGCTCAATAACCAAAAACAACTCTACAGTGGAGTGTGTAATGGGCCCAGATTTTAGTGTACTACCATCAATGGTTGTGACTTCTTCCCAAAGCGGTTTAGAAACCTGGGGTATTTTCCACTTTTGTGCCCACTGGGTGTCCATAAAATTCCCTGAAGCACCAGAATCTATCATCACCTGCACCTCCACTGCCTGCTGTTCCCACACTATGCGGGAGGTGAGCATGAAATGGCGAGACTGGTTTAACGGTATGTCTAAAGATGAGACAAGTAATCCTGAACTACCCGAAGTCTCTGTCTCGGAAGACTTCAGGCGTGCTAGTTTTCCGACCCTCTTTGTTTAGGTTTGACGGGACATTCTCTAAGAAAATGGCCCGGCTTACCACAATACAGGCACAATCGTCTTTCACGCCTTCTTTGTCTCTCTTCATTAGAGAGAGGACCTCTTATACTCCCAATTTGCATGGGCTCAGGTTCCTCTACCATTTTATCCGGCTCTGGTTTCCTTTCGCGATAAGACACCCATCTGGCCTCTGACTTGCCCCTCTCTCTTTTCCTTTCACTGATTCGGTGGTCCAATTTAACCACCAAATCAATAAGAGCAGGGCAGGATTCTGGAGGGTCTACCACCTGGGCAAGGGCGTCCTTTAGGTCGTCCCTTAGCCCCTTGTAAAACAGAGCACTGCGTTTTTCCTCGGGCCACCCTGCTTCTGCTACTAGTCTATGAAACGTAGATATGTAAGTTGTTAAGTCCTTGGTGCCTTGCTTCAGGGTCAGTAGTTCAGTGTCAGCTGAGTGAGTGAATGTGTGTCTATCAAAAAGTTTTTTGAGTTCCTGTTTGAAGGCGTTATAATTCTGCAACAAAGGATCATTCCTTTCTATTAATGGTATTGCCCAATTAGCCGCAGACCCCCAAGATATGATATGATAAAAGCCACTTTAGCTTGATCAGTAGGGAAGCAGTTAGCCTTACACATAAAGTGAAGCTGGCACTGGCTTATGAAAGCTGCGAATCTAGTGGTATCACCCAAAAACGCTCCGGTGGTGCCAAAGGAATAGACTGAGGGGTTGACACCTGTATCACAGGATTGTGGACACTAGTACTCGGTATCTCTTGCCTGGTTTCGGAACTTCTTCCTTGCTGTAATACATCTAACCTAGTGGATAGGGCTTGAGTTTCAGCCTGCAAACTTCCCATCATGTGAGCTAAATCAGCCAATGTCACCTGACTGAATTCCATGGCGCTCGGGTAGAAAGAAAGGTAATTTCTTTTTCAAGGCTTCGCGTTCTGTCAAAATCTCACCTGTATTTCCACAGGAACGCCATGAAATTGAAGAATGGTCCACAACGTCCCCGAATCACCTACACGCTCAATGTAGAATTGAACCATAACAGGTGACTCGGGGAAGAAGGGAAACAAAACAAGGGAAGGAGGGGAAAACAAGTCTTCTTCGTAGTTCAGTAGCAGCCAGAGTGCACCAAGAGAAGTAAAGAGCTGTGAAATAAGAGGGAATATACGTTAGGATATAACAAAGCACACCCTCTATTCTGCCTTATGTGTACGAGCTGCTTTTACCTAAACATCCCTTTCTTCTGTTACAGGTAGCAGTGAAATGTCCTGGTGTCCCAACCACTATGTCCTACTGTAAAGAGAAAACAGGTATGAAATATACTGGAATACCCTCGGAACTAAAGCTGTAAGTAAGAGCACCTTGCCCACCTTTTCTAGTAGACTTTAATTCAATCTAAAAGGACTTGTGGAGCGGTGTGTCTGAATCATAACAATAGTCTTTGCTTCCTCTCTAACGCTTCCTTTAGGGACTTAACAGAACCTTCAATAAAGGGAACAACCCCCGGATAATGCTGGTCCCCACATCAGGTAAGCGAGAGAAATATAAATACACTTCCAATAACAAACTATGAAAAGAAACTGGCAGCGCTTCGGGGCTGTTACCGTAACCACGGTGAAAAAGGTCTCTAAAAGTCCATCTTTTATCTTCTGGCAAGGTTTCCAGGAACCGGACTGAAGGGCTGGTGAAGATTGCTCCAGAGAAAGGGAATCCGTGATCCAGGCGGAGAGAAGTAGCAGGTAAGTGAATTTGCCTCCCTGGTAGCGCAGGAGAATCCAGGAGACGAGCAGGAGAGGATTTCAGCGTAGACGCGAGCCGCCGGCATCGACGGACGCGATGCGGAAGTGAGGGAACGCGGCGGACCGGAAGTTAGTGAACGAGCAATTGCGAGCAGGAAAGAACAGACGCGAAGCGCCGTCACTCTAATGGAGCCGGTATTTACGTTACCTGCGCGTCATTTGACTAACGGCCATCTTTGTAGTTCAGAGGCCCCTGGATCTGCAGGCGTGACAGTTTCCACCCGCGGTGACGCTCGTGCTGAGAACGGATTATTGGGGGAGATACCTGAGCCCACGCTACATACCTGAATCCTATCGTACACAATCTACCCCCCCCTTCTGCACATTAAGCTCACCAGCGAAACGCATATTAATCCTGTGCACGATGGGGAGAACAGACCGCAATCAACCATGTCTCAACTTTGAACCACGGCATGGTGGCAAGACAACCCAACACGCTGCTTCCGACTCCGAGGCAGACGCGCCCGCCGACCAACTGTCTAGTATCGACAAGACACTGCTCGCGGTGCAGGCCAGCCTACAAACCATAGATGGGAAGATCGATCATCTAAATCTGCGGATGGATCACATGTCCACTAAGCTGGATAAACATGCCATGCGCCTGGGAGAAGCGGAGACTCGTATTTCTACGGCAGAAGACGCTTTACAACAGGTAACATCAAAAGCAAACTCGAAGGAGAAAGTGCTGGCGGTGATCCAGGCACGCAATGAAGATTTGGAGGCCAGATCCCGACGCAATAACATCCGCGTCACGGGCCTTCTGGAGTCCACCAACACTGGCCGGCTAGAAACTTACATGGAGGGTCTACTGCAAACAATCTTTGGTGCGGAGAATTTATCATCAGTCCTGATAGTGGAGAGAGCCCATCGTTCTCTTGCTGCCCGACCGCCCCCGGGGGCCCCTCCGCATCCTATCCTCGCACGCCTGCTAAATTACAGAGACCGGGACACAATACTACGCTTGGCGCGCGAGAAGGGTACCATCACCCACGAGGGTAATACCCTCGCCTTCTATTCCGATTTCACGGCAGCCGTTCAGGAAGCACGTCGGGAATACCAACCTGTGAAAAAGATTCTCATCTCCAAAAAAATACCCTATGCGATGTTGTACCCAGCACGGCTGCGAATCGAAGCCAATGGGAAACCACCCCCAAATCAGCGATGGACTTCGCAAAAACTCTCAAACGTCGCAGTCGAGACCCTCCCGACGCAGTGGAGGAGGACTTTCTCCACTGGACTCTGTCGGATCCTCCATCCTGCATTCGGCCATGTGTGGCAGAGGTGACTGCAGAGCGGACCGCACATGTGGAACTACTGCATTCAGATAAGATTTCTCTTTCTCACTTTGACCTGTTCTATGTTTAAGTTGGTCCTTGCCCTTGAGTACTGTTGCTGAACTGATCGGACTGAAAAAAGATATTAGGTATTGTTTGGCTATCACTCCTGTCCTACTCAAGTTTCAGGGGCTTACAGATACCAAGATGGCCTTACCCTGGGTATCCTGTGCACATTCCATATGCAGGACTACTACCTTTTTTGGCTCGTCCACCTCCTATGACAACAGGAGGGAATGCGTGCTCCAGTGTCCCCCACATGGGTGTTCCCCATTCGTGTTTGCCTCCATGGCACTGTACTAGGGAATTACTATGGGTGGTTTGGGTTGGCTTTGGCAAGTTGGGGGAGCCGGTGGGGGGTGTCGGTGGGTGGGTGGGATGGGAGGGAACGGTTCGATTACCACGTGCATTATCGGTGACTATGACTTATAAATGTTTTTTCTTAGGCGCTCACACTAAAACACGCTTCACACATATTACACCTGAGTGTAACACAACGATGACGCTGTGATAACATGTCTCACTTGGAATGTCCGGGGACTAAACTCGCCCAAAAAGATTCGTCAGGTCCTGGCATATTTAGACCGCCATGACGTCCACATTGCCCTCATACAGGAGACACATCTGACCAAGCAAACAGACACGCATATTGGGAGACAGTGGGCCGGCTACCGTTTGGCCTCCTCTTACTCCTCCTACTCCCGTGGGGTACTCACACTTATTAAACGGAGCCTGTCCTTCACTATGATTCACTCCTGTATAGACGATAATGGGCGATACGCCATGATCCATGGATCCATGGAAAACTAGAAGGCAAACTCATCACTATAGTAAACACCTACGGACCGAACACGGACGACCCGGGTCTCTACGAACGTATGTTCTCTATTTTGAGAGACTGGCCTGAGGCTGCGATTCTCTGGGGTGGGGATCTGAACACACACCTCGACCCGACTAAGGACAAATCGAGCGCACGGGACGGTCAATATCCTAAAATAGCTAAGGTCATTCGTGAGGGAATGGCGGAATTGGGCCTACTTGACATATGGCGCCATCGCAATGTACATACGCTGGAGGGTACACATATTTCCATAGCACATAACAGTTGGTCCCGTCTCGACTACTGGCTATTGAGCGAACATGTGGGAAGCTGGGTATCTGATGTCCACAGACTGCCCCGCACTCTCTCTGACCACAACCCGGTGCTCCTCACTCTACAGATCCCGAAGACCGTGCCCCGCTCCTTTACTTGGCGTTTCTGTCCGGAAGCTCTGCTTGACCCGCTTTATAACGCGACCATTCGCGAGGCGATCGTACACTACTTCAACACTAACAGCGGCTCCGTAGATAGTGCCAAGACCCTATGGGAGGCGTTCAAGGCCACCATTCGTGGCACCTGTATCTGTACGACGGCCGGCATTTTACGTGACCTGCGCGGGCACCTGACCAGGATTGAGGCCACTCTGCATACTCTTGAAGGACTGTACCCGGGACCGCAGAGACCTTTTGAATTGACTGCTGAGATTGACACACCTCGTATTAAAGCCTTGAAAAAGCCCTCGGCCGATGGGCCACTTGGGCGAAACACGTGTCGGCTGTTTCTTCACTACCCTTATTCCTGCTCCATGTATGGAAACATAAATAAATACTACGCACTTGAAAAATACCGAAGGATGTTTGAAATGTATTCAACATAAACACATGTAAATCAAGAAGGCACAATCTTCCACATTTCTTCAGACTTACCCTGTTATGGCTCTTGGGTGTAGCCATTTGTGAGGACTGTGCCACCACAGATAATTGGGCCCTGACAACTGTAGCACAAAAGCCCAGTTCTCTCCACCCATTCTATTTGCCCGCAATACTCTTGAAGGAGACTATGAGCATGCTCCTTCTGATCTGTTGCTTGCTTCTATTAAAGAATCTGTCGTAGAATACAACACTCTTGCGGAGGAAGAAACACGATACATTAATAAACGCCACGTGGCCCGCGCATACGGTGAAGGAGGATGCCCAGGACGTCACCTGGCCTCCAAAATCAAAATACGCATTGACAAACATATTATCACCAAGATCACAGATGATGAGGACAATGATCACTATACCACCCCGGACATAGCGGCACAATTCCGTCATACATATGCCACATTATACACATCACAGGGGGAGGTTGATCCTCTAGAGCTAGACACATACCTCTCAGACATGGCCATTGCGTGGCTCACGGACGATCAGAGAGACTTCCTTAATCAACCAGTGACTGAGGAGGAAGTGCGTGCAGCCATCAAGACTCTCCCCAACAAAAAAGCCCCGGGACCTGATGGCTTTCCCAGTGAACTTTACAAAGAATACGCCACAGAACTCATACCATTCCTGTTGGAATTATACGGCGAAGCCTATGATTCTGGAACGTTACCTCCCACCCTACGAGAGGCCCTTATCATCACCTTGCTCAAAAAAGATAAACCGCCGTCCCGTTGTGACTCATATAGGCCACTCTCACTTATCAACACCGATGTTAAAATCCTGGCCAAGATTCTGGCTACACGACTTCAGCCCCTCATGCCACTATTAGTTCTCCCTGACCAGTCCGGGTTCATTCCCACGAGATCCACATCCCATAACCTGCGCACACTCCTCGCCATGTTTCATATACTCGACCCTGAACTGCAGGCAGTGGCTGTGATGCTAGACGCAGCCAAAGCCTTCGATTCCATTGAATGGGGATATTTATTTCAGATTTTACAGCGCATGGGGTTCCCACCGAGGTTTATTGGCTGGGTACGTTTATTATATACTGACCCTGTGGCTCGGATTCGTGTGGAGGGTTATACTTCGGACCCCATCCAAATCACCAGAGGTAGAAGACAGGGATGCCCCCTCTCTCCACTTCTATTTGCGCTAACGCTGGAACCACTGGCATGCATCATTAGACAACGCCACAGGGCTTCAGCCCTCAATTTTGCCCATCGCCCCCTGTGCACATCTCCATCTATGCGGATGACATGTTGCTCTTTGTTAGGGAACCGCAGATTCATATGGCGCCAGTTTTAAGGGAGTATATCCGTTTTGGTCATTTTTCCGGCCTGCAAATTAATTGGTCCAAGTCGGTGGTAGTTCCACTGACCTTATGTACACAACCCCACGATCTTGAATTCCCGCTCACATGGGCAACTGACCCCGTAAAGTATTTGGGAGTATGGGTTCACCGTAACCCAGAAATCGTTGTCCGTGAAAATTACGGTGTTGCATACACTACTCTGGAACAGCAGGTCAATAGATGGCTAAGGCTTCCCTTATCACTAGCCGACCGTATAGCCCTCATAAAGATGGCTGTTTTGCCTAAATTTTTATATTTATTTTGCAACATACCGATTACTCTCACTCAACATTATTTTAAAACTTTGCGCTCCCTGCTCCTTCAGCTGCTTTGGGGAGGCAAGCAGGCCTGAGTTAACTGAGAGACTCTCACCCTAGGTTATAAACAGGGCGGATTTAATGTGCCCGATCTCTATCTATATTATCTCTGCGCACAGGCACAGTACGCACATTATTGGTTCGGCCCTCATGACTTTATACCACACATTGCGGTCGAACATGGTGATGCGCATCCCATACCTTTGAGCTCCATGCTGTCCCACAATCGCAGACATACACCCCGCACTGAAATTAATACAATTGACAGTACAGTGGCAGCCTGGCAGACTTTGGGCCGCCTGGCTGGGAAGCTCCTACTATACTCCCCGCTGTTGCCACTCGCTTATCACTCGGCCCTGTCGGTCACACATGACACAGGGGCTATGCACACTTTGAAACTAGCTGGGATCACCCACATGCGAGACTTATACGTGGATGGCACTTTTGTGTCTGATGCCGACACCAGTTACATACAGAACAAGACTCCCTTATTTATATTTCTCTTTCATGGACTAAAAAAAGCACTGCAGGCCCACTTTCCTATATTTCCCGCAGAACCTCCTACACTGCAGGCACTACATACATTGCTCCTCAATCCCACACGACATAAGCTCATCACTAAATTGTATCACGCTGCCGGGCTGAAAAACTTCAGAGATGGAATACATACCTATCCCCACAGTTTACACAGTCGGATTGGGAGTATTGTTGTCAACTGACAGGTGCCCTAACCTCCAATGGGAACCTCCGTATAATTCACTTTAAATATCTACACCAGGCTTACCACACTCCCCAGAAACTATTTAAATATGGACTGCGAGACACTGCTGCATGTAAACGTTGTAGAACTCCAGAGGCCGACTTTTGGCACTTGGCCTGGACATGTCGGGGGGTTGCCGCATTTTGGACAGAGGTCATATATAAACTGTCTAGTATGGTCAATGTGATTCTGCAATGTACTCCGCATGTATGTTTACTGGGCTTGGTACCCTTTTTAAAAGGTGTGACGAGTAAATTTGTGAAAGTAGCTTTACTGTTTGCCAAACGCCGTGTGGCTATGTCGTGGGACAGCACTGTGAAACCCCAGAGTGCTCTTTGGCTTAAAGACCTAATTTATTGCCGTGAAAACCTAGTGCTATATGCGGAGGACCTGCCTTCTACTTCTAGACCCCGTGATATTTGGGAACCCCTGTTACAATACTTGCGTTTTGTAGAACAGAGCGAGTCCCCTGAACCAATGACACAGTGAACATATTTCTCTTTTTTGTATTTAAATGTGTGACGCTTCTTTCAGCTGTACTATCTGTACCACTCACCGATTACATGTATTTGTGAGTTAATTTGTTGTTTTGCTCAATTAAGATATATGATGCTATATCTGTACATTATATACGGTTTTCTAAAAACTCAATAAAAAAAAAACAATAAGGTTATGATTTTCCCTGACTTTACAGTTCAGAAACAGAGGGCCTTATTTTCGGAGGCCAAGCATAAGCTACGTGAGCTAGGCATCAGATATGCCATGTTGTACCCTGTCAGACTTCAAGTTACCACTGATCAGGGGGCTCAATTTTTCTTTGACCCTCGGGAGGTCTGGGACTGGCTTGAATTGTTACCGCCGGAGGGTCGAGCATGACGTTCCCAAACTCGCCCCGTGCCAAATGCTTACGAGGCAGTGCACGTATGGAAGCTAAGGTGCATCATGATCACCAGCACGCAGTGGCAGCTGCTGCCAAGCTTATGGCCCTAGACTCAGTGAGACTGCCCTCCCTGTCGAGGGGTGCTGTAGGGGACACAGACTCAGGTCGGACTCGGACTTCACCTTAGATACCACCCATAGTGGACACTTACCGCGGGTCACTCCACAGACTGCTGATGATCTTTACTAAGATTTTGGCCTGTCTCCCTTGCTTGATTTTTTTACTTTGCAGATACTAGGGGGTGCATGCAATGATTGCGTACTCTCATTGATGGGTATTTGGTTGGGTGGGGTGCTGCTGTGCTTGGACTCCCCCTCTTGTTAGGGACTGTATCTTATTCCTGTTACCCCATATGGTATGGAGTAGGTAGATTACATGGCCTACTAGCTTACATTGCTTTGTGTTTCTGTTTGGATGGGAGATGTTGCCTTTCTGTCCTGGGGTTGGGGTGTTGGAGTGTTTGTTTTTGGAACCCTGCGGTTCACTGCTTTACCTCTAGATCTTGCTGGGATGCGATTTGGCATTGTCATTTACCTGCACAAGGTGAGTGTGCCTTTGGCCGCTGAACGCTGCTGATGGGGTGTTGACCCTGATACTTACAAAACAATCTCCTGGAATGTGCGCGTCTTGAGCAATATGACTAAGCGCTGCAGGAAACTCAGTTGGATGCGCGGCAAGGGGCGATTTTCTGTAAACGCTGGCAGGGACATGGCGTATAGAATATGTTTTCGGCCTTTGCTAGGGAGGCACTTATCTGGGTAAAGCCGGGTGTTCCTTTTCAGGTCACTAGTGAAAAGATCTATTTGGATTAGAGGTATTCTATTGTGACGGCAGGTTAGTGGGACGAGGCATCTTCATTGTCAATGTCTACGTGCCTTATGTGGACCAAGCTGCATTCTTTGATGCTGTGCCCCATAATCTGGCTCAGTTGATGGCCCAGGCCCTTGTTATAGGCGGCGACTTTAATTATGTGGCTGATATGATCTGGGATTGATCGCTCCCTGTGCTTGGGGACTTCCCCACCGTCTGGCTGGCTAAGAGATTCTCTGACTGGCAGAGCCATTGGGGGATAGTGGATGGGTGGCGCCTTTGTGAGTGAGATTACTCCTACTACTTTGCAGTACACGCACTGCATGTTCAGTTCAATACTTTCCTGTGATAGCCCAGTATGCTATGTGTGATCTCAGGCGTGGAGTACCTGGCTAGGGGCATCTCTGACCATAACCCCCTTCTTTTGTCTATACAGTGGGGTGGCCTACGTGCTTGTATTCCGAGTTGTCAATTGAAAACAGCCAGCTTGGAGGACCTGACGTTCCCAAAAACTATCTTGGAGGAAACCAACATTATTTTGAGGAAAATGCGGGTTCGGCATCTTTAGCGCTTGGGGAATGGGAGACCTTTAAGGTCGTCATCTGGGGTCAGTGTATATCTGAGTCGGCTGTGGCCCGCCGATTCCTGCTGACCGATATTACTACTCATGAGCAATCCCTTTGAGAGCTGGACAAGCTACGACCTGAGCAACCGGACCCCAATCAGGTTTTGCTGGAGGCCAAGGGGAAGGTGGCGGAATATGTGGAGTGTCTTTGCTGTTTTGGCTACAGAGAATATATAATTTGCATGCATGCTGAGAGGGATAAGACTTGTTCATTATTGGTGAGGGTAGCTAACCCTGCCAGGCATGGGGCTCCGATCCTAGTGTTGATTATGGCTGAGGGGGATCAGCTCAATAGACAAATGAGATTTATTGCGCCTTTGCCGAATGCTATACTATGATGTATGCCAGGGAGGGAAGCGGGACCCTGTATTCAGAGCTGTCTGGCGGACTTCCAGATACGCCCGCTTGTGCCGGAGGAACCCGAGGGCCTGGGAAGAGAGATATCGTGGAGGAGATTGAAGCAGAGATACAGCGAATGTCTCGGGGCAAGGTTCCGGGGACTGATGGGCTTCCGGTAGAGTTTTATATGACCTATATCGACCTGCTTGCCCCCTGCATGGTGACATGACTTCAGAAGGCACTGGAGGCTCAGGCCCTGCTCCCTCTTTGCAGGAGGCCCTCATCATTCCCCTGCGCAAGCCTGGGATACCAGCCACTGATGTAACAGCATATAGGCCATTATCAATGTTAAATGTTGATTAAAAGACCCTCAGTGGCATCCTGGCTCTGTGGTTACTGCCTCTCATGCCAGGCCTGATCCACACTGATCAGACAGGGTTTATCCCTGTCCATAGTACGGCTGTTAACATCTGGAGGTTGCTGGCTCTTTTGAGAGATCTCCCCCTCCTCCCAGATTGGGCTGGATGTATGTTTGTTGACATTGAAAAGTCTTATTGTAGCAGGAGTGGGACTATCCCTGAGCTATTATGATCCGGCTGGGACTAGGATGTCGATTTGTGGCGTGGACCCACTTGCTCTATGCATCCCCTGAATTGCGGGTCCGCATGAGGCGGGCTATATCAGGGCAATTTCGGTGGAGAGAGGCACTCGTTACGGTTGCCCACTGTCCCCGCTGCTTTTCGTCATAGCGGTAGAGCCACTAGCCTGCTGGGCCCGTGCTGGCATACTTTATGCTGGCATACCATCTCATGGGGTTGTTCATTATATCTCCCTGTATACCGATGATATGGTTCTTTTTCTTGAGGAGGTGCGCACGGATCCTGCGAAAGTAGTGCGCCTCCTCATGGACTTCGGGGAGGCCTGTGGCCTATGTGTCAACTGGCTCAAGACTAGCTTATTCCCAGTCCGTGCAAATCTGTCCAAGCCCCCTATGTGTGCAGCATTCGCTGGGAGCATGGGGCAGTGCAATATCTAGGAATCAGAGTGTATCGAACTGTCCCTGAGTTGTTGGAAGGAAATGTGGGAGTGACAGTAGCAGTGTTTCGGGCTAGTGCGGGGTTCTGGAAGTAGCTTCCGATCTCAGTGGCGGGCAGGATAGCAATAGCTAAAATGGTCACCTTGCCCTGCCTTCTTTATTTCTTTACGGTTCTCCCGGTGATTGTTCCTCAGGGTATCTTTTCGGAATTGGACATGATTCTGATTTACCTGATTTGGAACACGGGCCGTAGGTGGGTGGCGTTGTCTAAACTGCAGCATGCGTCAGTGGATGGTGGGGTGAGTGCCCCTGACTTTGAGTCTTATTACCTAGGGGCCCAGCTGCAGTGGTGTATGGGAAGGTTTTGTGCACTGAAACAAGTGGAGGGGCTGTGTCTCCAGGATGCACCTGACCAAACCTACTCTGGTCTTTGTTGCTTGACCCAAAAAGGGTGCCTATTGCAGGCCGGCAGGACCTAGCTGTACTGCTGAGCTGTTGGCTGCGCGTGCTCTGCCGAACACTGACTCATGCTCCTTATTCTCCGGAACTGACACTTTAAGCCCTGCTTACGTGGGTCAGGGGGGGTCAAGCAAGGTGCCTGCAGAACTGGGTGGCCGCAAGTGTAGATACAGCTGGGGTGTTGCACTCCTATGAGAAACTGAGAGAGTAGTTTGGCCTCCCAGCAGGGCAGTTTTTACTACACAGGACCTTGGCAGCAGTGATGCAGAGACTCTGGGGATGTCGGAATTCTGAACTCCAAACGCATCAAAGTTGTCAATTTCCACTAGGAGAATGGTGTTGGGGCTCAATGGGGCGCTTCTGGCCAACATGCTGCAGCTTCTTACTCAACTGTGGGAGAGAGGGGCGACTGATTTGGGTCACCCTTGATGGACGGGGACTGGCTCAAAATGTGGAAGGCTGCCCTAGGGTATCTCATAATGCCCGCTTTAAACTTTTTCACTATTATATCCTTCATAAGGCGTATCTCACCCCCCACAGGCTTAACAACTACTTCCCACTTACTGTGCATGCATGCCCCTGATGAAGTGAGGAGAGTTGAAAGCTCCTCCACTTGTTGTGGGACTGTGTTTACCTGGCCTTTTATTGGTCTAGGTGCTGCGATTACTGGCCAAGGATCTTTCCCCAGCCGACTAAATATAGAGTGACGGCCAGGTTCATTGATTTGTCCCTAGTGCTGGCCAAGCGGTGGATAACGAAGCAATGGAAAGACCATTGTTTAATTTGAACTGGTTGTTTCCAGTGCACTTAATTGCTAACATCTGCACTTATAACAGTCTGCCACACAGTGGCGCTGTTTGATTTATTTAGAGATGAGGATAACAACAGTTGTTTATTAATTCAATATACGCTAAAAATAACTAATACCCACCACCCAAGCCATTCTTATAGCTTTGGGGGCCTGGAATAGTCTGAAATGTCACACTTGTAGGGTTGTGATGGTTAGTAGGTGTGTATGTACTGTCACTAGCAGCACTGCAAGGGGCAATGAGTGGTGCAAGCTGTAGTGGCTTCCTGACGAGGGCCCTGGCGCTTATTTTTTTTTTACAAATTAAGTACTGGGAAAGACACTGCTGGCCCTAGGATTGAGCGCCGAAGAGATGACCTGCTTAGGTGGGTGGACTGGGAGGGGGGCACTTTGTTACGGGAGGCGTACCAGGGTAGGAGACCTATACATTTTGCCCAGGCTTGGTAAGCGCTCACTGATGCGTTGAAAGCGAGAGGGGCAGGCCCGGTTCTAGCGAGTGGGCCTGGTGGGCCAGGCCCACCCAAACTTGAGCCTGGCCTACCCAAACATGAACCTTGGCCCTTACAGTGACGTCAAGAAGGCCATCAGAAACTGGCCACTGCAATTTAAAACGTTCCTCTAAACATTATTTTTAGGTCTCGCCTGGCGTTGGAGCGCGCATGCGCTCCTCGCCTGCGAGAGCTATAGTAAACAAGTCAGTTTTGAGAAGGGGACTCGAGCCCCGCCCCTCCTTTTCATTGGGTAGCGTCAGCGTTTATGTTAAACGCTGGCTTCCCATTGAAAAGGAGGGTTTTCGGTTGCCGCCCTTTGGCTTTTTTGGATGGCCCCCAAGGACTCGGTCGCCTGCATTACGGCTGTCGTGACGAAGTTTCTTATCAGAAGCTTCGTCACGCTGCCTTGCACGCGCCAGTACACTCTGTGATTGGTTGGCAACTTGCAAATAAGCAGTGTGATTGGTGGACCTTGTCAACCAATCACAGAGCGTACTGGCGCGTGCAAGCAGCATGAGCAAGTCACGCTGTAGACTCGCTGTCCCAAGGGTGTGTCGATGTTCAGCCTTCGGTTTCACGTCGTGCAGTCTTTAAGCGCCTGCCCGGGCATGGAGACGAGACGGGCGTGTTGTTGCCGGGTCCCTGCTCCCCTCGCCATTTTAATTCCGACACTCTCCCTCGGACAATGACGTTGGCTCGTCACTGCGCCTCTGTCTGTTCAAGGGCTACTACATGGCCCCTACTGAGCTCCATGTCTTAAGCCTGCTCTGCTTACCTTCTGTCATCCTCCTAGTCTCCCGTGCCCCCAACCCCACACATCACCCCGCTCTCCCCGCCTACTTCCTGTTGGTGGCTTCCTAGTTCCTCCCTCTGTCCCAGTCCCCTTCCAGCTCTCTTTCCGGCCCCCTCCCTCCCCCCTCTGGTAATGCGGGTGCAGGGAATGTTTACCCTATGCTGACTTGTGTGCCCCCCGCCTCTCTTGGCTGCCGCCGGGCGGCTCTCCTTACACTCCTTATTCTCCTGGTTCTGGCGAGCGGCGCCGCTCCCTCCGCCGGCACTTCATGTGCTCTGCAGCAGAAGATCAGGTACGTTGCCGGTGAGCTCATGTGAGCGCGAGACCCGGAGGATATTGGAATGAGTCGGGGGCAGGGTGCAAGGAGTTATCGGAAGAAGGGGGCTGCCGGGGGAGGGGGGCACTGCTGTGAGAGGGAAAATGCACAGTCAGTGGGTGAGGGAGGCAGCCAGTAAGTGGGACAGTTGTTAGTGTATATGGGGTGCCTTGGTGGTTGGGGGCGCTGGGGGGCGAGTGTCTGAGGAGGTACCGGGGGTTCCAGGCAAACTTTCAGAAGTTTGTTAACTTTCTCGCCCAAGCCCCTGCCGTAATTTGCCACAGGAGGGGGGGGGAGAGGGAGACAATGTGTTAGAGGGGGCCATGGGCGTGTGGGGGTGAGAGCCCCGTGAAACGGGCAGTGCAAGTCCTGTACCCGGAGGCGGTGCCTTGCCTTGGGCAGAATTCCTGGAGGGGATTTGGGGCTTGCGGTTGTCCTATCCGGTTTCCTCCGCGCGGGGGGGCGGGAGTGTGACTTAAACTTTGGTACAGACGCCACTTCTAGAACACCGGGCAGTCACTGTGTTTGTGTGTGAGGGAGGGTGCACCCTCCAGGTCCGCTTCGGCCCCCTGTGTAGAGCTGCTGCAGGGCGTCTGTCGAATCAAGAGTTAACGTCATGTGTACATGCCTTGTCATTACAATGCACTATAGTAGCGTGCTGCGGGCAAGAATCTATATATATATATATGTATTGTGAATCTCTGACCACGCAGGTATTTTCCGTCTGTATTCGTTAGACATCATATACACACAGGAAGAGAAGCACCTGGTTTTAACCTATGGTGCCCATATGTCTCCCATAGTCGTTATGATCCGGGCAGCGTCAGCCTCACTTACATTTATTTTTATAGAGACTTAGGCAGTGGCTTTTTTCACTGTCTCCCAGTTTTGTGCCAGTTGCCCTTTCCCCGGCCTGCATACTTCCAGTAGCTGCCCCGGTGTCTACCCCCTGGGGATGTCGTTCATTTGTTGACCTCTCGTGTGCGCTGCGAGGGTGCCCCTCCACAAAACACTTGACGTTGTGGGGTACTGAATGTCATTATGCCCGTCTTTCGTTATGCCAGTATGTCAGAGCCTCAGCATCTCTTTGGCCACAAGGTAAACAAGGAACACGCCCCCCTCCCCCGGGTAGGTGGTAAACAACAGCCATTATTAGGGTGCACAGGGCTCCTCACACGCTTGAGCCCCGTTAGGCTATATTTTTTGTTTTTCTGGCAGTGAGGGTGATGGGACTCTCCTCTGGTTGTTTCCGGCTAAAGAAACTGGTAAAATGTGGTGCTCTTTTCCATTATTTGTCTGTTTTCAGGGTGTCTTTGTTTGGGCCTGTGTGTAAAGGTGTCGTCAGTCGCATGCTCTGACTCTAGATTTGTCATCAACTGCAGCTATTTTCTTCGATCCTCTAATTTTCTGCTGAAGTTTTAATGGGGGCAGTGTACATCCTGTGAGTTTCTATCTAAAATGCGCGCCTGAATCCACCTTCCGTTTTGTTTCTGGAATTAATCAGCAAACTTTATTTAACTTTCGTAGTTCAGAACTGGGCTGCTCCAGCGCTGTTCTGGGAATCATAAATTATGTGTTGTCGTAATTTGCCATTAAATCCGTTTTGAATAATTGGTTTATTGATGTTTTAAGTTTGTACAAATAATACTCTCATTTTGGCCTTTCAGTTGATTTCGGGTATAGCGCCAGCCAAGTTTATTTTATGTCTTTCCATAAGAGTTTTTATGCATTTTTTTTTAAATTGTAAATTAAACTGCGTTTCTTATCTTCCTTTGTAGTTCTCTTTTTCTCATTGTGTGACCTGGAATGCAATTTGAAGAATCCAGTTATCCCTGGATTAGAGTTAGTTAGTAAGCCTGGACAACTTCCAGGTGTTGAGGCCCCACACGATAATTTTGTTTTGTGAACAGTGGGCAGCGGTGAAGGTCTGGGATTACAGGTAAGGTTAATCAGGACTTAGGTGACTGTCAATCTTGAACAAGCACCAGACCGTCTAGCAGTAGGCGTTCCTATCACAAGACCATCGTATTTCCATTTGGCAAGGCCAAGGTGCATTGTGGTAATGGCTTGCTTTATTGAAGTTTAATTGGACTGCAAGTACCAGAATTCAGTGCAGTGTAGAATGAAAGCACAGGAGTCCAAATGTACTAAGTACACTTTCGCTCCACCTAGATCAGTATTGAAAAATCAGGCCTGGGCACCTATTCACAATTTAAGGTCTGTGCTGGGGATTAGTAAAGATCGCCGGAAAGTTCTTGGCTTTCTGGGCTTGGTGCCATTTTTATTAGGGTAGTTAACTTAATTTAAAGTCCATGTTCTCTACATCTGAGTCCTGACATGCCTGTCTTAGGTCTAGAAGGGCTATATCCATGCCAGATTTTCTGGATAATAACTGAAAATGTAAATGTTTCATTTAAATGTTCTATATGTACTGGTTTTTCCACGGATATTCTTTAATTCTGGCATAAATAGACCCCTGCTGGACCTACTGGTTCTAGACAAATCTCTTGCCACAGCCAGGTAAGCACATTATGTAGAGATCACAAGCTATCATGTGTTGATTGTGCTATAACGTGCTTTGCTTTTTCATCTGCCTTCTAATGAGGGCAGTTTGCTTCTCCCCATGGCAGAGATCAATACTTGACATAGGGCAACTTGCGTCTGATGAGATGTTCTCCAATAGCTCGTTCTGTCCTCAGAACTTAGATAGTCCTTTGCCAGATGTGAGGTTCAAGCACTAGAACTTCAAGTACCAGCATGCAAAGGATTGCAGACTGACCTTCCAGGAGTTGATGAGTATTTCAAAGCCAAGACCATGAATACTGGTGATTTTCCTCACATTGTAACACATGCACTGAGCTTAATACCAAACAATGGCTCTGAACTGGGACAACACTTTTCAGTTCCAATAATTAATTTAAAAACTCTTTCTGGGTCTTGTAGCGTTTGCCATACCATTTGGAGTAAATCATCATTGCGTAGGAAGCATGTGCATGGTTACTCCGGGCGCCCGAGACATCTCTTTGGTTATTGGGTACATTACAAATGAGATGCTGAAGGCCCCTTACTCTGCCTTTTTCTTAATTTGTGACTTTTTTTTCCTTTCACTTTAGTTTTTGCTTTCTTTCAATTTAATCTGCACCTAAATTTGTTTTTACACTAGCAATTTAATGATGAACTCCTTCTTTGTTTAAGTAGCAAACTTCTCCAAACATACAGAAAAGGTATTGTGCTTAAGCCATGACTGTTATCAAAGTAATTCTATAATGTGAGCAGGAGTATGATGAAAGTTGGATATATGTATGCACCATTTCATCCAGCAGTTTGTGGTAACAGTCACCAGTATATAAAATCTTAGAAGTTAAGCATGGTAAATGGGCGTGGACGTCTGCCCTGAGTTAAGTCACTACAAGTCATTCTGGTATCCTTATTTTCGTTTGGTAGAGAAAAAACAAAATTCTTCATGTACGTTCAGGCTCAGACACAAAATTGACCATGAGACCCAAAGCCTGTCTCCGAGTCCAAGAGGGCACCTGAAGAGTACTCTCTGGTTAGCACAAGAGTACAGTCTGTATCTCTGGGACATGTACACTGAACATTGGTGGCAACATACCCCACTATTTTTTTAATAGGGCTTTTAATCTGTTTTGAGCACAATGCTTACAGGCCTGCTTGCAAAACGTTCCTCTAGCATGTCAAAGACACTGAGAAGACATCCCAGTCTGCAAGTCCATCTGCGTTGTGCATATAGTGCCTGGTAGCATGTTCGATGTTTAAGAATCTGTGTATGCTGTAGCCAGAGGGATCATTTTTAGGTCGAGCCTAGCGGCAGCGCGCATGCGCTGCTCGCTCTGCGAGGCATGCTGTAGTAAGAGTATGCTGTGGAAGCCTCGCCCACTCTCTTCCCATATTTTTCATTGGCTGGCGTCGTTGTCCTTGGTAAATGCTGGCTTCCGATTTATTATGAGGCTTGTTAGTCCCTCCTTGTTACCGCCTTGTAGCCGTTTGTTACCTTCCATGAGGACTGGATCTTTTACTTGTGGCGTTACACGGTGTCCTTCACTTTTTTCTTTAATGATCTTCCCTATTCCATCCAAGACAGCTCAGCAGGCCCTCTGGTTTTACTAATGTATATATTTAAATTATAGCGCGTCCGCTTTAACTATAGCGGACGTGTTTATTTAATTTATTAATAGTGCGGTCCACTTTCGTTAGGGCCGAGCAGGGGGAGGGCACAACACGCAGCACTGGGGGGCATGCCAAACACGCAGCACTGCTATTTCCACTCCCCCACTGAAGAAGGAAAAAAAAAACATTTGCAATGTAGTAGGACTCGCATTTACGCACGAACAAGCTATTGGCATTGTAAATGACAATGCCTTTTATTTATTTTTTAAAAGCCAAAACATAAATAAAAGGCATTGTCATTTACAATGCCAATAGCTCAAACTCGAGTAAATGCGAGACCTATTGCATTGCAAATGCTTGTTTTTCTTCTTCTAGGAGTTGCATGATTGGTCCTGGGCTCTTTCTCACAGGCACCCCCAGCATCTCCTTTTAGAAAGGTGGGCTGTGTCCCCGCCCACTCGTGCAGGTACAATATGGGCATGGCAAAGGGGACAAATCCTTTCTTTGGCACTGGGTAACCTTTGTGTACCATCCTTCTGCATGGATATTTCCTTCTCTATTCAGTGCTGTAAAAAAGGAGTTTGTTTATCCTGATTCACCTTTCCTGACCCCTTCAGCTGCTTATCAGATCGGGCTGTGACACAGTTCCAATGGAGCAGGTAAGAGAATGTGTGGCTATTGTTCATATTTTTAAAATCTGTGAAGGCCCAGCAAGACACATACTTCATGTATGCCGTGTATATTTCATGCGTGACTGCTCTGCCACGGATGTAAGACAACAATAAAAAATGTCCAGATAACTCTGGTGATTAATGATCCTGCTGGAGAGCAATCTTTTGTCTGTTTGTACTTTTGAAATGCAAATAAACTGCAGTTTATGTGGACAGCTCAGTGGGTTACGTCCTTTGTTACAGAGATCTTTTTGTTACTTGCAGTTCAGAAGTTACAATCCTAATAAAGGACAGTGGCCTATGAACTGTCATCAAAGAGCTGCATACAAACCTGAATGGTATAATTAGAACTTCTTTTTTTTGTGCTGGGATATAGTTAGAACGTCCCCCATCTTTCATTATTCTAATGTTGCTATAAAGAGTTTGGGCAGATATACATTTTAACTCTAAAGCCAACCCCCCAACCACTGGGGTATGCTTTAAATCCTGTGTTTGTGCTTCTCCAGACCAAACCCTTTTAAAACATACTGCCCACCAGTATGGATGACGTGATTCCTACACCTGGTAATCCTCATTGGCTTATGTGACATTCCCTATAGGCTGATTTACATACTTGTATGATTCATTCTCTCTGCATAATGTGTGCGGGATGTAAAGTACTTTGACACCCTACACTATGAGTTGCGCTATACAACAAATGAAATGCATATGAGAGAGTGGCTATGGAGAGATGAAGGGCACTGTTGGAGGGTGGCAATGAGGGAATCCGAGGAGGAGGTCAATAGGGGGAGAGGCTATGGAGAGATGAGGGGCACAGGTGGAGTGTGGCAGTGAGGGCATTCGAGGAGGAGGTCATGAGGGAGAGGGGCTTTGGAAAGATAAGGGGCACTGGTGGAGGGTGGTAGTGAGGGAGTCTGAGGAGGAGGCCATGAGGGGAGAGGCTACGGAGAGATGAAGGGCACTGTTGGAGGATGGTAGTGAGGGAATCCGAGGAGGAGGTCATGGGGGAGGGGCTACGGAGAGATGAAGGGCACTGTTGGAGGGTGGCAGTGAGGGAATCCAAAGAGGAGGTCATGGGGTGGAGGGGGGGAGTTACGGAGAGATGAGGGGCACTGGTGGAGGGTGGTAGTGAGGGAGTCTGAGGAGGAGGTCATGAGGGGGAGGGGCTGTGGAGAGATGAAGTGCACTGTTGGAGGGTGGTAGTAAAGGTATCTACGGAGAAAGAGGTCAGTGGTGGTGCGCCAGTAAAGACTTTCGCACCAGTGCTAAAGCCGGCCCTGTCATGGCCTTTCTGTTTTTGTTTATTTAATTAGCAGTCAGGTCATAAGGGCCACTGTAGAACATATTTTAAAGTGAGTGCTAATTATATTTACTGTTATATTCAATGTTTTAAGTATGAGGGTGATTTTACTAATGTTTTTTACCGGGAATAATGTAAATGGAGCCGGATGGTGGCAGATAAGGGGCTGGGGCCCAAGGACAGCTGTGAGATAAGGTGCATGGGAGAGGGATGGTAGAAAATGGATAATCAGGCCTGGAAGGGAGTGTGCTGCAGACTACATGGTCAGGTGGAGGTAGTAATGAAGTAAGATTCTCTCTGAAGGCTGGCAACGAGGGAGGCTGAGTAGTGTTACTTGCCTGATACTCCCACCTCAGAAACCTCCTCTTCCTGTCAAAGGGACATTACATGGGGAAAGAAACACTTTTTGAGAGTGTTAACGTTTAGAAAGAGATTTGGAAAATAATGCATTTTACTGGGCGATTGTAAGACTAAGGAGAGATAAAGGAGGGCCCTGAAGTAGGCCTGGCTAGATATATGGGCCCATCTCTAGGGGTGGGAGAGACAACAAATTAACAGGAAGAGCCGAGACAGTTGAACCAAATGTTTGGCTTGGTTCTAAGACCCTGGCAACAAGCTGAGCACTGAAAATGTTTGCATTGTAAAATGTACAACATACCACCCGTGAAATCTCTTCAACATTAAAAAAGTGCTTTTCTTAATTGTTGAAGAGATTTTACAGGGGGGTTCCAGCACTTCTCTGGAGCAAATAGGTACTCTGAATAGAGAGTACCAGCACTTCTGAGGAGAAAATAGTTACTCCAAAAGGAGGGTACTGACACTTCTCAGGAGCAAACAGTTACTCTGAATAGAGAGTACTGGCACTTCTCTGGGACAAATAGATACTCCGAATGGAAAGTACCAGTACTTCTCTGGAGCAAATTGGTACTCCGAATACAGAGCTCCTGCATGTCTGGATTTCCATTTAAAACACTGAGTAAACATGATTCTTGAGCTCTTCCAATGCATCTTAGCCCTGATTTACAGCCCTACTATTTCTGCATTAATAATCACTAAAGTCCTTTACATTACGTTTAAACAGTGACTTGTAGTACGCCTGCTTTGCCCTCTTGAAAACTGCCTCCGGGCTCTGATTCTTGCCCTATCTTTTTTTAACCTTTAAATACTCACATGTTATTAAAACTCACTTGCAGTTTACTCGGTGCACATCAACTCGGATTCTTGCCTCCAGGGCTGTTTCTGTATTAAATGTTTCCGGTTTCTCCAATGTATCTCCACCCCTACCTGCCAGAACAATGCCATGGCTCATCCGTGCAATAAATAACACTTGCAGTACTTAGAGCGCACTTCCGCTGTGACCTTCCTGCATTAAACTCTCTCTTCCAATGCCCCTCAGTCATTTATTAAAAGTGATAGTTTTTTAAAATCAACTGAAACATTAATTCCCCTCCCCCACTCAAAGCTTTTAGGGGCCAGATGTACGACCCTTCTATTTTGCGACTCGCAAAATGGAATGTACAACAGTGTCTCAGACACTGTTTGCGATTCCTAATGGGGTCGCAAATGACCTGCCTCACCAATATTCATGAAACAGGTCACAATTTACGACCCATTAGGAATGGACAACACTCACAGGGATGGTGGCCTGCTGGGGTTAGCAGACCACCATGTCTGTGACTACTTTTTAAGTAAAGCAGTTTTTTAAAATGCAGCTTGTTTTCCTTAGAGGAAAACGGGATGCATTTAAAAAAGAAAAATGAAATGTTTCTGTTTCATTTTTTAAGAGCAGGCAGTGGTCTTTTTTGCGGTCGCATACAGGCCAATTTCCCGTTTGCTACTGCAAAAAACGGTAGTACATCTGGCCCTTAGTGAACTAAAAGGCAAGTCTGTTGTTATATGCGCCCTACTTGTGGCTTAGATTCTTAGTGCAGATGAAACACTATTATAGTAGATTAAATCAAACAGTAAAAGTGTTTTGTACAGTGCACATCTAGAACACATGTATTTGAAGGTGCCCTCTTATGTGATGCTGAATAAAGGAGGCTCAGGGAACTAAAGATTTGGCTAGGATCACACAATTTGGTCAAGCATGGAAGCAAGGATTGATCCCAGGTTTTCTAGTTTCACATTGTGCAATTCAGCCACTAGATGGGTGTCTCATTCTCCTATTTTTCATTACAGATTAATGCTTTATCTTTCATACTTGGCAAATGGCATTACAGCCTCGGCAACAGGCAGAAGCCAAATGAAAGCTTGGCTTGTTTTGGGGCACGAGGGTCCAAGAGGACCTTGAGCTTAACCAGGCATCTGGCTCAAGCCTTCAGTGGCTTTCCACCTGTATCCAGCTCTACTAGAAGGTGAGACTGGGCCTTCAGAAGCAGGCCTCTATTGTCCCCAGACCCTCCGAGTTCCCCACACCCCTTCGTGGGGAAATACCCAAAGAGGTAAATCACCAGTCAGCCCATTCTACCACATACAGGAGTACAGTTTTTTCTATTCATAAGTCCTTCATTTCACTCTTCCTGCCTGCTCTCTACCTCTGCCTGTCTCTCAAATGTCCAGTATCGTAGCCAGTGTATCGTGGGCCATAGTGCAGGAAGGAAATAAGCGGGCCGGCTGCTACTTGATGTATAAAATACAACAATGAACAGGGTAAAGTGAGCCCCTCAGTCCATGGTGCCACTGTACCTGCTGCACCAATGGAAGCTACGCCCCTGCACACTTTTCTCCTGTCTCTAATTTCACCTTTAGGGCCTCCTTCACTGTGATTGACTTCATATCACTGACCTCTGGTTTGGTTTTCCCTGCGTTTGTGTTTTTGTTAAATTTTGTCTGCAGAGCTACAGACAGAACAGGCTCATAATTATGTGTCAACAACACCCCTACTTAAGCTGTGAAAGCAGTGTTGGGGGGGTCATTAAATTTTTTTTTAATTATTATTATTTTTTAATCCTCATAAGCCTCTTTAGTGGAAAGAAAAAACAATGACGTTCTTCCACATGCACATCTTGATGGACACCTGAAAGCCTGTGCTCTTGTGCTTTACAGCAATACGGGTAGGTACGAGTAGAGAGGGAGATCGAGGTTTCTAAAGGCCCTTGGAATCGAAATCCATCTACTCTCTTGTCCAAATGTCTGCTTTCTTCCTCTACCTTTCCAACCGGCAGACAAAGCCACAAGGACCTAAGCCCGAAAACCATAGGACCGCTGAAAAACCTAACTATTGTCGTTTAGAGCGTCACACCATTCAATCAAGGGAAGCCAAAAGTTAACATCTCTAGAGCTCATCCTTTCCATAGTAACTATGTATTTAATCGAGACCAACACATTTTCCAGGCTAGGGGAGAGGGGGGACACCCATAACTTGCAGATTTCCCTGCGCGCCAACAGTGCAATGTAAAAGATAAGCCTTGCCTGAGCTTTAGTAGGTTTTACTTCAGGCTCCAACTGACCGAAAATAATAAGAAGAACGCTTACCTTTACATGCAGCTTAAGCATTGGAGACAGCGCCCTACTCACATCATTCCAAAAAGTTTGCAACTCTATACATTCTACAAACATATGGATGTCATCGGCCTTCATATTGCCGCACTTCGGGCAGGGGACTTCACCTCCTCTCCCGAACTTTGACAGCTTCAAAGGTGACCAATATGCTCTATGGATGGAAAAGAGATGATTTCTCCTCAGGTATGCAGGCTTAACCAATTTAAAAAGCATAGCCATAGATACTTGCCAGTATTTTTCCAGCGATTAATCCGGCAAGTATTTCCCCCACAGTTCCACAGGAAGCGTAAAATCACCATCCTCCATATCCACCAGTAGCCAATAAATAGTCGCTAACTCCTTCTTTTGACTGGATTGCTGCGTCAGCTTAAACTCTAGGTCGTTTGGTACACCTATCTTCGTTAGTGGGTCGTGGATCCAGCCCTGCATTTGCACATATTTAAACCTAGATAGGTGAAAGTTTGTAAGCTGACTACATATCTCCCAGGAGATAAGCTCACCATCACTTAAAATCTGGTCCCAGTGCGTAAAGCCCCCTTCTAACAGGGTTTTGGCAAGGATGTCTTTTGTCCACTCCGGGGAGCCGGGACTGTCCCAAATGGGAGCTAGAAAACTATGGTATGGAATTTTCATGTTTTTCCTCACTTTATACCAAGTCTCTGCAAGCCCCCTCAAAATCTTCAGTCTGACCTTTTTAAAAAAAATTGGGTCAGCATATTTGAAAAGAAAGCCCACATTGCCTCCCGACTCCAGATTCGCAATTTTGGCCCATAAACCTCCTGCCATAGAAGGATTTGGAGAGCTAGAGAGACACTTCCCATTTTTTAAAAGAAACGCCCATGAATAAAAGAGTAAATCTGGCAAGGCTAAGCTTCCTTTCTCAACCCTTCTCCGCAACTTCTTCCAAGCTATTCTTGGACCTTTACTCGCCCATATAAAGGAACCTATTTCTCCTTGTAGCTTTTTGATCCAATCCGTATCAAAAGGTAAGGGGATAGCGTCAAAGATAAAAGTCAGCTTTGGGAGAATTACCATCTTAATCAAATTACTTCTTCCGAGAAGAGATAGCTGGAGATGAGACCAATTTTTCAAAAGTTTCAAAATCTCCTTTCGGACTTTATCGAAATTTAGTTTCGCTATTTTGCCAATATCATGAGATATCATCACACCCAAATACCTGATCTCATCCTTTCCAGATTCCCCCTCGATGTTCCAAGACATAATTTCAGACTTATCGCCGTTAACCTCGTAACCTGAGACCTTCCCAAAGTCTGTCGTTAGAGCCATCAAACGAGGCCAAGTAATCACAGTATTTGTAGTTAAAATCACGATGTCATCCGCATAGAGCCCAAGTTTCTTTTCCCAGCCAGAGAAACTAAAGGGTATAATTTCAGGATCCTCTCTGATCTTTCTTGCCAATGGCTCTATATAGAGGTTGAAAAGCAAAGGCGACAGGGGACAACCTTGCCTAGTTCCTCTGGATATCATTACAGGTTGGGACAAGCAGCCATTAACTAAAATCCTGGCTTCTGGGGCTTGATAAAGACCAGAAAGAGCATTACAAAAATTTGTACCTAGGTTCAGGGAGGTAGCGACTTTTTTAAGTAGACCTAGTTCACACGGTCAAAGGCCTTGGTAGCATCCAAAGCCACCAAGGCAAAAGGAAGATTATATGTGGATGCTAGATCTATTGTGCCGACCAATGTAAAAGTCAGATCTTTCAAAAATCTTCCCCGAATAAAACCTTTTTGGTCGTCATTTATTAGCTCATCCATCACCCCATTTAACCTGTCCGCCAGGGTCTTTGTAAAGATCTTGTAATCGCTATTTAGCAAGGAAATAGGGCGGTATGAATCACATTTTCTGGGGCATTTTCCAGGCTTCAAAATTAACGATATTGTGGCTTCCTTCCAGGAGGCTGGCAGGTTCACATGTTTGACGAATAGCTCATTAAAAAGATTGACTAAAATAGGAGCTAAAGTACCAGCCAAAACTTTGTAGACCTCTTGAGGAATGCCATCTGGCCCAGGGGCCTTCCCCTTCTTTAACTGAGCAATTATATTTCCCACTTCCAGGACGTCTATTTCTCTATTTAGGAGATCTACTTTTTCTGTTCTCAAAGGGTTTCCCATGCCCTGTCCTGCCCATTTATTAAGAATATCTTCAGATGGCATAAGATCTTCTCGATAGACTTTACTAAAATGGCTTTGGAATACTTGCTCAATTCCTCTACTATCACCTACTCGGCTGCCCGTTTGGTCGCATATAATTTCCTCAACTCTATTTCTTAGTTGTTCTTTCTTTGCCTTCCATGCCAGAAGTTTGCCACACCCTTCGCTATATTCGAAGTGAGTCATCTGACTGACCTCCCATCTCTTTCTCAATCGCTCTTGCAATACGATGGACAAACTCGCCTTCACCTGTGACAGTTCTTGGAACCAACTCATCCTGGCCTCATCATCTATATTTGGATTGATTAGTTTTTTTTCCAAGCAACAAATCTTCTCCTCCTGTACTGCCACTTCTTTGTAATAACTCCTCCTCTTCTCTGCCGCTAAAGCCCCAAGTCTGCCCCTTAAGAACGCTTTATAGGCATCCCATGTGACCCCGGGGGTGCGGTTCCCCAATTGAGTTAAAAAAATTCTTTTGTTTCTTTTTTAAGGGCTTGTACTACTTCCTCTTCCAACAAAATTGTGCGGTCAAGGGTCCATCTAGACTGAGTACCAACCTTACTGACCTACAATGTGAGCATCACCGCTGAGTGGTCTGACAAGTGTACTCCCACATGTTCAATCTGCTGTATTTCATCCTTCAACTTACAATCTACTAAAAAGTAATCAATCCTAGACTGATGCCTGTACTTCTTATTAAAGAAAGTAAAGCCTTTTTGTTCCCCTACTTTCTGTCTCCATATATCCAACAGACCCAGTTGTTCCATCATTTGCTTTATTAAGCTAAGCATCTTGGGGTTAGTCTGAGCTCTACTATGTATGGATCTATCCAATACGTGATTTAGTACAACATTAAAATCTCCAGCCAGAATAATTGGATCAGAAGAATTTAAAAGTTCGACCAACAGATCTTGCAGAGGACCAACTTCATTGTGGTTAGGCCCATAGTAGCCGGCTAACGTGAAAGGCCGAGCCAAGATCTTTACTTTGGCTACTACCCATCTACCCGCTTTATCAGATGTATAGGAGTCCAAACTTACTTGAAGACCTCGCTTGATTAAAATTGCCACCCCTTTTGTCACTGCTGCTTGGGCTGTACATGCAAAGTGCGCTACCCATTTATTCGCTCGAAAGAGCTCTACTGCCTCCTTCTCGGTTAAATGAGTTTCCTGGGCTATAATAATTTGAGCTGAGGAATCTTTCAAATACTGAAGTATTTTCGCCCTCCTACCTCTGACCCGTAAGCCATTTAGATTCCAGGACAGAATATTTATACACCCTCCCTTTTACTACCCATCATCTCTTACTGCTAAAGCCTTTGTTTCTAAAAAGATAAAAAGAGACTCTAGAGGAAACATTTTTTTGATTTTTTCCCACTGCACCCCACCCTGTGCACCCTCCCACCCATAGAGAACCCCCTCCCAACTATTCCAAGGCCAAAGGGCCATATGGAGTTCCCCTCAGAGCATATTATCATCTAGTGTAAAAAAAACTACCATCCCAATAAACATTTTTATACTAAAAAGAAAAAGGGAAAAGGAGAGGTTTTTATATATATATATTTTTTTTTTTTTAGGAGAGAAAACTTTATATAATTCACCTCGCAAATATGTTCGTTTATTTTCAACTTAATTGTTATTATTTTATATTTTATCTACATATTTTATTTTTATTTTTCTCTCTTTATTTCTTCCTCCGCCCCCCGTGGCTTTCTCCCATAGTCTAATCGTTTAAAATACTTGACTATAACTACTCTTTAGCTAACTGAGCCAAGTGGCAGGGTTAGAAAGGCGTTAAAAAGAAAAAGAGGATTATTTCCTGTTAGATTGAAAATCTTTTAAGAACTCATCTACCTTCTCACAAGAGTGAAAGATAAGCATTTTATTATCAATCATCACCTTGAGGTACGCAGGGAATCTCAACTGGACTACAGCTCCCAAACTTTTCAGTTGGTCCATCCTTTTGCCTAACTCCCATTGTATGTTTGAAGTGGCAGCTGAAACGTCTGATCTAAAATCATACTTTACCCCATCCACTTCTACAAATTTCAGGCTCAGAGCTTTTGAAAGTATCTTCTCCTTTAGAGAGAAAGTTAAAAAATTAAGCAAAATTTTTCTAGGCTTTGTCCTATTTTTGTTTAGCCTAAACGGGTCTCTATGTACACGCTGAATGTCCTTACTTATATCCTCTTCAGATTCCTCTAATTGTAGCTCTCTTTTTATCAGGCGTACTACGAAGGCTTTGATATCTTCTCCCTCCTTTCCTTCAGGAACCTTCAAGATTTGTATATTGTTTCTCCTCTGAAAATGTTCTAATCTTTCCACTCTCTCTAAGCACTCAGACTCTGATAGCTTTAGCTTTGTAATCTCGGCTGAGTTTATGCTGACCTTCTCCCTGAGCTCCTTTACCTCCCCTCCAACAGGCCTGTTCTACTATTAAGGTCGTCCATCTTTCTCTCCAAAGTATCGCAGGCTTGTCTTATCTCCCTCTGATTTCCTTCCGAAGTCTCAAATCTTGCTCTAATCTCTACTGTCAGGGCTTTTAACAGACCACTCAGCGGTAGATCATCATCTCCCGAGACCCCTGAAAAGACCAGACCTTGGCCTTGGCCAGGGGCTACTGAGACTGCTCCCTGCTTTAACCCTCCCTGTATAGGTGGGGTACTCATGCTCTCTTCGGCAGGAAGCCCGGCCAGTATTTGGTAGCTATTAGAAGAAATATTGTTACTCCAATCTATGGCATTAATCAAAACTTCGGGGGATTTCACACTCTCAGTGATCTTATCTTTATCCACCTCCCTTCCCCCCTCCATCCTGCTCTCTGTCAAAATAACAGTTTGAGGTATAGCTTTAAAATAAGCCTTTAGTGAGGGAGTAACCTTAATCTCCTGGGCAGCCTTCCGCTTCTGAACTGCAAGCTTTTTCCCTTTAATCTTGCTTATCGTTACCTTTTCCTCCACCTTCCCTTCTCCCCCAAGACTTACTACCCCCTTTCTTTCCCTCCCTTACCTCCTTTACCACCTTTACTTCCTTTTATTTTTCTAAGGGGATATCGAGGATGGGGGTGGGGGCGGGGGCGATTGCTCCTTACCGCTAAGCTGGGGAGAAGACCCAGTAGGACTGAGAAACGTTTCCCCTGAAGGAAATCCGAGAGAGCGATCCTCATCTACAATCCCCTTGTGGAGATCCGGCGACTCCGCCGAACACCCGCCTAGAGCGCAGCTTCTCTCGGGCAAACATTCCAGCCCACTGGCTCTGCGACCTCCTTTCCCCCGGAAGGGGATTCTGGCTGCCACACCTCTCCCTCTACGGAGCTCCAGGGCGGCCCTCCCCCACAATCGTCCCGTCGCGACCTCCACGCTGCCGCCGAGTAAACTCAACCCCACTCCGCCTGCAGTTCCTTCGACACTGAGCAACCCCAACCCGCGCTGGGAACCTTGCTGGGAGAAAGGTCAAAGGGATCAACTCCACTTCAGTCCGCACCGACTTGGCTCACCCAGACATGGTAATTTTTTTTAAATCCTCTAGACGCTCTGAGGGTGCTTCCGCGACCTGCTAAGCGCTGGCCGCCATGTTCTCCTCTCCCGTGGGTCATTATATTATTGAATGGCTTTGTACAACTGCCTTAAAGTTAAAATGGCAACCTGTATCTGATGAAAGGATTAAGATACCTCTCTGTCGCACCTGTGTGGATACAATATATATATAATGGCAGCCTGTATCTGATGAAAGGATTAAGATACCTCTCTGCGCACCTGGGTGGATGCAATATATATATATATATATATATATCTATATATATATATATATATATATATATATATATACCGTGATCAAGTTCTCTGCGAGAACGAAACGCGTCGGTTGGCTTTTCAACCTGGAGGAATTTTGAAAAATAAATACTTGGAAAATCACCTTTTGTGAGTGCGACTTCATCTTTCCCCTGAAAAGGATTGTGTGGTAATATATATATATATATATATATATATATATATATATATATATATATATATATATATCCAAACACCAAAACAAAGGATACAGGCGAACTCCTCTGCAAATTGTTCAGCAGATGCTATATTTAAAAGCGTACAGAGTGACATATATATATATATATAGATATACTGGCTGCTTAAACCTCCTTGGACATTCTACCTCCCTATATGCCCTTATCCATGCAATAATTTCCCAAGGCTGGTCTCTTCTGGCTGCCTCTAATGGGTGCACTACTTTGGATCGCTAGTCATCGCTGCTGGTTGGACTCAAGATTATTTGCCAAGGCTAACAATATACCGTTCAGGCCTACTGGGTGTTCTTCTGTCAATCTGGGGGGTTATATAGAGCTATACCATGACTGGCGTTCTCGAGCATGTGGTTGATCGCTTATCTGTTGTAGCTAGGTGGATCCTAAGGTAACCTGCTCAATCACTAGCAACAAAAAAATTACGTAATTTGCACGTATTCCATCTCATTCTCCTCTCTTTGCTATTAAACATCTACTTGCAATGACCTAAAAAAACATAACAGCATCACTCTGATCACTCATGCACAATACTGAAACACTCCCCAAGTAGGCCACACTGCAATGCACCACTCTTATAACTAGTCCTCAAACAGGCTAATTTTGGAAACCATGGGCAGATAAAATGCAGGATTTTGTATTATGACCAGAAAAGACTCCAAACAAATGGATTCTTTGTTAGAAAAAAAAATCCACCAGAGACGGTAACGAGCAAACATACCTCAGACAGTTTTAGTCCCCATGAACCATACAGAGATGTACGCAGCTCATCAAGCCTACAGAATGCAAACGTGGAATGCCTTGGATTGAGGGAGAGAGTTGAAATGGTTCCCATTTAACACATATTCAATTCATTGCCTGTGCAGCACTGCACCCTCATTTGGGGATTTATAATTCAAGATTCTTATTTTAAATGCAATATGAGACTCATGGCAGATTTGCCATGAAAGACCAGGGTCTGTTCTTTATATCCAGATAATTTCATGATACCAAAGCTATCCATGGCTGTAATTGTATACTGCTTATTGATGAATTTTCTAGGTTTTAATCACACACTTCATGTATTATTTTTTATTTTATTTTTTTTACTTTTCAATCATTGTATGGGCACTATTATGAATTTTCAGTAACCTTTTTTTTGTTTTTAAGGTGCTTGACCTGTGGTATTTTGATCTGATATTGCAGGAACATTTTTAACTAACCAAAGATTTGTTTTGATTTTTAACATTTTTTCCAGTTGCTTCTAAGCCTAGCTTGGGCATCATGGACAGATTCGTCATTCGGAGAGGTACTTTAGATGCCAGCCGTAATCACTTGCGTCATAAGCCAAGTCCTATACCAGCACCTCCCATGGAAGTTGAAAAAGAAAGCAACATGTATGCTCACCTAAATCATGGTACTGCTGTGAATAAAGACCTTGTTGACCTTGAAGAGCATCAAGGTCATCTCAGCATCAATGCTACTGATCTGCATAGGGATAAACCATCCCAACCATTTTTAAAATCTTTTCCACGATGTAGATTTGGCGACCGTGAGAGGGCATTCAGCTTGGACTGGTACAAAACTCGACCATGGCTGGAGTACTTTGTTAGTCTAGATGCTTGCTTTTGTTTCCCATGTCGTGTGCTTACTAATGGGAAAAATGATAAGGATACAGCTTTTACTGTAACTGGTTTCCGTAACTGGAAAAGTGCGCTAGCATCTGGCACAGATTTTGCTAAACATGTTGCCAGTCAAACACACACACATGCTGTACTAGCTCTAGCAGAGGCATCTAAGAGAGGGGAAAGAGAAGATACAATTGCCTTTTTATTAGATTCGAAAGTAATAGAAAATAATTGATATTACTTAAAAAGCATTGGAGAAGTCATTCAATTTCTTGTTGTGAATGAAGTCCCCCTGAGTGGCGACAATGAAGATGTTTTTGATTCAGCAAGTGGTTTATTTTTAAAGCTTTTCCAATACACTCTGAAAAAAGATAAAAAGCTAGCTGGAATTATACACTCTATTCCCCTAAATGCAAAATATACATCTAAATGTATAAAAAAAACTAAGTAATAGATACTTTAACTGGCATGGTTCTCTCACAAGTCAAAAAGCAGTACAAAAGTTGTGATTCAAAAAGTTTTTGTATTAAAAGCGATTGCACCCATTATAAATGTAACATTGAAATTCTGTCCCTCATGGTGCATTTTGTGAGCAAAGCCAAGCCTAAGGAGCATTTAATTGGGCTTTTACAGATGGAACAATTAGATGCTGAATATATAGCTGATCGGATCTTAAGCCACCTGGTTGCCTGTGATTTCAAGCCAGAAGACATTTTAAGTCAGTGCTATGATGGAGCATCAGTGATGAGTGGATGCAATGGGGGTGTTCAGGCTGGTTTACAGAGAAGATTAGATAAACATATTACTTACATACACTGTTACAATCATCAGCTTCATCTTTCTTGTTGTCATACATGCCATCCAAGGTGAACCAAGGGCAAAGCGATTCTTTGATCTTTGTAATATGCTGTTCAATTTCTTTCATCGTCAATATGTGAGTCAACAATATAATGGACCAACTCCCAAACGTTTTCTTGAGATTCGATGGACCAGCCATTATGAGGTTAAAAAAAGTATGGTTGAAAACATTAACACAATTTCTGATCTTATATCAGACACATATCATGATGACAATGCTACATCTGAGTTGAAGGCAGAAGTTTGTGGTTTACTATCTCATATTCAAAGGGAAAACGTTAATGTTATTGGGAAATTTTTACAAGGTCTACTTTTAGCTTTAAAACCTGCTAATGCTGTGTTGTAGACACAGCAAACAAATTTGTGTTTTGCAGTGGAAGTTGTACAGTCCACACTTAGTGCCCTGAAAGGAATGCGTGCAGATCCAATGTTTTCTACCAAGTACTGCTCTTCTGATGATGTGTTAGACGAAACCACACATGTTTATCATGGATCAAAAAGGAGGAGGACTCTCAACTGCCGATTTGCAGATTCAGTGGTACTTTCAAAAGTTGGACAATCTGCAGGTGACTCTTCCTTTTCTCAGCAGCAAGTTCTCAGGCAGCCCATCTTGAACATCTGGACAGAGCAATAGCTGGAATGGAGACCAGATTCTACCAGAAGAACATAGAACTTATCAAAGCCATTTCTATCTTGGTTCCCTCATCAATCAATCAATCAATCACAGAATTTGTAGAGCGCACTACTTACCCGCGAGGGTCTCAAGGCGCTGGGGAGAGGGATGGGGGGGATGCTGCTACTGGTCGAACAGCCAGGTCTTGAGTAGCCTCCTGAAGGTCAGCAGGTCTTGGGTCTTTCGTAGGCTTAGTGGAAGGGTGTTCCAGGTCTTGGCGGCGAGGTGTGAGAAGGATCTGCCGCCGTTGGTTGTTCTTCGAATGCGGGGGACGGTGGCGAGGAGAGGTCGGCGGAGCGGAGCTGGCGGTTGGGGACGTAGAAGAAGAGTCGTCTGTTGAGGTAGGCTGGGCCAGTTTTGTGGAGTGCCTTGTGTGCGTGGGTGAGGAGTTTGAAGGTGATCCTCCTGTCGACGGGGAGCCAGTGCAGGTTCCTCAAGTGGGGGTGATGTGGCTGTGGCGTGGTACGTCGAGGATCAGTCGTGCGGAGGCGTTTTGTATGCGTTGTAGTCGCTTGATGAGCTTGGCCGGGGCTCCCGCGTAGAGGGCGTTCCCATAGTCTAGTCTGCTACTGACGAGGGCCTGGGTGACTGTTCTTCTTGTGTCTGTCGGGATCCACCTGTAGATCTTGCGAAGCATGCGGAGGGTGTTGAAGCAGGAGGAGGAGACTGCGTTGACTTGCTTGGTCATGGAGAGCGTTGAGTCGAGGATGACTCCCAGGTTGCGTGCGTGGTCGGTGGGTGTCGGGGCTGCTCCCAGCGTCGTTGGCCACCAGGAGTCGTCCCAGGCTGAGGGGTTGGAGCCAAGGATGAGGACCTCCGTTTTGTCCGTGTTCTCTCATTTTCTTGATGTGAACAAGTGTGCAACCCTTCTTGACCTAAATAATGTAATCAAAGCTACTCTTGCAGCAGAACTAACTGTTGTAAAACCATTGTTACAAAAAAAGTCCCAGATGGTGCAGATGTTGCCACCATTTGTGAACTGCATGATTATTCTGACGCTTTCCCAGCACTTCATGAAATGTATGTATCTGCGCTGGTTATAGGGGTTTCAACTGCAGCCTGTGAGAGCTCATTTTCAACCCTATCTCATGTCTTCACACCTTTCCGATGCACAATGAATCATGATCGGAACCAGAATTTGACTATTTTAGCACATGAGAAGGAGCTCACAGCAAACCTATGTATGGATGAGTTTGTAAGGGAGTTTTCAAAGAACAATAGAAGGTTACCTCTATGACTGGAACTGCTAGTTTTGAAATTGTCGGTGTGAAAACTGCTGGCAGTTTTCAAAAATACTCCTTTCTCTTTTTTCAAATGTGTTACTGTTTTTCAAGAATTTGTATCTATAAAAGTATATCACAAAAGAATGACAAGAAAATAAAATGTATAAAGTTAAATTTGTGCAGAGAAATGTGTTGAACAAATTACAATGAGTAAATAGCCAGCCTTTCTAGTGCAATGATGTCAAGGCTTTTGTGTGGTCATAGGGACTTCCTTAATCTTGAACTAGTATAATATGCTTGGCATTCAAGTACTTGTGTTGAAGCCAAGCCTGCTGGAATTCGAGGGTTTGCAGTTAGGTCCAGACATTGCTTACTTTCAAATAACTCTCCACATGCTCTGTATACACACAGAAGCAATACGTTATATCATGGTGACTGTTTGCAATTATACATGATGTAATCTAGGGCTTGTAGGCTACCTCCAGAAGCGACAAATTGGGCCCGTAGTGGCTCACCCGAATGCACCCTTGGCCCACCCAAATAAAAATTCCTGGAGCCGGGCCTGGAGAGAGGACAGGGAGGGGAATAGTGAGTCTGATTAGTTACCCTATACTTTAGACTGCGGGCGACTTCCAGTCACAGGGGTCCACCAGGAGTTGGCGCTTGGACATTGTGGAGTTGGCAAGTGACCACGATGGGTTGTGTGATGTTGAGTGGTGCTCACAATGGCATCCCCGCTTGCTTATGAAGATTGATGTCTCAGTCCACGTATCCCGGCTCAGTATGTGGAAAGAGGAGAAGGGAGGGATAAGTACCACATGGTTTGGGGCGGGGAGGGAACAGAGATGTTTGGTTATTGTACATGGCCCGAGGACTTCCCTCTAACTGCAATGATGCGTTCCATGTTTGTCCGCTCCTTTGACTGAGTGCAAATATACAGCTTTTACAGGGAGATGTTATCTTTTTGTTGGGGGTGTTGCACTGTATTGTTGATACTCTGGGAAGTGGCACATGATCCCTTCATATATACTGCAATGTGCTACCCTGTGAATACTGTCTGTAGATAGTCAGATTATCAATAAAATCTGTTTGCAAAAAAAATACAAATAATGTTACAAAATTATATATAAATATCAATTAATTATAAAACATTTTAACCACCTTTTAATATAAAGTATACATGCAACTTTATTTTTTAATAATTACGTTAATTTAAATTTATTCTATACATAACGTTTAGTAATTTTAACCACATAAAAAATAACCATAAACTTTTTACTTCAGGTGGGATTTTGTTTTTTAAACAACTCTGTAAATATTTAATTCAAAATGACATTATTTGCCCTACATATAAAATAAATATATAAAATTAATGTACAATAATACTTAACATAAAAATATGTTTTCTCATTTTAAAAAAAAAGTTTAATAAACTTAAAATGTCCCTACTTTACCATAAGTAGATCTCCGCATCAATGGAAAAAACCTCTGCCAATGTGTGTAAAGTTACTATTAGTAAATTTACGCTTGTAAATTTGACTGAACTCTCGGTTCAAGGAGTGGAGGCATGTAAGTCTACACTAGTAGTAAATTTACACACAGAAATGGTGAAGTGCCAAAAGTGGTAGTGATAAATTTCAAAGTAGTAGTGTAGTGGTAAATTTACTACAAAGTGTAAGAGTAAATGTACACATGTAGATTTACTCACGTGTAAATGTATCTTTGTGAACAGGCAGTTTGTACTATACAGGGCTGTAGTATAGTGCTTTTGTGGTAAGTAGTGGGGTCTTTAATAAAATTGTATTAGTCATATCCAGAACTGTGTATTTATGACCTAGAACATAGAACTGCTTGATGTATTAGCATTCCTCTTGAGTCAGTTCTGCCTGGAGACCGTTCGTGCTGGTTGTGCCTGCTGCGCAGGGGCTGGTAATAAAGGATCATACTTAATTCACAATATTGGTCTGTTGTCCTTCTGAAGATACTACAACTTTCTGGCGACGATTGATGGCCCAGCCCCTGCCAATTCTTCAAGAAAAAGCCTTTCTGCCTTTAAATTACGGCTGATTTTACAGACTTCTACAAAAGATGACAATTTCCTAAAGTATTCGAGCAAACAGAAGAGAGACCTGAGCGAAGGGACTTCACCAACGTATCGTGAGTTTTCTATACCTCTTCTGCAAAGTACAAGATAGACAACTCTGCTTACTTTTGAACTTTCTGCAACCGCCGCCCCACGCGCTTCTCCTGATTCCCGAGGCCAGCTATTCCATGCTTCTCTCCTGCGTTACAGCGCGATCGCAATCTTCTACAACTTCAGAGCGTCCCCACGTCACCACGCAGAGACGTACGAGGTCATGTTGAGTGACCCCAGCGGCCATCTTGTTTATCAACTCAGTAAAAAAAAGTGCAGATACTTTATTTACACCACCGCAAACAATCATCATATACTGCAGTGAACGCAAGTGCAATCGCAACCGGAGTATAGCGTTTCACAGTAACTATCCAGTAACTACAGTAAGACTGTTTTGTTATTATTTTTAATAACTCTCACTTGTTCAAGTGTTACTGCGTATATCTTATGGAAGGGAATTCAGGCATTACTCCTTCCACATCTAATATTACACAAGCTTCTAATGTTACCATCACCCTCAATAACCCCAAAGAATTTCTAACTAATCCAGGGGAACCCGATGTCAAGTGGCTAGAGTGGAAAGAGTATTTTATAAATTATATAGCCACTCTTGAAGACAATGGCAGCGTGTTATCTCCTGAAAGAAAAAAAAGAATTCTAATGCATTGCTTAGGGCCTGAAGGCCTCAGAGTTTATTATCAAATGCAAAAAAATTTAAAGAAGTGGGGACTTAGATGTTTTTAAGTGTGCCATAGCCGACCTGGATGATCACTATTCACCATCGGTATGCGTGGCGTGGCGCGCGTGCGTAAACAAGATCCCAATGAATCTGTTGATGATTTTGTCTCCGCACTTAAACATCTTGCCATCAAATGCAAATTTGGCATGTTACACGATGACATGATCAGAGATCAAGTAGTTATGTGCACCAAGAATAAAAACATCCAGGATAGACTGTGGATCGAGGGTGAGGCACCTTTAAAAGATATCATCACACTAGTTAAAAAAGCGGAACTCTCAGAAAGATGCGCCAAAGCTGTGTCTCCTCCCACTGACGTAGTTTATGTCAGTGATGACAAAAAAGGAAAGACTCCTACATTCAAACCAAGACCATTTCCTACTTCCAATTTAAAAAGACAAGAGAACTATACCCGTCCTGGGTTCGTCTGCTACAGATGTGGAAGCACTACACACACAGCTTCTTTTAACAAATGTCCTGCCAAATCAGCTAAATGTTTAGAATGTGGTATCATAGGTCATTTTTCTAAAGTTTGTAGAAAGAAGCGTTTTAAGCAATCTCGAGTTGCATGTGTTACAGACAACAATTCGGACTTGTCAGGCAACGACTCTGATGAGTCCCCTGAGAATTCGATATTGTGTCCACTAGTTCAAAGAAATATGTGGTTGTAAACATCACTGGAGGTGACAGTAGCAAACCGTTATGCATAATTTCCTTTGGAGGTATTGATTTACAGGTTGCAGCGGATTCCGGATCTCCATTTACTATAATTGCTTGATCTGTATGGGAAAACAAATTTTCTCAGGTGATTGGTTCTCACTTACAACCTACTGATGTTAACCCAGAGAGTTTCACTGGACAAAAAATTGATATGTTGGGGTACAGATCTCTAGTGTTCGAATTTAAAGGAAGAAAAGCGCTGTGTAAGTTATATGTGGCTACAGAAGGACCTTCCATTCTAGGATGGAAAGACCAACGTTCTCTTAACATTGTGTTAGATCCCAATAGTCCTGAACAAGTATTGGTACTTTGCGATGCTGAAAACACCAAAAAGTGGGTTTTGGAAGAATTTCCCAAAGTTTTCAACGGTACTATTGGGAAACTTGATGGTTTTACTCATAAAATCCTTGTTAAACCCAATGCTGTTCCCAAGATACATAAAGTTCGCCACATTCCACTGATTGTTTGAGATGAGGTTAAAAGAGAACTGAAGAAATTGCAAGATGCTTGCATAATTGAACCGGTGGAAGCATCTGATTGGGTTTCACCAATTGTGATCGCCAGACGGGCCAATGGCATGATTCGCATGTGTATTGACCTTAGATACTTAAATGATAACATAATTGTCGATCAATTCCCACTCCCTAGGATTGATGAAATGCTTTCCTTAACCAAGGGCGCAAAATGGTTTTCTACCATTGACGTCTCCTGTGCGTATCACCAGATCTCTCTGCATCCCACGAGCAGACGCTTTACTGCTTTCTGCACCCCTTTTGGCTGTTTCCAATTTCGCAGCATGCCATTTGGGCTAGCCTCCGCTGCGGCAGTCTTCAAGAGACTAATGCATGAGTTATTTGGTGATATGCAGGGCTTTGTATTCTTTCAGGATGATATTCTTGTGATGGGAGCCAACAAAAGAATGCATGATGAGCGCCTTAGAGCTGTTATGAGAGTGTTACAAGAAAAAGGAGTCACTGCTGAAATATCTAAGTGCAAATTTGCAGAGACAGGAGTCACGTATCTAGGTCACGAGTAAGTTCTCAAGGCATTAGACCCAAAACTAGTCTAATAAAAGCAATTACTGAAGCACCTGCTCCCAAGTCCAAGGAGGATCTTAGGTCATTCCTTGGTCTCGCAGAGTTCTATTCCAAGTTTGTGGAAAAATTCTCCGAGAAGACTCACGTCATGAGATCTCTCCTCAAGAACAAAGTGCAGTTTTCTTGGTGCACTGCTTGCCAACAGTCTTTCGTTGAAATTAAGAGAGCTATTACTCAAGCCCCCAACCGTCAGGGTTTTGATCCCCTTGCCAGCACCATCGTAACCACCGATGCCAGTAGTAAAGGTTTGGGTGCTGTCCTAACCCAACTTGATGGTAACACCAGTGAATCTGTTGTTGCTTTTGCTTCGCAGGAAATTTGTTTTACGATGTGATCACAAACCCCTTACTAAACTCCTTACTACTGAAGGGTTGACCAATGCCACAGCCAGAATTGCCAGACACTCCATGAGGCTGCAAGATTTCTTGTACAACATACAATACGTACCTGGTGTCAAGAACTTCACGGCTGATTTCTTAAGTCGTATGTCGTTACCTTTAACTGAACTGGACAAAAACCCTTGGAACGACTTTTCAGTTGCCTCTATATCCCTTGACACTGTTCAGAGCAGTTTTAGTAAAGAAGAATGGCTTGAAGCTGAGAATGCTGATCAAGTCTTACTGGATCTAAAAAGTTGATTGTGAATGGATGGAATGGAATGGATAAAAAGTCACTTACTGATGAACTCAGAGGTTTCTGGGAAGTGCGTAACTGAACTTTGTGTGTGTGACACTTTAGTTCTACGTGGTGATAAAATTATCCCCCAAAGAATCTACGAACCAGAATACTTGACCTGTGTCATGAAGGGCATTCTGGTATCACACGTACCAAGCTACGCTTGAAAGAACTCTATTGGTGGCCAAAAATAGACATAGATGTGGAAAGGTGTGTAAGATCATGTGTCAAGTGCGAAGTTTCCGATAAGACCCTTAAAACTTTCAACCCACCTTTAGCTTCTCCCTCATGTCCGGAACTTCCCTGGGAAGTGGTTGCAGTGGATTTTATGGGTCCTGTTGTATGGCAAGATGGTTCACAGAAGTACATTTTAGTTCTTGTAGACACTTTTTCCAGGTGGTTGGAAGTAAGTGTAGTAAGTACAGTTAGCACTAAAACTGTTATCACATTTCTGAACAACATCTTCTTGAGGGAAGGGTTTCCCAAAATTATCCTATCTGACAATGGAGTGCAATTCAAATCTACTGAAATGAAAAACTACTTGTCTGCCTCTGGCATCCAACCAAGGTTCACTGCACTTTATCATCCCAGCGACAATGGCATTGTTGAGAGGGCCAACCGCAGTATCAAAGGTATTCTCCAGCTAGCCAATAAAGGAAACCTGTTGTGGGATGAGGAGTTAAAAAAATTACTTTGGGCTTATAGAAGCACCATTCACTCCTCTGTCGGTGAGAGTCCTTTCTCCCTCATGAGGGGTAGGATTCCTCATTCCAAGATTAATCCTGGCTGGTTGAACAAAAATGGTATGGTTCAGTGCGATATACCCAGTGTGAGAGAGCGTATCCAAGTATCCCAGATGAAAAACAAAATTTACTATGATCAGAAACATGGTGCTAAGCTAGCTTGTTTGTGTGAAGGTCAATGGGTTCGTGTGAAACGCTCTAAGTATGTCTCCAAAGGAGAAAGCAAGTTCACTGAACCCAAACGTGTTGTGAAAGTTTTAAACAACACTGCCTTACTACAGAATTGTGAAGTTTGGCATTTCAGTCGCCTTGCACCGGTCTCATCTGACCTTGGTGGCACAATGGAGAATATTGAGAATGAAGGCAAAAACTTTTGGTGGTTAGAGACCGTAAATGTCACTCCTGATGTGAGTGATCCTGGTCTTATCCATCCTGAGTCTACCCTCCAAGTTTTTTCTCCTACTCTTAAACCTGCTTTATTGGACAAGGTTCCACAATGTATCCCTGAAACTGTTGTACCTGCCTGTAATGACAACGTTATTAAAACTTCCAGTGGTAGAATTGTTAAGAAACCTAAATCCCTAGAAATGTTTGATTGTCATTACGTTTTTTTTTTTTTTTTCTTTGTGTTGTTTTTTTTTCTTTTTTCTTTTTAAGGGGGGGATTGTGTAAAGTAGTGCTTTTCTGGTACGTAGTGGGGTCTTTAATAGAATTGTATTAGTCATATCCAGAACTGTGTATTTACGATCTAGAACACAGAACTGCTTGATGTATTAGCATTCCTCTTGAGTCAGTTCTGCCTGGAGACCGTTCGTGCTGGTTGTGCCTGCTGCGCAGGGGCTGGTAATAAAGGATCATACTTAATTCACAATATTGGTCTGTTGCCCTTCTGAAGATACTACAAGGGCCCACTATAATGTGCATACAGAAATACTTTGTGTCACTGCATGTATTTAACCACTTCGATTTGGGCTGTATTTCTGTATGTCCACTCTATAGCAGTGTATTTGTGTATTGTTCTTTAACGGAGGCACTGACACAAGCCTCTTTTAACATTCAACAGGATCTGACTGCAGGCACTGTGACGTCAGACGTCAACTGCATAAATTCTTACAGTACAGTAGTTATGTTATTTTATTATGACAGAAAGAGTAGTGACGGCACGTTTAGACCATAGTAAAGGAAGCCGTCTCCAATGTATTATATTTACAGAGTTCTAATTTTGCCATTATTACTCATCTGTAATAAGACAATGACATCACTACAGATCACTGCTCTATTGTTATGACATTACAAAACATCACTCAAAGCCAGCAGTGTGGAAAGCAGCTCCCAAACACATCAACTGCAGATGCCACTTGAATAGTTAATTATAATAAAAGAGAAGTATTCGATCCGTACATTAAAATGATATTCCAATTCACCTTGAAGTTCAGTATCCGTACAGAGGAACTAGACCTTTGGGCCTGTTCCCCTGTTTTAACTCATATCTCTTCGGTGACGTACAATATGCTTATATTCCAGGTCAGCACAACATTAAGGCAGCTGTAAGGTGCCACCACAGCAAGTTAACATATTGCAACAACTGGCCTATAAAATGGCCTTGTTGCTAGGTGAGTGGGAGCTCTCAAATGGCAAGCTACTATTTTTTCTGGGACACCAGACATTCTTACACTGGATCTGCCTATATTGTATGGTAATGGTGTTTTACCCCATATGCATCGTGGTAGATGGAATAATCTGTGACTGAAACATTCTCGGGCTGTATTTAATTTTACCATTTCAGTGTTGGCCTAACCTTGAGCTGGAAGTACATATATCTATAAATAATGACAACATTAGCAATACAACCACAATACAATGAAAAATGCAACAGAGTAAAGCTATTTATATTGTACTTAAGCCATTTTCATAGCCGCTTGGATTGCTGACTCCTGAGTGAGGTCACCCCACAGCCGCCTGAAACGCTGATCCTTAAGAGGCAGAAAATGAGATCATGTTCATTTAACAACAATTGCGTTTGTTGTGACCTGTTAATTGAATGTGATGCTAAGTACCAGGCAGCTGACTTCATCACTAACACTTTCCTTTTCTCCTGCGCGTGAAGGGTTAATCCCTTACAGACGTGGCGGGGTCACGTTCAGGGCTTAGTCATGAATCAGCGTCAAATGGGAGTAATCGTGAACACTTAGATCCACATTAGACCACGATATATGCTGAAATGAACACACCCTGCGAAGACAGTCCTCATAAAACATGAATAGATCTTCAGTTTCACTTTTAGTCACCCTTCTCAGAGGCCAATCAATAATTGAGCGCCTGCATTTGGACAGCCACTTAACAGCCAGTGTGCAACGCGGCGGACAACATACATTAACTGCTGGAGACAGGGTTGTAAGGAGTGAGAAAGGTTTGCTGCACATGCCTGGACGCACCGGAAGTTAAACGTAACTATTGTCTGCTTCTCTGAAACGTATGTTCTTAATGAATACCAGGGGTAGAATTGCAGTAAAAAGAACTCTACTGCCCAGCAAACACAGCAGGACATCTTAGATGCACCTACGCACACCAAAGGCTATACCTATGTCAAAGAGTGCTCTCCAACCTACAAACTACACATGACTGATACAAGAACCAAGCTACAGGCAAGGGACCAGACCTTGGGCAACCATATCAACTCTACCCTGAAAGACAGCAGACATGCCTCACACTATTACAGTAGCACCCAATAATACACGAATGAGGCTCTGGCCTATCACAAATCCAGTAAACACGCCAACTAAACCAAAACACCTCAAGGATATATATACCTACGGTGGGTGTGAGCTGTCCAATAACGAGAACATACCATAAGTCTCTGTTCAGGCGCCTAAAAAATGTGTTAAAGATATGTTAATGGTAAATTGCATAGCATAACACAACATGGTAGTTTGTTGGCACTGTCCCATAGTCTCTGCAGAGAAATGGCTGATGGTTTCCGTGATGGTTATGTGATGGTAGGGTAGTGATTGGGTGCAGAAAGCATCACTGCAGGATTCATAGCAATTTCCTTCATGTCTAGGGTTCAGGTAAAAAAAGGCAAAAATAAACAAAGTTCGATCAGGTCAAATTACCAGAATAGAAGCATCCTCCCAAATAGTTTCCTATGACTGTTATTACATTGAACCTGTAGATCCTGGCCACAGTCAAAGTCTACTGCAGGCCTCTAGCCATTTCCAGAGAGAGGTTGCATGGAATGAGAAGTCACGGCCGCCTACTCAGGCTTTCCTGTATCACAGTGTTTTGATCAAGTGGTCTACATAAGGAAGAAGTAGCTTGCCCAGCTAGAACTCTGGCTGGGCATCTTTGATGGAGAACGATTTAAGCCATAGACATTTAATGACTGGCAGCCACTGTCGAGATACTTGTGTAATGGTGATATGGTTGCTATTTTAATTAGTGCAGAACGATGCATGCTACTGTGTTCTGCACAAACCAAGGGGTCTGTCTGGGCTGTTCTTTAGATCTGGTTAGACCTGGTTCCATTTCTATTATGTACATATGTGAGGCTTTAGTTCATTGAATGGACAATGGAAGGTTTGTGCCCTTAGGCTTGATGTTGAGATTCAGGTCAAACACAGCATTGTGGGGCCATTTACCTACAGAGCCATACAAAAGCCTACTGGGTTATTTATGCCTACACAATCCCAGACCTAGCAGAGAATGTCAATAGATTTTATTGTGGCACTACTCGTCTCTGACATCTGTACTGTGTCACTGGTTGTGGTGGATTATTTTACCAAGATAGCTCATTATATACTGACGCAACCTTTACTATCAGCTTCAGTATTGGCTACTGCCTTATTGAAATGTGTTGTACGTTTACATAGACTGTAAAACTTGTTGTGGTGGATTATTTTACAAAGATGGCTCATTTTATTCCGATGCATTCTTTACTATCAGCTTCAGTATTGGCTACAGAGTTCTTGAAATATGTAGCACGTTTGCATGGATTTCCTGCAGTCATAGTCACAGACAGGGTTCCACAATCCATCTCCCACTTTTCGTCCACTCTGTTAGACTCATTAGGTATTGATGGTCAAATCCAGGAGTTACTATCCACAATCATACAGACATATGGAAAGAAAAAATCAAGCAATGTAACACTACTTAGGAGGTGACTCACACAATACGAAACTGATTGTGTTAGAGCAATTCCAGTGGCTGGATAACAGTATATTTACTCGCTTCAGAGTGCTCTTCATTACTCACCTTTCTTCTGCATCTGGGGATTGCATCCTCAAATGCTGCACTTTGGTTTAACAACTTCAGTCCCTTCAGTGACTCATCATATGACCAAATTATGATCTGTCTACAGAACTGCTATCATACACTTCAATGCTGTAAAAACTGCGTACAAAAAGTATGCAGCAGTCATCACTGTTCTGCTCCTGTTTGGCTTTCTATATATTACTTACAGCTACCAGGCTATTATTCAAAGTTGGCCCATGCTTGTAAGCCCTTTTTTCCATCTCCCAGAAAGTCAATCAGGTCACTGTTTGACTGACTTTTCCTCCACCCTGGACAAATTCTTCAGAGTGTCCAACTTTCCCTTCTAAAACTGGTTCTGGGCCTCCATTTCCTTCTGTAGTAGTTAAAGGTGAAATTGAATATGAAGTTGATGCCATACTGGACACATATTCATAGGGGTCAGTTACAATTATTGGTGTCTTGGAAGAGATATTATCTAGTGGAAAGATCACATGGATCCTCCCAAGAAAGTCCACTTCTTTCTTTTCTTTTCCTTCCAGCTCCAAGGGTCCACCTGGGACAGCGGGACTATTGGGATTCAGCGTCAATCAATCAATCAATCAGGGAATTGTAAGCTTGCTACTCACGCGTGAGGGTCTCAAGGCACTGAGGGGGGAGTCCACAGATCTGTTTAGCTGAAGAGCCAGGTCTTGAGGGTCTTCCTGAAGGTGTTCAGGGAGGGGGCGCGTCTGATGTCTGCCGGTAGCTCGTTCCAGGTCTTGGCTGCAATGTGAGAGAAGGATCTTCCGCCTGCTCTGGCTCTGTGGGTGCGCGGGGTTTCGGCCAGTGCGAGGTTGGAAGATCAGAGGTTTCTTTTGGGTACGTGGAAGTTGATTCTGTCGTTGAGGTATTTGGGTCCGTTGTGTAGGCATTTGTAGGCGTGAGTGAGGATTTTGAAAGTGACTCTATTCTCCACGGGGAGCTAGTGGAGACTTCGTAGGTGTTGGCTGATGTGTTCGTGTCGGGGGATGCCGAGGACGAGTCTGGCGGCGGTGTTCTGTATTGTCTGGAGTTTGCAGAGTAGGGATTTGTTGATGCCGGCGTAGAGTGCATTTCCATAGTCCAGTCTGCTGGTGATGAGTGCTTGGGTGACTGTCTTCCTTGACTCAGGGGATCCACTTGAAGGTCTTGCGGAGGATGCGGAGGGTGTTGAAGCAGCTGGAAGTGACGGCGTTGACCTGTCAGTTCATGGTGAGTGATGAGTCGAGTACGATGCCGAGGTTCTTGGCGTGGTCTGAGGGGGTAGGTGGGCTTCCAAGGGCGGTCGGCCACCAGGTGGAGTCCCATGCACAAGGGGTGGTACCGAGGACAAGGACTTCTGTCTTCTCTGCGTTGAGCTTCAGGCAGCTGTTGGTCATCCAGACTGCGACGTCTTGCATTCCTTTCTGGAAGCTGAGTTTGGCAGTGGTGGGGTCTTTGGTGAGGGAGAGGATGAGCTGGGTGTCGTCGGCGTAGGATACGATGTTGAGGCCGTGTTGTCGGACGATGGCTGCGAGGGGGGCCATGTAGATGTTGAAGAGGGTGGGGCTCAGTGATGAACCCTGTGGGACTCCACAGGTGGGGTCGGAGAGGAAGGGTGGGAGTCTGATCCTTTGGCTTCTTCCGGTGAGGAATGATCGGATCCAACCCAGGGCTGTTCCTTGTATGCCTGCGTTGTGTAGTCTGGCGACTAGTGTGCGGTGGGAGACGGTGTCGAAGGCCGCTGATAGGTCGAGTAGGATGATGGCTGCGGAGTGGCCTTGGTCCAGGAGGGTGCGGATGTCGTCTGTGGCGGCGAGTAGGGCGGTCTCTGTGCTGTGGTTGCTTCGGAATCCGGATTGGGACGGGTCGAGGACGGCGTTCTCTTCAATGAATCGTGTCAGTTTCCTGATGACTGTTTTCTCTGCAACTTTGGCTGCGAAGGGGAGGAGCGAGATGGGCCGATAGTTCTTGAGGTCGGTGGGGTCAGCTGTGGGCTTTTTGAGCAGGGGTCTGACTTCTGCATGCTTCCAGTTGTCTGGGAAGGTGCCTGTTTTGAAGGTGATGTTGATGGTGCGTTGTAGTTCGGGTGCGATGGCGGCCGCAGCTCTGTGGTAGATATGAGGGGGGCAGGGGTCGGTGGGGGCCCCCGAGTGGATGCTTTTCATGGTCGAGGCAGTGTCTTCGGCCGTGATCGGTGTCCAGTTGGAGATGGTGGGCTGGCTGGTGTTTCTGGGGGGCGGGGGGCCGTCTGTGGCGCCTGGTGGATGGTTGATGAAGTTGTCGTAGAGGTTTTTGATCTTGAGGTGGAAATAGGTTCCAAGCTTGTCGCAGAGGTCTTGGGATGGGGTGATGTCTGTGGCTTCGCTGCGTGAGTTGGTGAATTCTTGAATGACACTGAAAAGTTCCCTGGAGTTGGGGGAGTTGGCCAGGATTTTGTTGTGGATGAAGTTCCTCTTGGTGGCTCTGATCTGGTTGTGGTAGTCCGTCATGGCGTCCTTGTAGGTGGTGTGGTTTCGGTTTTCTTGGTGTTTCTCCAGTTTTTCTCCAGGCGTCTGCAGGTGCGTCTGGCTTCTTGGAGAGCGGTGGTGAACCAGGCGGCTTTCCTGGGGCGTTGTCTGTCGGGGTTGCGTAGCGGGGCGAGCTCGTCTGCGCAGTTGGAGATCCAGGTGTGGAGTTCTCTGGCTGCGTCGTTTGCGTCGGGTGCCCAGGTGTGGTTGTCTCGGGTGAGGGTGGAGTTAAGTTGCTCGTCGGTTACCTTGCTCCAGTTCCTTCCAGGTGGGCGTGGGGCTGTTTTGGGTGCCTTGGGTTTGTTGATGCCGAAGTGTATGCAGTGGTGGTCGGTCCATGGCAGCTGCATTGTGTGGCTGAATTGGACGCTGTTTCCTGCTGCAAAGATGGGGTCGAGGCTGTGTCCTGCTCTGTGGGTCGGTGTGTTGACGAGTTGTTTAAGTCCGATGCTGGCGAGGTTGTCATGAAGGATAGTGGAGTTGGGGTCGCTGGGGTTGTCGAGGTGGAAGTTCAGGTCTCCAATGAGTATGTAGTTTGTTGAGGCGATGGCGTGGGGTGCGATGAAGTCGGTGATGGTGGTGGCGAAGGGTATTCGGGGGCCGGGGGGTCTGTAGATGAGGGTTCCTCGGAGTGTGGCTTTGGGGGTGGTCTGGATCTGGAAGTGCAGGTGTTCGGCGGAGGGGAAGGTTTCGCTGGAGGTGGTGAGGCAGAGGGTGCTCTTGTGGGCGATGGCGAGCCCCCCTCCTGGGTGGTTGGGGCGGTCTTTCCTCTGGATCTTGTATCCGTCTGGGATGGCGGTGCTGATGTCGGGGGCGGAGGATGTGTTGGTCCAGGTCTCTGTGAAGAAGGCGATGTCGGGTGAGAGAGAGTCGAGTAGGTTCCAGATTTCCATGGCGTGTTTATGTACGGAGCGTACGTTGAGGAGGATGCATTTTAGGGTGTCGCCGGTGCTGGCGTCGGCGGTGTTGGAGGCCGGGGTGGCGGCGGCGCGTCAATGAAGGCACTGCACTAGGCTCTGTTGGGGCGTTTAGTTACAGAAGGCTGATCTTGTGAGAAGAATTCACAAAGGTTTGTGGCAGTAGAGGTTGTCGAAACTGGGCCTTGCCTGGAAGTTTTTTACCAAACAAAGTATGTATTCTTAGAAGCTCACATTTCTGTTCTCAATTTCACCATATTGAGAATAGAAAGGGGTTGCAAAAAATGGGCACAACGGTGTAACGTGATGGCCAGCTGCCATCTTGTTTTGTGATATCATTCATCAGGAACACTGTGCTTTATCGCATCTTATATATTTTGTACTTCCTGTAAAGGTTTTCACTTCCAGGTGATGAGAGGCAGAGATACTGTTAAAAATCACAAGCCTGGCAACATTGCAAAGTGGTGGGTTTTCTGCTTTTCATAAAGTTGGCACTTGGGCTCCCTGCATTGTTTGCATTTGCACTTTTGTTGTTTTTGCTATTCCCTCAGTTCCCTTCGTTAGTGGGCTCCCTTTTGCTTTGCTTCCTCTCTCTCTCTCTCTATCTCTCTGTATCTCGTTCTCTCTTCACATGTATGTTTCCTGCAGAGGCCTGATTCACCTCTGAAGTCTTCCAAGTCCCTCCTTAGACTGCAGCACCCACCTGGCCTTTGAATTGTGTGTTTATTGCTCACTGCATTTGTACAATATTTCTAAATAATATAATTGTTGTTGATTAGATATTTCTTCTTTCAATTTCTCCAGCATTTGGAGACATCTGTGAGACTTCCTAAGATCCAACCATTTTTCTCTCTTCCCTTGTTTTGATTCTTTGTTTCCCCAAGTTCACTGTTTATCAGCACAGTACCCAAAGCATTGCTGGACATTTGGGTCTTGAAGAGACCAACGGTTCTGGACTGTAAACAGCTCTTGCTGGCTTTCCTACACTGTAGTCTTTACAATTTGATGCTATGTAATGTACTGATGACACTATGCATATTTCCCAAATATTTAAAGGTCTGCAAAGGCTCCAAAGTGTGTAAGATCTTACTTCAGAAGATTGTGGTTGAATAACCAGTCACTCAAATTCTAAGACTATTACTTTTGGGGGAAAAGAGGAATTAGGGGTTTGTTAACAATTGGAACGTTGAGTCAGTAAACAAATATCCATTTATTGCAGTGTAGTATTCCAGAAAAACGAGAATGAGAAATAGAGTCAACAGGTGGCACAACTCACTAAACTCACTTTCGCTAGACTGGGTGGTGTCCATAGATTCTACTTTAGATAAAGGGAATGTGTCCTAGACAAATGTTTCTAGGTTGATGAGAGCAAGATAGTGTCTGCACTACTTTATGGTAGAGAGCTGTGGGGTTCAGCTTCCACTCCTTCCCTAGAAATAATACAAAATAAATTTATGAGATAAAAGCAGAGATACACTTCAATTTCAGCTCTACGTTTGGAGTTGGGTTTGATAGCGCTGAGTGTTAGGACTCAAAAAGCCCCTGCTTTTGCCTTATAAATTTGCCTGAAGCTGGCAGCCCTAATACAAAAAGTACTAAAGGAGATGATTATATGTGAAGGTCCTAGAACTTATTTCTGGCTCACTCATACCACCAAAAAGTAGGAGTTTTAGGTAGATAGGACGTTTTGACCCAGGGTTATGCTATTCCATCGAGTGAGGCTATATTCAGTGAGTTAAATCATAGGAAGAGCTGGCTCAACTCACAGATTGGGTAGCCCAACTCAACTTGCCTCACAGTCTTTCTATAGCATATACAAGTTTTCTTTCAAAGAAGAGTATGAAATTAATCAGATCCTCTCACATGTTTTAAGGTCTTCAGTGGCTAGATTTAGCTTGAATGTGTTGCAGCCGAAGTCACAATAGAATTGAAAGGAGAAGAGTCAACTCTGCTTTGTGTACTTACTTGGGGGATGGAGGTTGTTGAAGATCTGATGCACTTTATGCCACCCATTCAGCCACTCATGCGCCCTCTCATTCACCATTTACAACCACTAATACACCAACTCAGTCACTATACAGATATTCTCACAGCCACTCACTTACTCATGCATGCACTGACACACCCACTCACTCAGCTATACAAAAACTCACACATCCACTATCTCATGTATACAGTCTCTTATATACCCAGTCACTCTTCTATACACCACTTACACACCCACCCACTTACCCATACAGGCACTTCCACAGCGAGTTACCTTAGTATATATGTTTAACGCTCAGTAACTTTTAGAAAACACTCACAATCACTGGATAATGTTATCAGTGATGTCATTTGAGATGTCATCAGTGATGTCATTTGAGATGTCATGAGTGATGTCACAGAGTGATATAATATGTGAGGTAATAAGCAGTGAATTGCAGGTGCGCGAATTAAAGTTAGCTCAGCCAACTATAACTGTTGAATTTCTCCAGTTTTGTACGAGTGAAATGTTAGCCTAAATATAATGTCCCTGTAACCTTTGGTTTTTTCAGTGAATTTCTAATGTTTTGTTCATTCTATTTCCTAAATATAACGTCCCTGTAACCTTTGTTTTTTTCAGTGAATTTCTAAGGTTTTTTAAATTCTATTTCCTAACTATAACGTCCCTGTAACCTTTGGTTTTTTCCAGTGAATTTCTAAGGTTTGTTTAAATGCTAATTCCTAACTATAACGTTCCTGTATTTTTTTCTATGATTAGATATTGAACATTACTTCTGCACAGTGCACCACCTATTGTTGTATTTGTCATCTATTTATTAAAAAGTACATTAATCATCTTATTCCAAGATATGTTTCAGGGGTGTGGAATTTAATAAAATATCTACTTGTCCATGGGGCAAGTTGCTTCATAAATCTACTTGTCCTGGATATATATATATATATATATATATATATATATATATATATATCTTTCTCTATTCGGATGCAAACGCATCCATAAAAGATACAGTCATACATTCATACAATAAAAGGAAAATACACCACATAATATGTAACAAGCATTGGCATAGCCAATAGGTCTCGCCTTTGGGACCTTATAAGTGTTTAGCCAGAGCTATTGCACATGTGGAGGATGGTTACACTTGAGGCAAAAGCACACGTAAAGCATCAGGCACGGGAAGCTGGGTACTTGTGGAGCAGTGGTACACGTGTCGAAGAGTTACAAGTGAAGCACGGAGTCAAGAGAAGCACTGCACATGTGGGGATATACCTAGGGCAATATTATAGGTAATTCAGGGGCATGGAAGCAGAGTAAGCGTGAGGGATGGGTGCCGGCTGCGGAAGATCACACGTGAAGCATGCGGACACTGAAAGCAAAGGTTCACCAGCAGCAGGTGCACGTAAGAAGCACGCAGTGATGGCTGAAGCTTACCCTTGAAGGCAGAGAATCATATCCGACCAGGACCAGGGGAAAAGCATGAGAGCTTCGAAGGCACGGTCCACCACATCAAGTCAGGGAAGCCCTTGGGTCTGGTATGCATTTCCTACTTGTATTCCTTCTTGGCCAGCACATTTTGCAGATGACGTTAGCACGCCTTTCACATCCTAAATTCGACAACGGGCTAGTAAAAGTAATCATACAGAAAAAATGTGCCATGCCCAGTGACACACAGGTGTATATTTACATAACGTTTATTAGACTTTTTATTAACAACCATTATGCAAGAATGCAAAGCGTTGCAGAGAACATATGTCCCAAAATGTCCCGCAAAATGCGTGACACCTACATTTGGAGACAGCAGACTATACATTCAGAAACTTGCAGTTTTGTATTGTCTTTTTTTCCCCATTAGCGGCAATAAGGCAGCCTTATATTGTCTGAAAAGTCAGGACAGGCTTAAGTTGTCACTAGTCTATTTGGCAGCTATGCTTACAAAAAGTAAAAGTTTGCTCTATTTATCTTCAGAAAACTTACAAATAAACTGCTGACACCCAATTCAAACATATGCAAATGTAAAAAAAAAAAAAAGAGAAAGAGGTTTCTCTTCATACTTTTCATTGCTCTCACTTCCCGATCCCTTCATGTTGACATCGATAACACTCAAGCTGTCTGCCCCTCCCCCCCAAGCGCTCTTAATGGAGCTGCACCCCGAGAAGATTGTCTTGAAATAATAAACGCCTCCAAGATGGAGTGTGTGCAGGTGTACATGACGGCCACACACCACCTAATCCGGACCCAACCACAATTAGTTGGTGCTGTTCCAGAAAGTAAGTCTGCGATTCTGTGCTTTCTATCAAACACCGGACACGACCCAGCCCGTGTAAAGCTCATCCCAAACATATTTGCTGATTAATATACATATCGAGGGTTTCCACGGGAGGTCCGCAATCCCCGCTGGCGGTAATTAGCCCCCATTTTCCGTTTCCAGTAGTAACCGTGGAAGAGAAAGGCAGCTGTTTACTGCCGCGCTGAATGTCCAACTTAACTAATGAGAGAGCTCAGCCAAAACAGAGCGACGGCGCAGTGACTGACAAGCACCCCTACGCTGCTCTCTCCGGTGGCGTCATGTAGGGATGAGAAAGCGCAGCGGCAGTCCTCTTCAACATGCCATTGCGGGCAACCCATGGGTGAGGACATTATTTCTGGAAGATGGGAAGAGAAGGATTGACACAGACTGTGCATACATTATTTCTCCAATAACACGATTTAAAAAGCGCGGCCGTGCGTGCCAGGTCGGCGGCGAAAGTGAAAGCGCCGCGTTTGGAGCAAAAGTGCACCAGGGCCAGCGCGACCGCCATCTGTTTCCAATTAACGCGACCGCGAGACGCGGGCGCGATAATTGGAAACAGATGGCGCCGCTGCTCGCTCCCGAGACACATAGGCTATGGGAGGGGACATTTAAAGATAAGGCGGGACATACCCGAGCCTTTGGCCATTTGCGTGCTTTCTTTTGAGGAAGCCTTACGCAATGGCCAGTGAAATGCGTGGCAGTAAAAAAAAAAACACGAGCAAAGCTCTGGGAGTTGGAAATCCTTTTGGAAGTCCTTACAATAAGCCTTGCAGAGCAGCGCATGCGCGCTGGCTCAGGCGAGACCTAACAAAGCATTTCATGCAGCTAAAACATCATAAAATTTTAAAACAAAGCAAACTGATAAAACTCTGGGGGACAAGGCTGTACACACCCTCACACTAAAAGAACTTTACCAATGCAGGCCGCAAAAATTCAGTCAATTCTAGAGAGCCTAGATCTGTAAGCAGCCCGCAAAAAACCTATCACTGCACAGAGTGTAAAGGGGTTGGGTAACAACTGTAAGTGCAAGAGTGCCACTTTAGCCAGCCTAAACTTCAGACTTTTTTAACAAGGGCCGGAAAAAGCATTTTCTGGGCAATGAACATTTTTTACACAATAGTACAAAATGTAACATGTCCTGAGGAGATCGAAAATCGCAGCCACAGGGACCTCTTTGGTCTGACGGGAAAAAAAAAACAACCGGGAATGCTAAAAAATGATGAAGCTGGTTGAATCTGAATCGTGTGATTAAGAATCTATCATGAGCACTAGTTAGAGCCGAAAGGTATGGTTCGATACCCGGAACCGATTTTAACATTACATAGGTCCTCACTGAGGGTTTACTAAGCTCAGTGTTTTCACAATTCACAGTAAAATATTTATGATGTAGGTCTTTTATGATTTTGACATCCCCGAAACTTAAAGTGTCATGTGCAAAGGAAATGTCTGGCCTTCCTATAGCCTGGAAAGACTCCTTTACGTATCGTATCCAAGGAATTTTATTGCCATGTTCCAATGCCAGACAATCCGATAGGATCATGTGGTTTAAACCCTTATGTTTGCTTGTCCATATCTTTATCCAGCACACTAAAGGTTTGATTGCCATTTGATCCACCAGGTAACCAACCCCTAGATCTTCATGCACAGACCAGGCTGGCGTGCCTTGGGGGACTCGCAGGATCCGGCGCAAGAACTTATTTTCCGCCCCCTGTAACCTGTGTGGGGGCACATACCCCCAGATTTCACTGCCGTATAAAACTCTAGAAATGCCTTTAGACTTATACAGTTTTAAGATGACCTCCGGGGCCCATGAACCCAATCTACTTGCAAAGCTAGTGATGGCACCCAAGGATTTATTCAGCTCACTCAGCTTCCCTTCTAAGAGGGCTTCCCACTGTAATTTGTCATCAAATAACACACCCAGATAGGGAAAAGCCGGGACCTTGCCAAGGGTATGGATGCCAGCTTTAAAACCTTTTGTCCGGAGCCCCCGGGGACCCGCCACTAAAACATAGGACTTAGTAAAATTAACAGACAGGTCCAGCCTGCCCATAAATGCCACAAAACCATCTATTAAAACCTGCAGGCCCCGGCCCGTACGGGCCATGAGCACCGCCTCGTCAGCATAAAGTAGTCCTGGCAAGGCTCTCCTGCCTACTCTAGGGGATTCTGACTGGAGTGACAAAAGGGTAGCCTCGAGGCCATTAATGTAAAGCGAGAATAAAAATGGAGCTAAAATACAGCCTTGGCGCACTCCCCTTATACAATTAAAGTGATTGGAAAGGTCTCCCTCATAGGAAAATCCCACTGCCGCCTTCGTGTGGGCATGGAGTGATATAAGTAGATGGACAATGCAAGGATCCACTCCCAAAGAGGTTAATATGTCCCACAGCTTGGTCCGGTTTACCCGGTCAAAAGCGGACGTAAGGTCCATAAAAGCTAAATACAGAGCGCCTGGTTGGGCCACTGTGTATTTAGATATCAGGAGATAAAGGTTAAGACATTGATCCGTAGTTGACAAACCTTCCCGGAAGCCATATTGGACATCCGATAAAACCTGGTTATCTGTGGCCCACAAAGACAATCTGGAAAGAAGTACCCGACCCAAAACCTTAACTACGGCATCAATGAGAGAGATTGGACGGTAAGATTGCGGGTTATCCTTGTCTCCTTTTTTAAAAATTGGTACTATAATAGCAGTGGACCAGGAGGGCAACGTCCCCTTCGAGGCCGCCGCATTTAAGACTTGGGTCAAAATAGGAGCCCAAACCTTGATGTTGTCGCGGAAAAGGTCCGGGGGTATACTGTCAGGGCCCGGGGCCTTGTTTAGTGCCAACAACTCAATGCTTGAAGATACCTCCTCCAGAGAAAAACTAACGGGGGAAACAACCAAACAGGGAGGTATGTCTACACATCACTCGCCCTGACAACCTACGTTATAAACTTTTTCATAATGAGACACCCACTGATCTGGCGTGATGTGGTGACACACGGTCGGATTAACTTGTCCTGTAACAAAATCCACTTGTCCCTTTGGTGCCATGTAGTGCGGTGACAAATTATGGCAGCAATCTCTTTATATAAGAGCTCTGATATAGCCTCTCTGATTATGCCAGGGCTCATACCATAGTAGTGTTTGAATACTTGCAATACCCTTATGTTGCCACGTTTCCACAGATCTACATACTGGGGCTGAAGGTAGTGGTAAGCAATAGTTCCAGGGTTAGAATGCCGTTTTGAGTCTGTGCAAACCTACTAACTTGCATGTTTTAAGGGTTTTCAACAACTCTTCTCTAATCTTTTCCCATACTGAGAAATGTTGGATATTTACTCCTGACAGTGGCAGATGTAAATCTTCTTCCAGAGTTGGGAAAAAAGTGGTTGGAGGGAAAGTGAACTTGCAAACACTCAGATTTCGCATGAGAAAATCTACTCATGCATATTTGCTCATGCTAAAATGCAGTTCACAAATATTTTCTAGGAGTAATATTTCTTGTCCTACTTCTGTAAATTCTTGGGAATTCATGAAAGCCGTATAGTTGCACTTAATGCAAGGACATATACCATGGGTGCACTTTTGAGACTTTCCTTAATAATTAGGCCCCTAATTTGGTCTGGCGTTGACCGTGACCTTTTGTGTTTATTAAAATTCTGTCTCTCTCTCTGTATCGGCTGGCTTCATAGTGAGTGACAGCATTCTGCTCTTTCACAAGGAGCATATCGGCACACAAAGTGGTTTTGTTCAGTGCCAGTAACTGCCGTGGCAGTGTATGCTTTTTGAGACCAAAAAACAATTTTTTGCTTTGCCAATGTTTGTTATAATGGTGAGGGCCTGGCAGCTCCCACACAAATAAGGTTTTACAAAAACCATGCCAAAACAAGTCACACATTGACAAAACTAAAAAGCTGACCACCAATATCAGACCTACTGGCTTTGCCAAAGCTTGTTTACTTTTGTTTCTCATAATCTTATTGAAACTGGTTACACTGATTTTCAATTATGAATATTTTGGGGAAATACTAGCATGCATCAACAGATGTTACTAAATGATGCTGCAAAGAAATGGTACCTGAAATTTTACAGTAGTTTAGCAAAATGTTTTTTTCTGCTTCATTTTTTTATGAACATTTTATTTTGAAAGCAAAGAATCATCAATCTTGCTTTGAAGCTTCTGCAAATATTTGCATAAAATCAGAGAGCATTCTGGGAGCATCATGCTAGCCTCATATTGCTAAACTTTGAAAACGTGTGTACACATTTTTATACTGGAACCACTGTTAGTAGTGCAGTCTGAGCTTACAACATTTACTTAGAGGGCTCACCCTAATAATAAAGGCTTTCAATTAATGAACCATAAATACAAGTTTGAACAGCATTAACATATGGGCAAAAATATTACCTTAATTGCAGACAGTGCCCTTCCCTGATCCATAATGTGGTACTGCAAACTGGCAGCCAATTAGTTTGTGTAGCAGGGGGTTGGGCCTACTTGTCCCAAGGACAAAGTACACATGAAAACTTGTTGCCCTTGACCCCAAACAATGTGTCCTGGGCGTTGGGCTATAGGAGTTCCACATCCCTGTTTTTGATTGTCACGATTGCCCAGGACACACCGCGAGTACCCCATGTTTTTGACAAAGTATAAAACACAGAAATAGACACATTTTACATAGAGTTTCAGTGTAGCTGTTTATTAAGATACTAATTTAGCTTTCCCCTTTGTATTTATTTGTCGAAAAAAGTACATAAAAAATGCATTTTTCTTTTTCACAACAACATCGGAGGTCCTGATGACGTCAGTAGTCACGAATACAAATGACAAAGTGTAAAACAGACATATAGACATATTTTACACAAAGTTTGAGTCTAGCTGTTTAGAAACATATTGGTTTACCTTTATTTTAACACATTTGTCAAAAACAACATCATTCAGTGACTGTGAGTGTTTAAAAAAAGTTTATGAGTCCTATATAAAGAAACTACTTTATTGCATGATTAGTAAAAACTTTTGCAATATGAGTAAAATGGCATCAAGTCCAAATTTACGTGTTCTGTAAAACGTTGCCTCTTCATAAAATACATATTTAAAACAAATATGAGCTAAAAGTCATTGAGACATAGAAAAGTGGCCAGATTTACATATTACTAACACAATGGTAGTATTATGTAAAGTGCATGCGTGAATGAAATAAAAGAAGCCAGGGAGTTCGTACCGTTGCACGAATAAAAGAGTGAGATAGGTTTGGGTAAAGAGGTTTGTGCACTTAACTAGGCGCCTGGGTTTCCTGATCCAATGATGTCAGCTTAGTCAGGTTTACTAATCTCAAGAAAGAAAGGGGGGTGCCTTCAGGAGGGTGCAATCGAAAGCAGGGGATTATGGGGCCTAGTGATGACCTATTCCTTTCTCCGCCCTTCGCCTATGTGGTCCTGAACCTCTATCTTTTTTGAGAAACGGTGAATGAATTTGACCAAGGCACAGTTTAACATGATATTGGATGGGTCAAAACAGGCCAGCACTGCTTCCCTGCAAGTTCTTATATCTTTAGGAATCCACCCCCTTCGTACCAGGGCCCTCCTGTGCTCCAAGAGGGTGGGGCACAGGCACCATACATGTAATATGTCCTCTTTTTGCTGATTGCAGAGCCGCACATTGCCAGTTACTAACCCCTTTTCCAAGCTGGAAGGTGACATAGGATAGGGATTACCCCATCCTCGGCTTCATGAACAGTGACTTTGTCTTTTCATTGTAGGGGTTGTTTAAGTAGCACTGAGGTTTCAGATATTTATAGTTACACAGTGTCATCCAGCCGTGTTTCCTTGCAGAGGCTGGCCTCATCTTAGTGAGAGCTGTATTGTGCTGATTTTTGCCATCCTTTTAAATTCCTGATGGCTGATAGATAGGTCTTGAGTCAGGTAGTGCTTTCCCACCGACCTTTGTTTTGTGGCCAATTCAGACCATAAATGGTGGCGCAGAGTACCTTCCTTTTTAGGCCCTGAGCTTGTGGCAGCTTATTACAAAAGCCGCCTTACGAGCCAGCGCCTGTCTGCATAGTCCAAATTCCAGTCTTATTTGAGCTGGTGATGTGTGGCAGGGAAGCTGGAAAACTATTCTATAGATCTTCGTGAGCATTTTATCAAGTATCGCACTCTACCGTCCTTTAAGCGCCTCACTCCTGTATGTTAAAGTCGGCAGAACCTTTGCCTGGGCTACCTGGACAATAGGCGTGAGTGTAGGGCCCTTTAGATTTGTATGTGCAGATCTGAGAGCGAACAATGATGCAGTGCCTTTCTTTTTTATTTCGTTCATCTGGCTCCTGTATCTACCATTGTCGTTAGAGAGGACTCCTAAATACTTGTGGCAGTTGATTGCATCTAGTTTCTCCTGCCCAAAAGACCACATTGGCTTTTGTGTTCTAGCCACTCGAACCGCAAGGATCTTAGTTTTCTCTTTTATTGATCAGCAGACCATTCCTAGTGGAGAATGTGGCGGTTGCATCCAGGAGGCGTTGCAAGCCAATCTTTGTTTTGCTGATGAGAACCAGGTTGTCTGCATAAAGTAGATTTGAGAGGCAAAGCCACCCAGTTTGGGCCGAATAAGAGTATATTGCGTTAAGGACCGGGGACAAGACTGATAGATACAAGTTGAATAGGGTAAGTGCAAGAACAGAACCTTGCTTGAGGCCTTGCATAGTGGTTATAGGCTGTGACAGGCGCGATCTGTCTCCAATTTTTATTGTGACCCATGTGCCATGGTGCAGCAACTGTAGGGCCCTGAGCAAGGCATCCGGGATGTTGAGGTGTGCATGTTCCTGTCAAAGCTTCCCCCTATCGACCCTGTTGAAGGCAGATTTATAATCAATGAAGCCCATGTAGATGGGGTGATTGTTGGATTCTGTCTGGTCTATCAATAAGGAGAATGCAATGAGATTCACAGTTGTCCCTGTGTGCTTTATGAATCCAGTTTGATTTGGGGGTATGATTTTATTTGTCTCGGCCCATGTTTGTAATGAGTCGAGCTGCACGCTCCCAAAATACTTTACTTAGTTGTCGATTAGAGCTATCATGCATGTTTTTATCACCCCCCCTTGAAGATGGAAGCGAGTATCGAACTACGCCATGAGTTGGGGATGTAGTTTTTTCCAATATGGATGAGTAAAGCGGGGCTAATTGGGTAGCCCAGAATGTTGGGTCATCCTTGAAGAGTGCCGGTGGAATACTGCCTGGTCCTGGTGCCCCATCTCTGCGTCCTTTGGCAATTTGTTTCTGGATTAGGGCCTCAGAGATGGGGCACCAGGAAATAGCATGATCGCAGCCCTCTGTTGTATCTTCTGGGGCACTTCTGGCCTCTGGTCATTCCCCCTGCATATGGGATTGATCAGGTAGTGATTGGATATTAAAGTGTTCATGTAGAAAGTGATACCACACTGGCTCCAAGATATTGAAAGACGCCGCTTTTGGGAAGGTGCCCCCCATTCCATTTATGGTGGGCCAGAAGTTTGCAGAGTTATTTGTCCTGGTGTCATACAGTAGTTTTGTCCAGAACGAGTTCCATATTTTCCGTTGATGTTCCCTTTTCGCCTCCTTCAGATGTCTTCAAGCATCCCTTAGGTTGCTTATTATTTTTGGGTCCATTGGTGACCTTTTAAGTCTTCTTCATAGCTGGTTGATCCTTTTTTTGGCAGTCCCCATTAGGTGGCTGGATCCTACTCCTTGTGTGGCATGCGGCTTTGTCTTTCCCGGTACCAGCTTTGCATGCCAGTCTGCCAATTTTTGGGTGAACATTGCCCAACTAATAACTGGGTCTCCTTCTGATCTGTGGGTGTTGGCTAGTAATAGTTTGGCTTCTGCGACCAGGGTTGGGAGGGAGTTGATTGAGCACTTAATGCGTTTGTGATTAATTGTGTAACTTTCCAAGCCTTGATCAGGTGCAGCATCGTACTTGTCTAATGTGATGTTAAGGGTGAGCTCTTGAGGGTGATGGACGCTGTCCATTTTCTCGCCAAAACCAAATGAAGTGATTTTGGTTAGTAAAGGAAGGCTGCCAAATGTATAGTCGTTTAAGGAGGCCCCAGTGTTGGTTAGATATGAAAGACCAGGTGGCTTGTCAGGGAGGAATCGGCCATTAAGGGCTCTCAGACCGAGTTGTTCCAGGTTTCCTTGGAGGGCCCGTCCTCTCGAGTCCTCTTTGTGCCACCTGGGGCGATCCTGAGATGGTATTGCCCAATCGCCTTCTTGTGTCTGCGGTATCTCGTTTGCGGGTAGATTGGTCATTAACCACATGTTGAAGTCTCCCAATATTATAATATCTGTGCTGGGATTTTATGATCTGAGATTTAGAGTTGTACTGATCAGTTTCTTGGAGAGGGCTGCCCTTGAGCCTGGGTTGGGATGGATGTAAACATTTATCAGAGTTAGTCTCTTTGACTGGCTATTGGCAGTTTTGAGTGAAGTGCCTACTACTTGCAGCCCTGAGATATCGCTGTCTTGTTCTCAGGAATGAATAGCACTGTTAGCGGGCACATAAATTGCAAGGCCTCCACTGCTGTGGCCGAAATTCCATTGTTTAATTGCGGGAATGTGGTGATTTGTGTATCCTTCCAGTTGGTATGCTGTCTGTGACCAAGTCTCTTGTAGTAAGACGATTTTAAAGGAGCATAGGTAAGATGTGGTGTCCTGGTCGCCCAATTTATTAGCCAATCCTTTGATGTTCCAAGAGCATATTTTGAATGGTCATTCAGAAAGTGTGGTTTTGAGGCTGGTTTGTCACCTTAGCAGTCGGGTTGAGTTCAGAGTCCCTGGCAGCCATGCCCAGTTTTCCGCTCCTTCAGGGCCGTCAGTTTGATTTTTGTGGCCACCATCTATGTCCTCTGATCGGGATGCCAGTGTTTTGCTTAGAGTGCCTCTGAGGACCGAGTAAACCAGACTTGGCTGAGCTGTTAAGCTGACCGCATCCAACGGACTTTCGAGGATGTGTGGATAACCTGGTTCCTTAGCGGGGGTAATAGAAATCCCTCACTGTTTGAAAGTGTCCAAGTGTCCCACGATTTTCATGGCTAACTCCGTGGTTTGCCAGGTTACCTTGGTTGTTTCATTATTCTGGCCGTGCCCCGGCGTGATCAACTCAATAGATGCGATCTCATGTGATGTAACTTCTCCCAGTGTGCCCGTGGCTCGGATTAGCTTAAGGATGTTACCACGGTTTAGAATGTCGAATAAACCTTTGGACTTGTTTTCCGTGCAGAATAATGTACAGGAAGTTGAAATTTGTGGTTGCCCTGGGTGACCATCTTGAGCTCTAACAGGCATTTTGGTTACCCGAATTGAGAGGGCCGAGGGATGTTGAGTTGGATTCAGTTGGTACAAGAGGAGTAAGCCGGTCTGGGGCTACTCCCACTAGACCGAGGGAGGTGCCTGTCATTCCCAGTGTTAAGATGGACCGGTTCCTGAGAACTGGAGGTGGGCCTCCTTCGTACGAATTAGGGGCCAGGCTTGAGTTTGCAGTTCTAGGGAGCAGATGAAGAGATGTTTCGGGGCTCCTTCTGACTCATTATGACTGGGCCAATTATGTTTTGCATGGCACTTGCTTGGTTGGGTTCCTCAGTGTGGTCAGATAAGTGCTTAATAGGTCTGTACCAACTGACTGGCGGGGTGGTCATCCAGATGCTTTTACCCCCCGCCATGGAGCTCTGAACTAAGGTGGCCCTGTCTTGCCTAAAGAGTTTTACGTGATTAGCGGGGGGTCATTTTTGCTGTCATAGCTGAGTCCGCTGTGTCTGAGGTGATGCTTACTCGGGGGGTTCCGTGATGTTGGACATTTGCGTGCGAGTGGGTTCTGGGATTTGACTTGGGCCATCAAGCACCCCTTCCAGGCCGCTAGACTGGGTTTGATCCTTGTGCCGAGTGGTGTGGTCTATGCGGTTCAAAGTTTGAAACAAAGAGTAGGGCACCAGGTTATGCTTTGTGGTTCGGGTTTTGTATTCGCCCTTCCTTCTTTTTGATCGATTGCTTTTGGAATCTGCTTCATCTACAAGATGTGCCCTGTCTTGTCCGGGTGAGGGTGCGGGGTTGTCCCCGAGGCTATTGGCCATGAAGGAGCCACGCAAGCAGTTGCTGTCTGCGTTGCTGTCTGTTGCTGCCAGTCCCATCTGTCAGACCATCTTGGTGACCTTTTTTTGTCTTTTCACCATGGTTATTTGTTTCAGCTCACCTACTAGCTTTGTCATCACCTCTGGAAGTGCGCTTAGTTTGTCTAGGACTGGAGAGCAGTTACATGTTTGGCGGGGGTGGTCAGTGTCCGCCTGAGCCTGTTTTTTCAGGTTTATGATCTTTTTGTCGATGCTGGCGACGTACAAAGCTAGGGTGTTTAGGAGGCTAATCTGTATGTCCATTTTGTTGGCTTGGAAGGACATTGCGTCTACCGGCCTCTGTAGGATGCCAAGGGCTGTGGCCCAAATCGACTCCTTGTGGGCCTTGGCTTCATCTTTTGGAGTGGCTAAGGGGCTTGAATTTTTGGGAGCTTATTTTCCATAGGATGACAACATGATCTCCCATTCCTAAGAGCGAGATAGGATAAATCCTTTGCGAGGTAATAAGAGTCTTCATCGGCGGGGATCGGCTGGATTCGTCCATTTACCTGTAATTTTGTGCTTTCTGACTTTTTCGGAACGTCCATGAGTGGTGATAATTCCTCTGGTTGGCCAGTTATCAGAGTTGCAGAGCTTTCGATCTCGCCCTGGGCCGCCTGCTTCCTCTCTTCTTCCTCTATCTGGGAGATTAAGTGGGATAGGTCATCCCCACCCAATGATGAGTTGGATAACGGCTGGGGTAGATCCCCCTTCATCTTTGGTTTTGGGGCAGCATTGCTGGCTGATAGCTTTACTTTTACTTTGTCCTCTTGTGCTGGTCCTGCTTTGCTTTTGCCGAAAGTGGCAGTCAGAGCCCCCACCCTACCTGGGGTATGGAGGAGAACAGCAGCCCCTTCCTTTTTGGGCGACCCCCTAGTGGACTCAGAGGACCCCCAGAGGTTTGCTTATTCCAGGTTTAATTCCCAGCTGAGGGAGTACTGGATTGAGGTTGATGCCGCCCTTACTGATAGACACAATCGGGCTCAGGGGGATATGCGGCCCTTGATGCTTGAATTGCTGGAGAAGATAACAGACCCTGCGTTTTTGAGGTAATTGAATTTAGAAGTAATCTTTGGTTGAGAGAGGGTAGTGCTAGGTCCTGAAAAGCTGGTTGCAGTTGTATGTAAGGTTTAGTTAATCCGTTAACCGCTTGTTGGTGTAGTTTGTGTTAAGTCAAGTTTCTGATCCGATGCCACTATAGGTTCCGAAAGGTCTGCCCTCCGCTTCCATTTCTTATATGCCACCACAGGCCCCCTTGATTTTTCGGAGCGCATGACTTTAACAAGTGCTTCAGATGAGTGTTAAAGGCAGGAAGCTGAATGCTCCCTATGCTCGTCTTGGAAAGGACACTGTTTGACTCCCGGTTTTAATGCTCCTGATTTCATATTCTTGTTGGTGTGATTGCTAGTCTGCAGGGGTGGAAGGGCCAATTCCAGAGTTAGGCACTGGGCGGGGCGGGGGGGGGGGTAAATGGATGGCACAAGCCTCACCAGCCTAATGCTGGCCGCTTCCGTGAAACACTGACCTCCTCAGCCACACCTGCCTAGGTGGCCAGATTGAGGACTGCACCCCCCGAGAGTTTGCCGCCAGAGAAATATCCCCCATGTACTAATTACCAGAGCAGAGGGGCTTGAATAAGCGGAAATGCCGTCCGGACGGTTTCCGACATCGGACTTTAATACATAGCAGTGGCGGTACCAAAGCGTCATCTACTTCTCATATAGTTTGAGAGGCCAGTACGGCCAGCAAAGGTACTTATGAGCTGATCAGTTTAAAGACACACCAATGTGCTTTTTCTTTCTTTGTTGCCCATGTCCTGATGAGGCCCGAATCAGTGGGCCGAAACGCGTCGACCAGAAGAAGAGGAGTCCAATGGATTATTTTTTTTTATATAATAGTGTATAAATACACACAACATATGAACTGAGCGGAGGGGGAAGTTGCCCTCACATTTGTGTGTAAGGACTACCTCCCCTCGGATTGCCTACATATTTGTATTGTGTTGCAACCGGGTTAGAATGGATGGGTAGGAAGGGATTAGGATTATTTTTGGAATATTGAGTTTCTTATGTTTTATGTGTAATGTTTTTGGTTGTGTCGTAAAATATATATAAAAAAGATATTAAAAAGTGAAGTGAAAAAATTGCGGAAAGTTCGGTGAGGGGTTGAATTGTTCAAAGTAATTACCTGGGGACTAGGTTCCCACTTGGAGGAAATAATATTTTTTTTTCCTACCCTGTATTTTTTCCAATTGATCCCCACACATCCTTGTGTGTTTTTGTTTCTGTGTGCTCTTGCCCAGATGTGTTGGGGGGATTAGGGCATACCCCTTGTCTGTGGATTTAGGTGGCCTAGGTGGCCACTCCTCGGACGTGCTGGGTGCAGGGCTGGAGGGCTGGAGGAACTGGGAGTTGCTTGAGGTGCTGTGCCTCGGCGGGGTATAAGGCACTGCAGTGCCTGCTGATCCCTGATTCCTGTTACTGGTGCTGATGCAGATAGGGCAAGGGCTAGAGCCAGGGCAGCTGTGATTCACGGAGGGTGATCGATAATTGGCAGAGAGTGGTTGGTGGTGGAGTGTGGAGGGTAGTACGGGGGGAGCAGACACTACAAATACAATTGGCTCTGCTCACCTTGCTCGACGTGCTCTGGGTGTGCTCAGGTCATGACGGGCTCCACCTGATTCCTGGTTCCTGACACCCCCTTGACCCTTGCTCCACAATCCACTGAGCAGGCCACAGTCTTCAGGCGCTGGACTCCATCAGGCTCCACCATACACCACCAGCCCAGTCCGGGTAGTAGTGACCCAGCTGGTGGCAAACGCTGCCGATGTCCATGCGCTCCCCTCTCTAGCGCTGCTCCTTGGTTCATGCAGCTCTGCCAGACATAAAATACCCCAAACCTGGTGCAGTACTGGAGGCAGTGCACCCGCAGCATGCACACCTTCAGTCCGGACTGCCGACTAAGGGTGAGTGATTATCTGTCTGAATACCTCTATGGGTGTCTCAGTGGGTACATGAGGGTGTGTGTGACTGCCTGTATGGATGTGTGAATGGGTGACTCAGTGGCTCTATGGGTTAGTGAGTGTGTGTGAAGGGCTGTGTGGGTGAGTGAGTATGTGTATGGCTGTGTTGGTGACTGAATGCATGTGTCAGTGGTATGTGGGTGAGTAACTGGGTATGTGAAAGGCAGTATAGGTGAGTGATGGGGTATGTGAGTGACTGTATGGGTGAGTGAGTGAATGCAGGAGTGGCTGTATGGGTGAGTGTGTGCTTGTGTCAGTGACTGCATAGGTGAGTACATGTTCGTATCTGTATGAGTAAGTGAGTGAGTGTGTGTGTTACCATGTGGGTAAGTGGCTTTGTGATTGACTGATTGGGTGAGTGAGTAGGTGTTTGAGTAACTCTATGGATGACTGACTATATAATTGATTCTGATTGGGTATGTGAGTGGGTGTGTGAGTGTCTAAGTGGTTGTATGGGTGTGTGAGTGGATATGTGAGTTTCTGTGTGGGTGAGTGACTATTTGTCTGAATACCTCTGTGGGTGTCTGAGTGTCTGTGTGGGTAAGTGAGGGGGTGTGTGACTGCCTGTATGGATGAGTGAGTGGGTGAGTCAGAGGCTCTATGGGTTAGTGAGTGTGTGTGAAGGGCTGTATGGGTGAGTGAGTATGGCTGTGTAGGTGAGTGGATGCATGTGTCAGTGGTATATGGGTGAGTAACTAGGTATGTGAAAGGCAGTATAGGTGAGTGATGGGGTATGTGAGTGACTGTATGGGTGATTGAGTGAATGTAAGAGTGGCTGTATGGGTGAGTGTGTGCTTGGGTCAGTGACTGCATAGGTGAATGAGTATGTGTTAGTATCTGTATGAGTAAGTGAGTGAGTGTGTGTGTAACCGTATGGGTGAGTAAGTGACTGTGTGATTGACTGTATGGGTGAGTTAGCAGGTGTTTGAGTAACTCTATGAATGACTGACTATATAACTGATTCTGATTGGATATGTGAGTAGGTGTGTGAGTGTCTGACTGGGTATGTGAATGGGTACATGATTCTGTGAGTGGATCTATGTGTGGGTGCATAACTGTCTGAGTGAGTCTGTCTATCAGTGGGTGTGTGAGTGGAAGCATAAATGTCTCAGTGTGTCTGTGAGTCAGTGCGTGAGTGTCTGATTGGGTCTGTGACTGGGTGCACGAGTCTCTGAATGCTTATGTGAGTACACACATGGGTCTCTGAATGAGTCTCTGAGGGGGTGCATTAGTGTCTGAGTGGCTATGTGAGTGGGTGTTTGAGTGTCTGAGTGGATATGTGAGTGCGTACATAAGTCTTTGACAGTGACTGGAGAGTGTGTACAAATATATATAATTTTTTTAATATATTTTCCCCAAAATTCACATTGTTGCTGCAATATTCGCAATGTACCTGCGATAGTACACAGGGGCCGCATTGGCGATCACGGCGTTGTCGCATATATCACGCGTGCTTAAACAAAAATCTATTTTGGGCACTAACACCCTCATTTCTCAAACATGGGGTCAGAGTATGTCCACCCTGACCTCTTATGTTAGCTTTGACACAAATTTTCAGCCCCGGGAACCGCTCCCGATCGATAAAATGGCAGCCGCAACTTTCTGTTCAGATTGTGTCCAGCCAGTCAGAGCATTCCTGCTGGCGTGCGCATTCACGACTTACTGGGAAATCGTGGTGACATATCTGCGACCATTGTGGAATCACTGCGAAATATCCGCAGCCAGAGATTTCATTATATTGTTCGGCTTAAATTTCTCAAAAACGGGGGGGCCTGGTCTGCAGCCGAGGGAAATGGCCGCACACAAGCAGAGCTCCGGAGTTCCACACCCGTATTCCCGCAATATTCGGTAATTAATCTGAGTAAGTGTCATCAAATAGATGGAAATCGATTGGGGAAACAAAGTGCCCCCAATCTGGCACCGCTAAAGAAGTCTGCACATCAGGTAAAGGCTCTGATCGTGCCGGGGCCTACATCAGCAGCGAACAAGGAAAATGGCGACGCCCTAAACGACGTCCGGACGATGAGTGAGCGGCCGCTATGCTGAAGTGAAAATACGTGACACGGACGGAGTTGAACAACCAGAGGTACTGAGGACCAAGCCTGAAGCCCTTTAGAAAATAGTGCTCTGAGGCTGTAATTAAAACTTAGGGAGTAGCAAACCATGTAACAGGGAGTGTTCTCATCGGAGGTTACAAAAAGAGACAAGGCGGTACTAAGGAGGGACTACTAAGCCTATTGACCAATGAAAAGCCACTATTTACAAATGACAGAGACAGGAGCCAATTGAAAAGATGGGTGGAAAGTTTATTTTATTTTTCATTTTTTATGACATGATGCAGGGTGCAGTACCATATGTGGCCAAAAGAGGTCCTATGGGACCTCTTTTGGCCACACATAGTACTGCACCCTGCAAAGTTGCAGCTATTGGCATTATAAATGGCAATGTTTTTTACCTAGCTATGTTGCAGGGTGCAGTACCATATGTGGCCAAAAGAGGTCCCATGGGTCCTCTTTTGGCCACATATGGTACTGCGCCCTTCAGAAGATATGGTAAATCCACCCTACCCATAATGCATTGCATGCAAGACAGTACTACGAGCACATTCAAGTAGCTATCTCCATATATACAATAAGTAGCTTTGAAATGTGACAAAAGAATTATTATATTAATTCCAGATTAGGTTGTACTCTGTGTGGAGCTGATGAAGGGACATTTTTATAGAAGGTCTCATATAAATGTGAGATGTGCTAGTAAGTAATGTAACCACTGCCAGCCTTACTGAAGACCAAGCCTGTGTCCTGCCTGTAGTTCTTTAGGAAAATAGTGCTCTGAGGCTGTAATTAACACTCAGTGAGTAGCAACACATGTAACAGGGGATGTTCTCATGGGAGGTTACAAGAAGAGACAAGGTGACACTAAGGGGGTGATTAGGATGGCGGGCGGATCGCCAGCCCGGCGGTGGCGATCCGCCCGCCATCGCAACCCGATTTACCCCCCGCCATATTATAATGGCGGGGCTATCGCGGCGGACGCAAAGTGCGTCCGCCGCTTTTCCGCCGGTCGGCAATCATTCCGATTGCCGGCTGGGCGGACTTGGCCACTAATATGGTGGCGGTGCCTACCAGGCACCGCCATCCATATTAGGATGTGTGCGGAAACTGGCCTTTCCATGGCGGCGATGCCGCCATGGAAAGGCTGGTGGAGATTCGCTATGGGGGCCCGTTGCGGGCCCCCGGTGGGGTAGGGGGGTGGGGGGCTGCACTTTGGTACCCCCCTACATTGCCATGCACAAGGTGGCAGGCACCGCGCGGTGCCTGCCACGTTGTGCATGGCAATGCACAACATGGCATTTCGACATTGCGGCGGGTGCTGCAGCAAGCAGCACCCGCCGCAATGTTAAAATCCCAGATGCGACCGCCGCGGTGGCGGTCGCATCATAATTGGGGTGGCGGGACCGCCGCATGGCAGGCGGGCGGTCCCGTTACCGCTAGGGTGGCGGGCGGACTAAAGTCCGCCCACCATCCTAATCACCCCCTAAGGAGGAACTACTAAGCCTATTGACCAATGAAAAGCTGCCATTTACAAAGGACAGGGACAGGAGCCAATTAAAAAGATGGACGAAAAGTTAACTTTTGTTTTTATTTGCAGTTGAGATATTATATTTGCGTAGCACTCTTGCCAATGGTATATAAAAGTAAAAAACATTGTCATTTTCAACACCAACAGCTCTAACTTTAACAAATGCAAGACCTATTACATTGGAAATATAATCCGTCTTGCATTTGTTGGAGTTGGAGTTATTGGCATTAAAAATGCCAATTTTATTTTTACCAAGACATGTTGCAGGGTGCAGTACCAGATGTGGCATAAGAAGTCCCATGGGACCTCTTTTGGCCACATATAGTACTGCACCCTGCAAAGTTGGAGTTATTGGCATTATAAATGGCAATGTTTTTTACCTAGCCATGCTGCAGGGTGCACTACCATATGTGGCCAAAAGAGGTCCCATGGGTCCTCTTTTGGCCACATATGGTACTGCGCCCTTCAGAAGATATGGTAAATCCACCCTACTCATAATGCATTGCATGCAAGACAGTACAACAAGTACATTCAAATAGCTATCTCCATATATACAATAAGTAGCTTTGAAATGTGACAAAAGAATTATTATATTAATTCCAGATTAGGTTGTACTCTGTGTGGAGCTAATGAAGGGACATTTTTATAGAAGGTCTCATATAAATGTGAGATGTGCTAGTAAGTAATGTAACCACTGCCAGCCTTACTGAAGATCAAGCCTGTGTCCTGCCTGTAGCTCTTTAGGAAAATAGTGCTCCGAGGCTGTAATTAAAACTCAGTGAGTAGCAACACATGTAACAGGGGGTGTTCTCATGGGAGGTTACAAGAAGAGACAAGGTGACACTAAGGAGGAACTACTAAGCCTATTGACCAATGAAAAGCTGCCATTTACAAAGGACAGGAACAAGAGCCAATTAAAAAGATGGGCAGAAAGTTTACTTTTGTTTTTATTTGCAGTGGAGATATTATATTTGCACAGCACTATTGCCAATGGCATAAAAAAGCAAAAGTAAAAAACACTGTTATTTTCAATGCTAACAGCTCAAATGCGAGACCTATTGCATTGGAAATGCAATCAGCCTCGCATTTGTTGGAGTTGGAGTTATTGGCATTATAAATGCCAATGCCATTTTTTTACCTAGCCATGTTGCAGGGTGCAGTAGCATATGTGGCCAAAAGAGGTCCCATGGGACCTCTTTTGGCCACATATGCTACTGCACCCTGCAAAGTTGGAGTTATTGGCATTATAAATGCCAATGTTTTTTACCTAATTACTACCAACAGGGGCAGCCCCAATACCTGAACCAGGGGCAAGGTAAAGACTGGAATCCTAACAAGGGTTCAAGTAGAATATTCCATATAACATAAAATACAGAATATCAATCACATGAATCAACACAAAAGTAACAAAAAATTTGGGGGGACAAGTGATACCCCTACACAAATTCAAAAATGTACAACATTTAATAAGACAATAATAAAAAGTCAACAAACAAAGGACAATGGTGCTCAATAAGTTACACAAAAAACCATAAAGACAATGAACTGTGTAAACATAAATAGTGGCTGAGGAAAATTACCTATAGACTGTTTGGACAAAACAAAAACAAGAATAGCAGAAAATGCGTCCTCTTCAATCAAGGCCACACGTTTCGACCACATTAAAGTTAGGTGGTCATCATCACGACAAACAATATTCAACACCAGAGCGTCCAATAGAAAAATCCAGTAATATAATCTAGAAAACGTGCATAAACACAGGGTTATCAAAAAATTTCCAGGGGTCATAACATAGCATAAGATCAAGGAAATCATAATAGTCAAGCGAAGAAGACTGAGAAATAACCGAAAAATAACGACCACCAATTAGGGTGAACCACCAAAGAATAATCCCGGAAGATAAAGCACCCAAAGAAATAGTGACAAGATTAGTCACAGACTTAGTCAAAAGCCGAATGAGTAAAAACAGAGTAAATTTGAAGAATTAGCAGGGCAATATCAAGAAGCAGCATAGTGAGTTTAGACACTGGGTGAGAACAAGTGCAAATGAGAGAGAAAAAGAAAAGAACGTGTGTCCTAGACAATTCTAGAAACAACCTATGGATTCAGTCACCTATTCACGACGAGTCCACAGCACAGAAATTAGTGGGCTCCACTTGCATATAATCCAAGTGCAATTGCACAAAGCGAGTAACTAGACACACTGTACAGAAACAAAAAAACAAATTAATCAAATATATGAGGGCTTATGAAAGTCTATATCAAATATAATGAGTGTATACTCACATCCAGGGATGTTTATTGTCAGTAAGAACTCCACTTAAATGTTTTTTACCTAGCAATGTTACAGGGTGCAGTACCATTTGTGGCCAAAAGAGGTCTCAGGGGACCTTTTTTGGCCACATATGGTACTGCACCCTGCAGAAGATATGGTAAATCTACCCTACCCATAATGCATTGCATGCAAGACAGTACCACAAGTACATTCAACTAGCTATGTCCATATATAAAATTAGTAGCTTTGAAATGTGGCAAAATAATTATTATATTAATTCTGGATTAGGTTCTACTCTGTGTGAAGCTGATGAATGGAAATTAATAGAAGGTCTCATGTAACCACTGCCAGCCTTACTGAGGACCAAGCTTGTGTCCTGCCTGAAGCCCTTTAAGAAAGCAGTGCTCTGAGGCTGTAATTAAAACTTAGGGAGTGCCAACCGCCTAAAGAAGGTAATAGCGAAGATAGTCCACCCAGACCAGAATTGTGGGATACTGGGTCGGCAAATCGTGGACAGCCTGGCCCTGGTCCGGGACACGATCGAGTATGTCAAGAGCCGCAAGGTTCCGACGGCCTTGGTCAGCCTGGACCGGGAAAAGGCGTTCGACCGCGTTTCCCATGAGTTCATGGACCGGACACTCAGAGCACTGGGGCTGGGAGACTTCTTCTGTGACGTGGTGACCACAATGTATTGAGATATCTCTAGCACTGTGTTAGTTAACGGCTGGAAAACCGACCCCTTCCCTGTCCTGTCAGGTGTCAGGCAAGGCAGTCTGCTCTCCCCTCTTCTGTTCATCTGCGTGATTGAGCTCCTCACCGAACGCTTCAGATAGAACAGGGCGATACAAAAGGGGATGATGGACGGAACGTTTGAGCCAATCAAACACTCACCCCCAGTCAACTGATCTGGGTTTAATCCATCATCATTCTTTAGCTCACTCCACCACCCCAGTTCAGACATGGCCATATGCAAATCAGTCTGACCCTGTGCCTCATGGGAACAGTCTAGCCCGAACTGCCAAGCCATGTCTTCCCTGGACCGGAAACAAGCATCCTAGGACCGGTTTCTGGCATTCCAGCCGTCATCAGCCAGGCTTGCTTGAATCCAGTGGCAAAGTGAGCAAGGGACCCACGTCTGGGCATACCCCCGCCAACTTAGGGCGAACAAAGCGATACAAAAGGGGATGTCTAAACTGGGGTGGTGGAGTGAGCTAAAGAATGATGATGGATTAAACCCAGATCAGTTGACTGGGGGTGAGTGTTTGATTTGCTCAAACGCTCCGTCCATCGTCCCCTTTGGTATCGCTTTGTTCGCCTAAGTTGGCAGGGTATGCCCAGACGTGGGTCCCTTGCTCACTTTGCCACTGAATTCAAGCTAGCCTGGCTGATGACGGCTGAATGGCCAGAAACCGGTCCCAGGATGCTTGTTTCCGGTCCAGGGAAGACATGGCTTGGCAGTTCGGGCTGGACTGTTCCCATGAGGCACAGGGTCAGACTGATTTGCATATGGCCATGTCTAAACTGGGGTGGTGGAGTGAGCTAAAGAATGATGATGGATTAAACCCAGATCAGTTGACTGGGGGTGAGTGTTTGATTTGCTCAAACGCTCCGTCCATCGTCCCCTTTGGTATCGCTTTGTTCGCCCTAAGTTGGCAGGGTATGCCCAGACGTGGGTCCCTTGCTCACTTTGCCACTGGATTCAAGCTAGCCTGGCTGATGACGGCTGAATGGCCAGAAACCGGTCCCAGGATGCTTGTTTCCGGTCCAGGAAGACATGGCTTGGCAGTTCGGGCTGGACTGTTCCCATGAGGCACAGGGTCAGACTGATTTGCATATGGCCATGTCTAAACTGGGGTGGTGGAGTGAGCTAAAGAATGATGATGGATTAAACTCAGATCAGTTGACTGGGGGTGAGTGTTTGATTTGCTCAAACGCTCCGTCCATCGTCCCCTTTGGTATCGCTCAGACAGAACAGGAACGTCAGAGGAATGACAGCCCCAGGAAGCAACGGAAAGAGCGAAGTGAAGTGTTCCCTCTACATGGACGACGTCTCAGTCTTCTGCGCGGATAGACCATCTGTGAGAGAACTGGAAAGGACTTGTATCGAGTTTGGAAAGGCATCAGGAGCGAAGATCAACAGCGCCAAGTCGGAAACCCTACTCTTCGGACACTGGACCCCCCACCCGAGACCCACTGCCATTACCCATCAAGCAGGACATCCTGAAGATAGAGACTCACTAGAGGAAGATCTCACAGAGGAGGAGCTTCGCTCAGCAATAAGCAGTGTACAGTCAGGGAAGGCAATGGGACCAAACGGCCTCCCACTTGAATTTTTTTAACTAAACGCTACACGGGTCACACCATATCTCCGTGACATGTACTTAGAGAGCAACAAAAAGGGTACCTTGCTTCATGACCAGACTTGCCTCCATAGTCGTCATACACAAACAGGGCAAACCGGCGGAGTGCTGCAGCTCGTATCGGCCCATCTCACTACTTATTGTAGAAGCCAAGATCCTGACCAAAGCATTAGCAGCACGCATAATTGCCATCATCACAAAAATAGTACACCCAGATCAATCTGGATTGATGCCCGGACGAAGGACGACCTTAAACATACATCGCCTCCATGGAGTACTGGGCAGAATAGAAACAATCAGAGAGAATGCAGTGATACTCTCCTTCGATGCACGGATGGCATTCGATACAATAGAATGGCCATAACTCTATGCTGTCCTAGAACGAATGGGCTTTGGCCCTAAGTTTGCCATTTTGGCCTCTTGCAAAATGGCACGAGCATCCTATTATACTGTGAAGATCTCCAGCACCCAACTCTGTCAAAAAACCTTGTTTAAAGTGGTGAATGACTTCTCGGCAGCTAGCATTTTTACACCGCCGCCCTCCCTTTCTCAACAACAGTGTGACGAGCTAGCCACCTTTTTCCTAAGTAAAGTCAAGCTAATCCACCAGCAACTAGCAGTAGATGCTCCAACACTAGTGAGTCCCTCTTCTGCAGCCACTCAAACTCTTGACTATTCACCTTTAAATTCTCTTCTTACAAGCCCAAAGACAAGCCTGAAGAATCCTTGGAAATTAAAGCCTGGCTCCCGTTGGATTTAGTATTGTTGCATACTGTGTTAGACACCATTTAGTCTGGCTCTCCGCTAGAACCTCTTCCCTGTCTAAACTTAGATTAATTGACGATACTGCCCTTACAATAATTCTTGATCTTCTCAACTCCTCTCTGAGTATGGGCTATGTCCCCCAGAATTAAAAACATGCTGTAGTACACCCTCTGCTCAAGAAGGATGGTCTTGACCCCCTTTGTTGGGCCAATTTTCGGCCTATCCCTCTCCTCCCAGCCTTTTATAAGATTCTTGAAAAGCATATCAACACTCAACTCTCCTCCTTCGTTACTTCCTGCAATCTGCTCCATCCGTCTCAGTCTGGCTTTAGGGCAGGCCATAGTTTGAATCCGCCTCACTGGGAGTCACAGAGCTCCTTCAGCAAGAACTAGATTCCGGTGGGACAGCCGCCCTTATCCTTTTGGATTTAAGTGCGGCTTTTGATACAGTTCCACACTCTATATTACTGGACAGATTCGAGGCGATAGGCATTGTGGACGTGGCACTAAGATGGATGTCCTCGTTCTTGAAAGATTGTACTTTTCAGGTCTCATCAACCGACAACACATCCAAGACCCTCTCTCTGCCCTTGGGGGTTCCGCAGGGCTCCATTTTGAGTCCCCTGCTTTTTTTTTGATAATCAACTTTATTGATTTTGAGAGAACAAAGAAAAGGTTAGCGACAGCAGCAAAGTACACAGGTTCATACATATGACACTGCAAGGGTGTCGATAGCAATGTTATACAGTATGCATAGCGATCAAACACATTACATGGTGAAAACAAGCAGTCTGTTGGAAGTAAGGAGCGATCTCCATGGATCCCACTACCCCAGTTGGTCCGCCCATTTACCCCATATTTTCTGGTATTTGGCAGGGCAGCCTCTGGCCTCAAACAAGAGTTTCTCTTGAGCGGCACACCAGTCCACACCTCGGCGCCATTTAGCTATTGTGGGGGGTTCAGGTCACATCCAGGCCATGGCGATGTCGCGTTTGGCCACCACGATGGCCGTCCCCAAGAACAGTTTATCTGCTCGGGATCCGTCTAGACCGTCCATAACACCCAGGAGAAGGCACATGGGTTTGTGGGGTACATGCCAACCCAGGATACGTGTGAGTTCGGATTCTATCTTGTCCCAGTATTTTGTGAGGTGGGGGCAAGACCAGACCATGTGGTAGAAGTCTGCTGGTTGTTGTTTACAGCGTGTGCATTCGGACAAGGCACGCAGCCCCACTCTATGTAGTCATTCCGGGGTGAGGTATGCAGTGTGGAGGTAGTAGATCTGGATGAGTCGAAGTCTGGCGGAGGCAGTGACAGTCTTGGGGACCATAACGGCATCCCGCCAGTCCTCATCCTCCAGAGGGCTCAGCCATACCTCCCATCGAATTTTAAGCGAGTCCAGTGTTGTGGGGCCGTTGTTCATGAGGGTACGATATATACGTGATATGCCTCCCTTCCCTAGATTTCCCATCATGACCTGCGCTTCCAGTGGGCTAAATTCGGGGTGTGTGGTGCCTGTCGATATGTGTGTACTCAGGGCATGTTGCATCTGTAAATATCTGTAAAATTGTTAGGCATGTAGGGTAAAGCGCTTCTGCAGATCCTAAAAAGGTCCTTATGTGGTCTCCCACCCACACGTCACCCAGTTGTGAGATGCCAATGTAGTCCCAATATTTAAATCCTTGCAATGCCGCCACCTCAGCCAGCCACGCGTCCTGCCAGAGTGGCGTTTGCTGGCTCAATATGGATTCCCATTGTGTATGATGCAGGGCTGAGCGCCAGGCCAGGAAGACTGTCCGGGTCACCGTTGGGAGTGTTTTAGGAATGGGGCATCCATACATGAGGGCCTGGATTCAAGAGGAGTCCATGTCTCGAAGTTCGGTTCTGTAAGCCGGATCGGACCATCCTCCGGTGAACCAGTCATGTAGGACAAGCAACCGGGTGGCTAGATAGTATAGGTATAGGTCGGTCATGCCCATGCCCCCATCGAAGGACGGAATGTGGGATGGGGCAAGAGCCATACGCGTCCTCCCGCCTCCCCAAAGGAACCGTGTGGTCATGGCGTCGATCTCCCTAAACCAGCTTTGGGGATAGTGGAAGGGGATGTTTTGAATAGTGTACAGGAATCGAGGGAGGATCATCATCTTAAATAGTGCCACTCTTCCGAGTGGATTAAGAGGCAGGGTTTGCCAACATCTGAGGTCCTCCTTAGCCTTTTTGATGAGTGGGGTAATGTTCAGCGCCCATTCTAGTTCAGGGAGTAGAGCGACCCATATACCCAAATATTTAAATGACTGCCGCCTAATGGGGATATTAGTCAGCCAGTCGAAACATTCCCTAGAGAGATGAAGAGGCACGAGAGTCAATTTTGCTGGGTTCAGCCAGAGGCCAGAAACCTTTTCAAAGGCTTGGAGGGATTGGAGACATTTAGGGCCGGAGCGGGCTGGGTCCGCCAAGAAAAGCAGGACGTCATCCGCGTATAGGGTAATTTTAGCAACGTGGTGGCTTCCCCATGCCCAACCTTGAATCGAATCGTCCGCGTGGATGAGACACGCCAGGTGTTCCATCGCTCTTCGGATTGGGAATATCTCAGAGAGGGTCCTGTTAATAAGCACTCTGGCTCTAGGGCTAGAGTACAGGACTTGAACGAAGCGCCGAAACTCATGACCCACACCCATTAGTGTGAACACTTGTTCAAGGTAGAGCCAGTCAGCAGTATCTAAGGCTTTTTCGAAGTCCACAAGAAGGAGTGCTAGGTAAGGGGTAAGTGTCTGGCGGTTTGCAAGGGCTAAGTGGAGGCGTCTTAGTCAGTGTCTGGTGCTACGTGCTGGCATGAAGCCGCACTGGTCCGGGTGGATCAGTTTGCCAAGGAGTGGACGCAGGCATTGAGCCAAGACCGTAGCGTAGATCTTGACTTCGGTGTTGATTAGGGAGATCGGCCGGTAGTCCGCACAAGCAGGGGAGGGTGGTTGGGTCTTGGGAATGACCACAATGGTCGCCATATCCGTCTCCGGGGGAAATGCCCCGACTTCTGTCACGTGCTGAAACAGGGTAGAGAGATGGGTGACGAGCAGCTCCCGATAGGAAGCGTAGCATTCTTGAGGGAGCCCATCCGGGCCCGGGGTCTTCCGGGACGCCAGGTGGGAGATTGCAGTACCTATTTCCTCTGGGGTGAAGGGAAAGTCCAGACTAGCTGCCTCTGAGTGCGTCAGACAGGGAATGCGGACTTGTAGGGGGTGCAGAAAGTCTGAGAGGGAACCCTCCAGGTTGCATGCCGAGTATAAGCGAGCGTAATAGTCTGCAAACGCTTGCGCAATCTCAACTGAGGTACGGCAAGTGGCTCCTGAGGATACACGGATCTCGGGGATGATTCGATTTGCCAGCGGATAGGAGGCCAGTCTGGGTAGCAGCTTCCTGTTTTTGTCTCCCCAGCCATATACCCGGGCGACAGATGAGCGCCACAACAATTTAGCTGATTCTAGCAATGTTTGCTTGATTTCTTCACGTAGGGCTGCTAATTGCCTATCACAGGCCGCGTCTGGGGTTCTGGCAAGGTCAGTCTCAAGTCGGATCGCTTGCGCCTCGAGAAGGGCTAAGTGACTGTCCTGGGTTAGCCGTTGCACCCGAAGATGGCTTTTGGCCACTCCACGGATGGTGGCCTTACTTGCTTCCCAGAGGGTACTCAGTGAAGAGACCGAGCCTAGGTTTGTAAGAAAATATTGCTGAAGTTCCTCTCCGATAGCCTGTGAGTCCCCTGCTTTTTAACATTTACCTCCGCCCTCTGATGGATGTGATTAAGTAGTCTGTTCTCACTCTGTTTTCCTATGCTGATAACTCCCATATCTTTTTCTCACTTTCTAATGCACAGAACCTAGATGCGTCCCCACTTAGACAAGGCCTGACTAATGTCGCCCGCTGGATGAACAGAAATGCCTTAAAGCTTAATAGCGACAAAACTGAAGTTATGATTCTGGGCAACAATCCCGAACTCTGGGGAATCAAACACTGGCCGACCTCCCTGGGGCCCTTACCTACGCCAGTTGATAAAGTCAAGAATCTTGGCTTTATTATTGATAAGAACCTTTCACTTAAGCCGCAGGTCTCAAAACTCACAGCCTCTTTCTTTTTCACTCTCAAATGGCTCAAGAAAATTCTCTGGCTGATTCCTTTGAATACCCAAAGAATGGTTTTACAGGCCTTGATAACGTCCAGATTGAACTATGGAAATGTTCTATACCTGGGCGCAGATAAATCAGTGATCTGCCGTTTAGAGATCATCCAGAATGCGGCTGCCCGCCTTTTCTTTCGACTGCTTAGACATACTTCTATCTCTCCCTTGCTCCATAAACTTCACTGGCTCAAGGTCAACGAACGAATTCAATTTAAGGCCTTGTGTTACATGTTCAGAGGTAGGCATCGCCTCGCCCCTACATACATCCGAGGCCTGGTGTTACCTTATGTCTCCACCCGGCCACTGAGATCAGCTAACCTTGCCCTATGCACCATGCCCAGGTTTTGCTTGGCCCGCATGAAGGGTCGCTCCTTAGCATATTTGGGCCCAAAACTCTGGAACTCCCTTCCTTTGGCTCTTAGGAACTGCCACTCTCTACTCTTGTTCCGTAAGAATCTGAAGACTTTACTTTTCAACTGCTCTTAATGGACTAATGGATTCGCTTCGGCTTATGCACCCTGTAGCTGTTTTGCTCTAGTGTCAGGAGACCCTTTTGGGTAGCTGCGCGCTCTATAAATTCCCTAAAATAAAATAAAATAAAGTTTCTGAAATAGATCAAGCTTCTATATACAGACCCGTTGGCGCAGGTAATAGTGAATCGCCACACTTCATGAATGTTCCGACTGGGGAGAGGAACACGCCAGGGCTGCTCTCTGTCGCCGCTAATTTTCGCCCTGGTGCTGGAGCCCCTAGCAACCTGGGTGAGAGGGGATACGCTGATATCAGGGTTAAAATGGGCAGAGGGCCACGAAGACAGAATATCCCTATATGCGGATGACATACTACTATACCTAGCGTCACCGCCTAGCTCAATCAACAGAATGTTATATATTCATTAACTTTCGTAAATACTCAGGTTTTACCATTAATTGGACCAAATCCATAGTATACACTTTACACGGTCCCCCACCTAGGCTACCACCCGAATGTGCGGCTACGGTGGGGTCAGAGGGTTTCTGCTACCTGGGGATTTATATCACACCAGATCCAGATTTCTTTGTCACGAAAAATCTCTTGGGTCCCCTGACCCGACTGCGAAAAAGATGTCCGACATTGGAGATCCCTACCTTTGCCCCTACTGGGCCGCGCAGCACTGTTCAAAATAATGGCACTACCACGGTTCGTATACGCTCCACAAAATACCCCTTGCAAAGTCCCTGAAACATATTTTACCAATATCGAAAGCAAAGTCAGAGCGTTGGTGTGGGACGGCAAACCCCCATGCATAGCGACACACAAACTGATGAGAAGTTGGTACGATGGCGGGAATGCATTGCTCAAAATAAGACTATACTACTGGGCCGCTCAATTGGTGGTCGTTAATCATTGGGTCTATTACCCACAAGACGAACCAGCGTATCTGATGAATAGGCTACTCATGGGCCCAGATGGATATAAAGGGGCCGTGTATACAAACCCTAAACACCAAAAACGAACAGGCCCAACAGCCCAAACAATTGCAATATGGCATCAAACCACGAAAAAACTAGGCTGGCACAAGAAAGTGACACAAGCTACACCCCTTGCTCAGCAGAACAACTGGGCAAGCTGGTCACCCAACCAGGGTTCAATAAATGAGATCTTATTGGCATCTCATCTGTTGGAAATCTGTGGAAAAAAGGAAAGATAATTCCATTCACAGAGCTGAAATCGGAGTATAAAATGGCAGATCGAGAAACATTCAGGTACTTACAAATACGACATGCCCTCACAACCGCCATTCTGCGAGATGAGGAAGTGCCAGCAGCGCCCCCATTGGAAGATAGATTATTATCAGAACCTATATGTCATAAGGTAATTTCAATGGTATATCAAAAACTAAGTAACAAATTACCTGACCCACTCCTATCACTTCGAGAGTGGTGGCAAAGGGACTTAGGAAATCTCAAAGAGGAAGAACGGCAGGAAGCACTGATGTCCCCCCGGGAGGCAGCCATTCTGCTGAAATACCGATTGATCCAGCTCAAAATACTACACAGAACATATCTCTCTAGCGGTACACTGACTAAAATGGGGAGGAGAAAAGACTCTAGATGTCTTTGGCTGTGCACAGGGGAGGGTACATTTTACCATACCCTCTGGGAATGCCCGGCTATCCAACCGTTCTGGGTGGCTATCATATCCCAGATGCAAACTGTGAGTGAGAAGGAGATCCACCCCACGCCTAAATTTTGCTTACTCAACATATGGGATGACACAGATCTCACAGCTGTAGAGCAACAATGGGTCACAATAGGGTTGACTCTCTGTAAGCGAAGCATAGCTTTGAGGTGGGGGACAGGTGAGATACCTACAGTGCAGGGATGGGCGAGAGACTTGGACAGATGTATGATTGCTGAAAAAGATGTGTACAGGAACAGAGGCTGCCCCAGAAAATGGGATAAAAAATGCGTGAAGTGGAACACGAACAGAGGAGATATATGTATTTCTCCCACACAGGAAATCATGAGGGGTCAAAGAGACAGGTTTGTCGGGGAAGGGGATGTTGTGGATGTTTCAGCATTATCATCAGTTGAGATATATGTCACATATAATACAATGTATATTGTACGCTCTCTGTAAATCAAAATCTATACTGCTTGCATACTGTATGACTGTAAAATTTCAATAAAAAGAATTAATTGAAAAATTTAAAAATAAAAAATTCTCAAAAACTACTGAGCGGATTTGCACCAAATAACAAAAGTACAATCTCAATAACAACATCTGCCTTTTTTCCAAATTTGGTGTAATTCCGTCCAGTGGTTCGGGCTGGACATCAAGCCAGGCACAGAGAGGGTCAAGGGGTTTGCAGTCACCACAGGTGAATATTTCAGTTCTGGACGCTTTCAGTTTGAGGTGGCTCCATGTTATTCATTAGTCACTGGCCTGGAACCACAACAAAAGATTTTGGATTTTTAGATGTCCTTAGGACTTTCCAATTTCTGAAGTATCTACGTATCGCTAACATAGTTATAGCAAGAAAAGTGAAAAACAATGATCAGTTCTGGTAATGATTTCATGCAGACGTTGAAAAGAATGGGTGAGATGATTGAGCCTTGAGGGACTCCTGCTTTAATGCTGTATGGTTTTGGAGAGAATGGAGGAGATGGATGATTTCTGTTCTATTCTGTAGGTAGGATGTGATTCAGATGAGGGCTTTCCCCTCCTTTCTGGATTCCTCAAGTCTTTGGATTAGTGTATCATGATCAACTGTGTCAAAGGCCGCCAAAAGGTCCAAGAGAGCCCCATTCTGGTTTACTGTGCTTTAGGATCATCCCAGATTGAGATTAGGGCTGATTCAGTGCCTGTTCCCATGCTGAATCCAGTTTGGAAGTCGAAAGTGAAGAATTGTCTTCAATGAATTGTGACATCTGAGCGAAGGCTACTCTTTCTATATTTTTGCACAGGAATAGTCCGTTTGCTATAGGTCTGTAGTTGTTGGGTCTTGAGGGACCAGGTTAGTTTTCTTTAATAACAAGTGTATATATCACTTTTTAAGTCTTCTACGAAACCTCCTGTGGTTAAGGAGTTGCTGATGAATGTTCTGACTGGGATGGCCACCGAAGTTGTTGAATGTTTTTGAAGATTGATACACTCTCATGTCAGAGATTCAGACGACCTCCATGGTAAGGGAGTTCAAAAGATGAAGTAAGTACTTGGATTTGTTTACAGCCTACTTTACAAACGTAAAGGCATTGATTTCAGTGGTAAAAAGAGAGGAGGCATTGATCATTGTACCAAAGTGGGATTTGACTGACAAGCTTCTTCTAAGCGACTGTAAAACTTCACACATGCACTGTCCTGATTTCATAACAATATCACAGTTTTTTCTGTCAGGTGCTAGCTGTATAAAATGTAATGCTGGATGCCACTGAGTTCAGAGAAGAGTGTGAAAGGCAGAAAGGGTGGGTGTCAACTGAGAATAAGAGAAGACCATCCAGAAGCTTCATACACAAGTTAAATTAACATCTCTCAATATCCATTTACATTGTTAAAGCCAGGAGCATGCATGCCAGACCTTCGAACTCACATGGTGCTGCTGTGTGACACATAGTCTCATGCCTCATCACACAGCCACACAGTGAAGAACCACAATCAATGAGTGAGCTGCGGGAAACCCTTGCACAGAATGGGTTTGCAGCTCAGGTGTGAATGTGAATGCAATTCATAAAGCGCGAAAACATGCCCGAGGGCGTCTTGGCGCTATCAGAAGAGGGAATAGGTGCAGAAATTATTTGAGAGCATAGTTACCTTGCAGGAGATCGACTACCACTTAATCTTGTGAGAAAAGCCAGGTCTTTAGAGACTTTCTGAAGATAAGTAAGGAGGGGGCAGTTTTTAGTGTTAGTAGTAAGCTGTTCCAGAGCACCGCAGTAGCCCGAAAGAAGCTCCTTTCACCCCATGTAGTCCTGCTATAAAGGGGGACGATCAGATTCTTGGCGGAACCTGAACGGAGAGTCCTTCCTGGGGTATACCATGTAAGCTTGTCCTTGAAGCAATCCGGTCCCGATCCATACAGTGATTGGTATGCCAGACAGAGGGCTTTGAACTTACACCGTTTTCTGATCGGAAGCCAGTGAATTTTCCTAATGGCTTCTTTAGGTGATTCATATTTTGGTATTTTGAAAAGAAAGCGTGCAGCTGCATTCTGCAGAGTCTGGAGACTCTTCATGGGACCTACTGCAAGATTAAGATATAGACTATTACAGTAGTCAATCCTCGAGAGTACTAGAGAAATAATCACAGTGAACGGTCTGTGCTGAGAGAGATGGTAGCTGTAGCTGTTTAGGTAGAGTAGGGTGTCCAAAGCCCTCCTCACCATGATCCTCCCCCTTCCAAGGACATGACCCTTTCTCCCTGGACAGTCTTAAGCTGAAATATATTCTTAGGTTGGCAAATCAGCAAAAGTGTTTGTGAGAACCCCAATTTCTGGTCATCGCTGGATGTAAAGTATTGGTTATTAGGCCCTTAAATTGAAAGATATTAAAAGAAGCCGACATATCTGCAAAAATATATTTTGTTACCACAGGTTTCCATAAAGCCAAAGAGTAGCAAATAAAATAGCTGGTTCTGAATACATTTCGCAGGCATTTGTTAAAGTATTCAAGATGTAATCAGAATATCATTCCAAGTTAAATGAACGCCCTTTATAAAGTGTAGGTTTAGGCCTCTGTATTGCTCTTGTAATGCTCATTTCACATTTTACGAAGGATTATTAAAAGATGTCCCTTTGTGGATCTCTCAACTACTCACTACACAACAGAGTGGCATGCCAAAGGAGAGTTGCAAATAATCAGTCATGCAGCAACTTCACTATAGCACTGCCCAATGGAATGCAAGAGCACAAGCAGAAACAGACATGGTGGTCCACTAAACGAACAGGGTGAAGAGTTGGAAAGTATGCCAGTTCTGTTTCAATGTCTCCATCAATGTACATTCCAGATTACAGAAAAAAAGCCCTAAAAAGGTGCATTGTAACTGCTTCACCACACAAAGAGATCATTTCCCGAAGAAAACGTTCAGCATTTTGTCAGCTGTTATTTATAACTATTCGGCTAATAAATTGCGTGTTGGATTTCAAATGGACTGATTTTCTTTTGAGGTTACAGAAGTGAAAATGTGATTTGCGTACTACTGAAGGTCAGTTGATAACCTTATTAATTGCAGTATGCATGCAGCTACCCACTGTTTTAAATGGATTGCGATTAGAAAAATCTCTTTGCTTCAAGATCCTTATCACACGTAATGCACTGCTTGCTAGGGTTAGTATTTTATTAATCCACCAGCCAAAAACACCCAAGCAAGAGAGTTTGCAGAACGCTATACCGCTCCATTCAGGCAGGCGATAAGAACATTCAATTTTTATCCATTCAGTTAGAATTGAAGATAGATATGGTTCCACTCATTGGACAAGAACCACAGAAACAGCCAGGTTGACTCTACTGTGGGGTTGGAGGATTTCCCTAAAACTCTCCCATATGCTGTAAGATCCAAAAGAGAGCGGCTGCCGCCACCCACCAAAAAATGTCCAGGACTTTTGGGGGCGTTTTTGCTCCATGTACAGTATTCTGATAGATTTGGAGTTGCCAGACACGAGTGACATTAGCTTGGTGCATGCCCCCATGCCATATCGATCGCGTCTACCTCGTGATGATGGGCAGAGACTTCAGCCGCGTGAGGGTTTGCTGCAAACGGGAAACACTGCCCGTCACTGATGAGCCTGATTAATAATTTGCGCCACCCTGCACAAGCCCTGCAGAAATGTTAGTCCATTTATGTAGTGTGGTCTAGGATGTTTTACAGGGTCTGAGCCCAGAGTCAGATTTGTGATCATCCTACTGCATTGTATTACTCATTTGCAATTTATAACCTTGGCAGCGGCGGCTCCTCCACTAAGGCAGAGGAGCGTCACCCCGCTACTCTGAGCAGTTCAAAAAGGAAAAATAAAATGATAACCCAATGTTATTATCATTTTATTTTTCCATATTGGCTCAGTTGGATTTCATTCTAGGTGTGGGGTGGGGCGGGGCTGTGATGTCCAGAGCAGGGGGAGGAGTGGTGGGCACTCTCTAAGTGCGCATGATGGCTTGACTGGCCATCTTAGGCCAGCCAAACCTGGCATGTGTACTTATCATGTTTTCCACCCGGCCATATTGCAAGGCCGGGTGGAGAACATGCACAAGCTCCCAGTCACTGATGAGCACCGAACCAGGGCACTCGGACCAATCACGACGCTGCTGTCATGCTGGTGACAGCAGCGTTGTGATTGCCTAGGGGAGTCTGCGAGCCTGTGTGCTTCCGTGCTGCTGGGAGAAGAGAAGAAGATGGAGGAGAGGCAGCGCCCACACCCAGGTAAGTGCTATATTTTTTTTTCATTGCGCCTCACCACCCACGTTCAGTAGCAGCCACCACTGAACCTTGACCCCTTCTTTGTAGTTTTACTACTGACACGCCACCTGTTTCAGACAAAACAATTAGGGGCTTATTTCGATGTCGGGCAGACTTGCGTCTGCCCAACACCGTAGCGGAAACGGGACTGCCTAACCACAAGGCTTTCCGACACTCATCGTAATCGGCCCCTTAGTCTTAACTCATATCCATGTTCTCCCTCCCTTTTTTGATCACCACACAACACAAAAAATAGCCCATGTAAATAGTCCCTTTTATTTACTTGTACTGATCCTTAAAATCAAAATTACGCACTAATCTCTGTCAACAAACAATAGGTTTGAAATGCCTCACACCAAGGGCTGTGTTGAGCCACTAAAGACAGATTCGTCCCAATAATTTTGTAAATGATGTCTGTTTGGTATGTACATTTCTCCTACGTGCCTATCCTAAAATCAGAACATGGATACCTCGTCCTCAACCTATGATGATCACCCCTTACATTGCATCCATAGTCCGATCCATTATTATTACATTCTAACACCTCTGCCCTGTATGCATTACTTGCTAGGCAAGGCTTTGTATACCACACATTTCGGTCACTATACCCAGTGCTGCCCTCAAGCCGTGCATTTAACACTCCTGACTTCCACTCATATTTGTTAATCTATATTGAGTCACATTAATCATGCGTTTTCTGTTCCAGCACCGATTTACCTCTGTCAGTGCACACAACCTTCATTAAATCTACTATTCCTCTCTTTGTTCCTACAACACTTACAAATACCATTTACGCACATTAAATCTGCTACTCTAGTTCTGCTCCCCTCTAAAGTCTATCAGTAAGCCTCAGCTTTACATCTTTTGTCCTTGCCATGTCACCATCTTGTTGCTGTAAACGCACACTCTGCTTCTATCAAAATTGTTCCCCAGTCCTTGCCACGGCAAAATACATTGAGGACCAGATTTACTAAGATTTTGTGGCAGGGATGCGTCACTTTTTTGGTGCAGCACAGAGGCAAAATCTATTTTGGGATTTACAAAGCCACACAGAGCCTGATTTGTGTGGCTTTGCATGACTTTGTAAAAAATAAAAAGTAACACAACACAGCGCTTAGCACTGCCTTCATTAGCCTGCATCGGGGAGATGGAACATGGGTGAAACATGAGCATTCCTGTGCATCCACCCATAAATGTTGGCGCAAACCCAGGGTGCCAAAATTGTGTGCCTACCTGAGACTGGCGTAATGAGGAGAAATATCTTTATTTCACCTTGTTACTTTCTCTTTGCATGTATGCTGCATTCTGTGTCTATCTCACACACACACACACACACAAGGAGGAATATGCCTATAAGGATTGTTTTTGTGCTGGAACATACCTCTTCCTGCACATAAAAATGCAGACACCCTGCACCATGGTGCAATGGTGTATGCGTTGGCCCTAGGTAGCCACAAGTGCACCAGTGCAAGGAGAGAGCTTAACACTGCCATATCTTTGTAAATATGGTGCAGTTCAACTCTCTCCGGATCATACAGTGCAGTGCAGCAACTTGCCTTACTGCACTGCATTGTGTGAACTGTTTGTAAATCTGGCCTACACCTACAACCCTGTGGAGGTAAGGTCATTATATATTCCTTACAACTGTATAGGAATACAATAATGGGAATTAAGAGCCTTTCTATTGGTTGCTAAAGGAATGAGATTCGAGGCTCAGTGAATCTTTAATAGAAGCAATACGTTTCAAGTCTACAGAGAAGACCAGGAGAAGGCTTGTATGGCTCTGTCTTCTGAGGTGGAAGGAATCTCTGCTTCTCATCAGTGTTAAGTTGAATTTCCTCTGCTGGAGTTTGTACGCTAAGTATTGTGGTGCGCCAGGCCTTTTTATACAATGCAGCAGAGATTATATGTAAAGCGCCTCAAGAGGGGCGTGAAGAGGGCAATGGAGTTAGTGTAGAAGGGGAGTGATATGCTTAGGTCTCCTCACTTTGTGATCCAGCATGCTGCACCAATAAGAATTGCTTTTCACTGGGTCAGTGTTCTGTTTCCAAGACCACAGAGAAAGGCTTTCCCTCCGCTGAAGTAGGCTAGTCCCAGCTCTTGTAATACTAGACTAAAGTATGTGGCTCTACGTAGCTGAAAGGCTGCAGATTTTGAAGTGTTGGGTGAAAGCTTTTGCAATGAGATGAACAACCATGAGCACCAGCCAATGTTTGCCAGTGCACACTAACTCACGTTAGTTTTCATTGTCAATTCCTGATCAGTTGCTCTTCTCTATCACACATAGTGGACCTGTTATTGATTAATCTCTGCTATTCCAGACTGGGCCCTTGTGATACAGTACACCACAGACACTCAGCACACCTCCTTAGCTGTGCTGATGATGGAGATGCTGTGAGACAAGGATATTCCTAGCAGACTGTGAGTTTCAACCAATATTGCTTATTCCATGTAGTGCTTTCAACAACCCAACAAGTCCCGATCTGTAGTTTGCACTCATCAATACTATAAGACCATTGAAACGTCTCTGTAACTCCTCCTCTAACTCCCTCAACACACACACATTCACGTGCACACAAGCAGACACACAAACGTACACACACTAACAGACACACACAAACAACGTACAGAAACCAACTCAGGCCATTGTAACTATTTTAGCCATATTTAAATCACATTTCTGTGTCAATTTATCTAAATGTATAAACAACACGGGACCTTACTTGAACAATTAGGCATATCAACACATAAGATAGTTCTGCTGAATAGAAAATCATGTAATCGCATCACGTAATCTTTACAAATTTCAATTCTCTTTCATCCATGAAGATTCTAAAGCTTAGCGAAGTGCATGAAATATGTATTTTTTCACAGAAGTGTTTACATGAATGCACCCACGGGGATTTTCTTATTCAAAACAATCTATAACTGTTGACTGTCCAGTTAGTTCGTGTGAGAGGTGTTTATGTCTATCTGAATGAATGATGACTGGATCTTAATGCACGGAACTTACTGAGGTAAAACTATTTTATCACTAATATTAACAGTATGTATTATTTATAAGAACATGCCGGGTATTTGGTATGGTACAGTTCAATCTAACATACAGTGACACTGTTATACATCGCATGCATTTCATTCACACATTTCATCCGAGTTGTCATTTAAGCAGACGCTTCATTCACATCTTCTGTGGAATTGTTTTTGTTCCTAGACACTGTAGCAGCATTATTAACTCGTTTGATTTGCGCAGTGCGCTTCTGAGTGTGATGCTCGGTGGTGGAAAGGGTTAGGCCCTTGACTGGCAATCGTGAAAAGTTTCAAAACTCGAGTACTCACGCGTTGCACACCGACAATGGATGGTCTGGGTATATGAGCATGGACTGCATCTTGGTCGTGTTCTGGGAGCACTGAAGAATCCTGAGAAAAGACGCAGGAGCATCCAATGTTATGATTGTTGCCTGCAGCGCCATTGTTGTCACAGAAGCCCTTTCGGCTCGAGGCGCCTTCTCTTGCAGGGCCATCTCGGAGACTTTCACCGTCGCGCGCTTTTGCAGATGGCTGTACGCAGATGGCTGAAATGGCGTCTGCCGTCTGAATACCTGTAGCTAGGGCACTGGAATTAGACTGGTCAAAGGGGATATTTTCTCGTTCATGTCCGAAACAGGCATAGAGAGCTGAACACGGGAATGGATGCATCTCGCGAGGAGGTTATCTTCAATCTACTCGGTTTTCTTTGGAGCCCTAGTCACCGAGGAGCCATCCTCACTTGGTAGAGAGGGCTAATGCTAATCAGTCACTCTAGTCGCCCTCTGACCGTGCCAGTGCTCCTTGCTTGGCGAGTACAACAGTTAGGGCCTAGCCTTCTCATGTGTCACGCGACTCTGCGAGGTGGTGGTGCCATCAGGGGGTGTGTGTTGCAAGAACAGCTCAGAGTAAATTAAAAAGACCACAAACAATAACAACCCCTCTATCAACAGCTCTACATAGACGGTGGAAGGCACAATATCGGCAGATGTCTACAGTTACAGTCGAAGCGCGGGCAGACGCTTCAGTGTGTCTCTGAAGTCCACAGCAAGCAGCCTCAGGTTACCACACTCCCCGCTGACAGGCAAGGTAGCCCGATCCCTCGCCAGGGAGGTACCTGTGTGTGTATCAATGACATCATAACAATTGTGTGCTCTTCTCTGGTTCACTCATCAAATATTTATAAGAGAAAAATGAAATCATTATCTGCCTTAAGCGAAGATAAAGAAGGGGGAGGATGTGGTGTTGGAGTCAGAGCTGCCGACTTTGAAACTGAGTAACCAGGTTTAGGTCCGGGCTCGACTCAATATCCAGTGTTTCGGGGCAAATCACATGTTATGAGTATATGTAAAGGGCACTATCACCCCCCAGGGTATCCTGGTGCTGAGCAGGTGTGTTTGCCTAGCCCTGCCTATGGTAGATTGGTTCATTGAAAAGCCAGGTCTTCAATTTCTTGCGGAATTCAAGAAGAGAGGAGGAGGCTGTTCCACCCTTTAGGATGAATGTAAGAGAACGCCCATTTTCCTGATCTGGTTGTGTGCGTGAGTGGGATGTGTGCAATTAGGAGTTCTGTGGAGAAGAAGAGTCAGAGTGGTTGGTGAAAAGAGATGCAACTGTGTAAAGATGAATCCAGAGAAATGGTAGTAAAATCCAAAAGGTTTATTAAGAAAGTCCTTATACACCTCAGCCTGCACACTCAGCTATGAAAGTCAGGTTCAACAGCTGAACTTTGAATACAAACATTCTGAATGGATATTGTTACCATGACATGTGGAACTAAGAAGTACCAAAGTTCCACCAACATCAGGAATTGCAAAGTGCAGCATACTACAAACTGTTCAGGTAGATGAGGCCTAAAGTTGTGTAGTGCTTTGAATATGTGATTGAGGAGGTTGAAACAAGTACGTTTGTGTATCGGGAGCCTGTGGAGGTCACTGAGGTGTGAGGTGAGGAGTTCGGTGTGGGGGATTGAGGATGAGTCTGGATCTCGAGTTCTCTGTAGGGTTTGTAGTCTTCTAGTGAGTTACTTGGTGATTCTGGCATAGATGGTGTTGCCGTACTCCAGCTTGCTGGTGACTTGGGTGTGAGTGATAGTTTTTCTAGTGCTGTTTGAGAGCCATTTGAAGATCTTCCTTAGCGTGTTCTCGGTATAGAAGCAGGATGCAGTGACGGCATTGATTTGTACAGTCATGTCCACTTTGCTGTAGAGGATTAGTCAGCGGTCCCTTACATGAGTGCTGGGAGTGTGTTGGAGTCCCGTGGTTAAGTGTTCTTGCAACAGATCACTACTTATGTTTTATTGGTGTTGAGACAGTTGGCTTTCATCTAGTTAGCAACTTCGGTCATACAGGCGGTGAACTTGTTTCTTGTGTTGGGGATCTTGTCCGAGAGGGAGAGAATGAGTGATATGTCGTCAGTGTAGGAAAGGATGTTGAGGTCGTGTGAATGAATGACATAGGCCAGGGGGATCATATATGCGTTGAAGAGGATGGGGATGAGCGATGACCTATGAGGCACTCCCGGAGTTTGCGGGCTTTCAAGGAGTAAGGTGCTAGGCTGACAGCTTATGTTCAATCCATTAAGAAGGAGCAGATCAACTGGAGAGAGGCTCCTTGGATGCCAATCTCGTGCAGGCACCTGACGAGTATGGGGTATGAGACTGTGCCAAATGCTGCAAAGAGGTCCAGGAGAATGAGTGCTGCCATGTCTCCTATGTAAAAGATCATGCAAATGTCATCTGTGGCGGCGATGAGTGCTGGTCTTTGCTGTGGTTAGGGCTGAATCCAGACTGCGTGGTATTGAGGATCTGGATATTGCTGAGGTGCTCGGTGAGGCATCAGTTTATTAGTTTCTCTAAGACCTTTGCTGGATTGGTAGGAGGGAGATATGTGTGTAGTTGGAAAGCAAAACTGGGTCAGCAGATGGTTTCTTCAACTTAATCTCCCTGTCCCTAAAAAATATAAATGTGACCTAGTTTAACCCCTTCGCTGCTAGGCCTTTTCCCCTCCTGTGCTAAGCCTTTTTTTGGCTATTTGGGCTAGTTCGCGCTTAGGGCCCTGTAACTTTTTGACCACATAAGGTATCCATGCCAAATTTGCGTCCTTTTTTTTCAACATCATGGGGATTCTAAAGGTACCCAGGGTTTGTGGATTCCCCTGGAGGGGACCCAGAAATTAGCCAAAATACAGCTAAATTTTGGTTTTTTTGGGGGAAAATGCGAAAAAAGGGCTACAGATGAAAGCATCTGGTTTTTTCCTGCAAATGGCATCAAAAAAGGGGTTGTGGTGCTGAAATCACCATCTTCCCAGCTTTCAGAGACAAGCAGACTTTTGTTAGAAAACCAAAATTTTGTACACAGTTTTGGCATTTTTCTGGGACATAGCCTATTTTTGCTATTTTTTGTGCTTTCAACCTCCTTCCAGTTAATGGTAGAAATGGGTATGAAAGCAATAATGGATCCTGGAAAGCCATACATTTCTAAAAAGTAGACAAAATTCTGAATTCAGCAAGGGGTCATTTGTGTAGATCCTTCAAGTTTTCTTTATAGAAACAAACAGTTAAATATAGGAAAAATTGAAAATTAGCTGAAAAAACCAGCCATTTGTGTCAACGTTTTCACCTGTAACTTCTTCTAATTATGACAGCTATTTGAAAGCAATATACAATTACATCCGCTGGACCTTTCTGGTTGTGGTGATATATAGGACTTGTAGGTTCACCAAGAACCCGACGAACCCAGAGCCAATAACTGAGCAGCGTCTTGCAATGGTTTTTTATTATGTCCCGGGTATGTAGCAAATATTCTGGGAAAATTTATACATGGAAAAATCGGTATGAAAGACACCTATGTATTTCTGAAATGGGAACAAAATATAGAGTTTAGAAACAGTAGATATTTGCACATTTCCGAAATTGGGAGTACCCATACTAGCATGAGAATTATAGGTCATTTTTCAAAATGACTTCTTTTTTACACATTGTCTTTCATTTGGAAGGCAGAAATGCATTGAAAGTCAATAGATAATAACAGTTGCTCTACAATTTTGTGTTACCCTAAGTCTCCCGATAAAAATGGTACCTCACTTGTGTGGGTAGGAGTAGTGCCCGCGCCAGGAAACGGCCCAAAACGCAACGTGGACACACCACATTTTCACAGTGAAAAATGACCCTTTTTTTGCAAAGTGCCTAGCTGTAGTTTTTGAACCCTAGCTCTGCCGGCACCTAGGGAAACCTAGCAAAACTATACATTTTTGAAAACTAGACACCCAGGGAAATCCAGGATGGGGTGACTTGACTGGCTCTCACCTGGTTCTGTTACCCAGAATCCCTTGCAAACCTAAAACATTGTTAAAAAAACCACATTTTCCTCACTTTTCTGTGGTGGAAAGTTCTGGAATCTGCGTGGATCCACAAAATTCCACGTACCCCGTGTTCCCCAAAGTCTTTCGAGAAAAACGGTACCCCACTTGTGTGGGTAGGCCTAGTGCCCGCGACAGGAAACGGCCCAAAACGCAACGTGGACACAGCACATTTTCACAGTAAAAAAGGACCCTTTTTTTGCAAAGTGCCTAGCTATAATTTTTTAACCCTAGCTCTGCCGGCACCTAGGGAAACCTAGCAAACCTATACATTTTTGAAAACTAGACACCCAGGGGAATCCAGGATGGGGTGACTTGACTGGCTCTCACCAGGTTCTGGTACCCAGAATCCCTTGTAAACCTAAATAATTATTTAAAAAAACAAATTTTCCTCACTTTTCTGTGGTGGAAAGTTCTGGAATCTGCGTGGATCCACAAAATTCCACCCACCCCGCGTTCCCCAAAGTCTTCCAAAAAATGGTACCTCACTTGTGTGGGTAGGCCTAGTGCCCGCGACAGGAAACAGCGCAAAACGCAACGTGGACACACCACATTTTCACAGTGAAAAATGACCCTTTTTTGCAAAGTGCCTAGCTGTAGTTTTTGAACCCTAGCTCTGCCGGCACCTAGGGAAACCTAGCAAACCTATACATTTTTGAAAACTAGACACCCAGGGAATCCAGGATGGGGTGACTTGACTGGCTCTCACCAGGTTCTGGTACCCAGAATCCCTTGCAAACCTAAAAAATTGTCAAAAAACCCACATTTTCCTCACTTTTCTGTGGTGGAAAGTTCTGGAATCTGCGTGTATCCACAAAATTCCATGCACCCCGCGTTCCCCAATGTCTTCCGAGAAAAATGGTACCTCACTTGTGTGGGTAGGCCTATTGCCCGCGACAGGAAACAGCACAAAACGCAACGTGGACACACCACATTTTCCCAGTGAAAAATGACCCTTTTTTTGCAAAGTGCCTAGCTGTCGTTTTTGAACCCTAGCTCTGCCGGCACCTAGGAAAACCTAGCAAACCTATACATTTTTGAAAACTAGACACCCAGGGGAATCCAGGATGGGGTGACTTGACTGGCTCTCACCAGGTTCTGGTACCCAGAATCCCTTGCAAACCTAAAACATTGTCAAAAAACCCACATTTTCCTCACTTTTCTGTGGTGGAAAGTTCTGGAATCTGCGTGGATCCACAAAATTCCACCCACCCCGCGTTCCCCAATGTCTTCCGAGAAAATGGTAGCTCACTTGTGTGGGTAGGCCTATTGCCCGCGACAGGAAACAGCGCAAAACGCAAAGTGGACACACCACATTTTCACAGTGAAAAATGACAATTTTTTTGCAAAGTGCCTAGCTGTAGTTTTTGAACCCTAGCTCTGCTGGCACCTAGGGAAACCTAGCAAACCTATACATTTTTGAAAACTAGACACCCAGGGGAATCTAGGATGGGGTGACTTGACTGGCTCTCACCAGGTTCTGTTACCCAGAATCCCTTGCAAACCTAAAATATTGTCAAAAAACCCACATTTTCCTCACTTTTCTGTGGTGGAAAGTTCTGGAATCTGCGTGGATCCACAAAATTCCACCCACCCCGCGTTCCCCAATGTCTTCCGAGAAAAATGGTAGCTCACTTGTGTGGGTAGGCCTATTGCCCGCGACAGGAAACAGCGCAAAACGCAAAGTGGACACACCACATTTTCACAGTGAAAAATGACAATTTTTTTGCAAAGTTCCTAGCTGTAGTTTTTGAACCCTAGCTCTGCTGGCACCTAGGGAAACCTAGCAAACCTATACATTTTTGAAAACTAGACACCCAGGGGAATCTAGGATGGGGTGACTTGACTGGCTCTCACCAGGTTCTGTTACCCAGAATCCCTTGCAAACCTAAAATATTGTCAAAAAACCCACATTTTCCTCACTTTTCTGTGGTGGAAAGTTCTGGAATCTGCGTGGATCCACAAAATTCCACCCACCCCGCGTTCCCCAAAGTCTTCCGAGAAAAATGGTACCTCACTTGTGTGGGTAGGCCTCGTGCCCGCGATAGGAAACAGCGCAAAACGCAACGTGGACACACCACATTTTCACAGTGAAAAATGACCCTTTTTTTGCAAAGTGCCTAGCTGTAGTTTTTGAACCCTAGCTCTGCCGGCACCCAGGGAAACCTACCAAACCCACACATTTCTGAAAAGTAGACACCCGGGGGATTCCAGTGAGGTATGTCTTGCGTGGATCCCCCAACGTTTTCTTACCCAGAATCCCCTGCAAACCTGAAATTGTGCTGAAAAAATCACTTTTTTCACACATTTGTGTGTGGGAAAGTTGTGGCATCACCGGGCTGACACAAATTTCCTACCACCCAGCGTTCCCCCAGGTCTCCCGATAAAAATGGTGCCTCACTCTGGTGGGAGGCCCAAGTACCCGCGACAGGCAAGGGCCCAAAACGTATTGAGGCGACATCAAAATTGCCTATCACAAAACGACCTGGTTTTGCAAGGGGGGTCCCATGACTTTTTGGCCCGGGGCTCGGCGGCCACCTAGGGAAACCTACCAAACCCACACATTTCTGAAAACTAGACACCCGGGGGATTTCAGGGAGGTATGGCTTGCGTGGATCCCCCAACGTTTTCTTACCCAGAATCCCCTGCAAACCTGAAATTGTGCTGATAAAAAATCACTTTTTTCACACATTTGTGTGTGGGAAAGTTGTGGCATCACCGGGCTGACACAAATTTCCTACCAGTCAGCGTTCGCCCAGGTCTCCCGATAAAAATGGTGCCTCACTCGGGTGGGAGGCCCAAGTACCCGCGACAGGCAAGGACCCAAAACGTATTGAGGCGACATCAAAATTGCCTATCACAAAACGACCTGGTTTTGCAAGGGGGGTCCCATGACTTTTTGGCCCGGGGCTCGGCGGCCACCTAGGTAAACCTACCAAACCCACAAAGTCCACTAGACGCCAGGGAGTTTTTTGGGCAAATTTAAATTAGGGTGGGGGCTGCCCAAAACGGGCATGCCAATGCCCCCACCCTAATTAAAATTTGCCCAAAAAAATCCCTGGTGTCTAGTGGGCTTTTTGCCCCCTTGGGGGGCAGATTGGGGGCTACTGCCCCATCTGCCCCCAGGGGGGCAGGAAGGCTGTTATTTTTGCAGGGGAGGGGGTGGGGGCATGGGCATGCCCGTTTTGGGAGCCCCCACCCTAATTCAAATTTGCCCCAAAAACTCCCTGGCGTCTAGTGGGCTTTACCCTCCCGGCGGGGCAGATTGGGGGCTAATGCCCCCATCTTCCCCCAGGGGGGCAAAGCCCACTAGACGCCAGGGAGTTTTTGGGCAAATTTTAATTAGGTGGGGGCTGCCCAAACGGGCATGCCAATGCCCCCACCCTAATTCAAATTTGCCCCAAAAATCCCTGGCATCTAGTGGGCTTTGCCCCCGGGGGCAGATTGGGGGCTACTGCCCCATCTGCCCCCAGGGGGCAGGAAGGCTGTTATTTTGGCGGGGGAGGGGGTGGGGGCATGGGCATGCCCGTTTTGGAAGCCCCCACCCTAATTCAAATTTGCCCCAAAAAACTCCCTGGCATCTAGTGGGATTTTTGCCCCCCCCCGGCGGGGCAGATTGGGGGCAAATGCCCCCATCTGCCCCCTAGACGCCAGGGAGTTTTGGGCAAATTTTAATTAGGGTGGGGCTGCCCAAACGGGCATGCCAATGCCCCCACCCTAATTTAAATTTGCCCCAAAAATCCCTGGCGTCTAGTGGGCTTTTGCCCCCGGGGGGCAGATTGGGGGCTACTGCCCCATCTGCCCCCAGGGGGCAGGAAGGCTGTAATTTTTGCGGGGAGGGGGTGGGGGCATGGGGATGCCCATTTTGGGCAGCCCCCACCCTAATTCAAATTTGCCCCAAAAAAATCCCTGGCGACTAGTGGGCTTTTTGCTCCCCTCCGGCGGGGCAGATTGGGGGCTAATGCCCCCATCTGCCCCCCAGGGGGGGCAGAAAGTCCACTAGACGCCAGGGAGTTTTTTGGGCAAATTTTAATTAGGGTGGGGGCTGCCCAAAACGGGCCTTAATTAAAATTTGCCCAAAAAAATCCCTGGCATCTAGTGGGCTTTTTGCCCCCCGGGGGGGCAGATTGGGGGCTACTGCCCCATCTGCCCCCCAGGGGGGGCAGAAAGGCTGTTATTTTTGTGGGGGAGGGGATGGGGGCATGGGCATCCCCGTTTTGGGAGCTCCCACCCTAATTCAAATTTGCCCCAAAAAAATCCCTGGCGTCTAGTGGGCTTTATGTCCCCCCCGGCGGGGCAGATTGGGGGCTAATGCCCCCATCTGCCCCCCAGGGGGGGCAAAAAGCCCACTAGATGCCAGGGAGTTTTTTGGGCAAATTTTAATTGGGGTGGGGTCTGCCCAAAACGGGCATGCCAATGCTCCCACCCTAATTAAAATTTGCCCAAAAACATCCCTGGCGTCTAGTGGGCTTTTGCCCCCTGGGGGGGCAGATTGGGGCTACTGCCCCATCTGCCCCCAGGGGGGCAGAAAGTCCACTAGACGCCAGGGAGTGGGCAAATTTTAATTAAGGTGGAGCTGCCCAAAATGGGCATGCCAATGCCCCCACCCTAATTAAAATTTGCCCATAAAATCCCTGGCGTCTACTGGGCTTTTTGCCCCCGGGGGCAGATTTGGGGCTAATGCCCCCAGCTGCCCCAGGGGGCAGAAAGGCTGTCATTTTGCGGGGGTGGGTGGGAGCATGGGCATGCCCATATTGGGCAGCCCCCACCACAAAATATAATTTAAAAAAAAATCCCTGGCGTATAGTGGGCTTTTTGCCCCCCAGGGGCGGCAGAAAGGCTGTAAATTTTGTGGGGTGGGGGCATGGACATTCACTTTATGGGCAGCCCCCACCCTAATAAATTATGGGGCAAACAAAAATATCCCTGGGGTCTAATGGGCTTTTTGCCCCCCCGGGGGGCAGATTGGGGGCTACTGCCCCCATCTGCCCCCCAGGCAAAAAGACTAAATCGCACCCAAAAAAATTGGGGGGAGCAAAAGCCCTTGCCTAAGGGGCCGCTCCCCCCTCACTGGTGTCTAGTGGGTGGATCCCTGCTTGGGGATCGCCCTCCTGGGGAGATCCCCAAGCAGGGATCCACTGGGGAGGGGTACCATTGGAAAGGGTAGATTCTCCCCTTTCCAATGATACCTCTCCTGTCTTTCTACGTGCCCGGGGGGCTGAGATAGCCCCTGAGCACATAGAAAGTGAAACTGAAATGAGCCTAAAGGCTCATTTCAGTTTGATTTCTGTGCAATGAGGACAGCGCGACGTGCGCGCTGATCCTCATGGCACAGAAACCAGGGAGGGGGCCTCGGGAGCTGGGGAAGCTCTTCCCCAGCTCCCAAGGTCACAGGGGTGAAATAGAAATCCCTCTGCTGTCTGCAGCAGAGGGATTTCGTGCCGCTGGCCTCATGACGGAATGGTTCCGTCATGAGCATCGAAGGGGTTAATGTAATTGGTGCTCATTTAAAGTGCTCCACTCCCTTCTGGTCAAGTTAGAGCCATATAAAACTGCAAAAAGATGACAAACATGAATTTTAGGCTGCGGCAGGTAGTGTATGAAGCTTTAGCTTACAGCAGTGAACACACGTCCCTTTATCCGCATTGCTCTAAACACTCATCTAAACACGAAATTCTAAGCCCCAGCATTGCATAAGATCTAAAGTCTTGACAGATTGGTATAAATAATGCAAAGTTTTTTAAACGTGCTATGTTGTCATAATCTTTAACTTTGAAAAGGTTTCAACCTCGAAATGATTTGTAGGCTTCTACATGGTCCTTATTATGTAAACATTTATCAAGAACTGCCTCCCTATGAAGTCATGACCTCTCAGAGAAGAAAGGGACAAGCAAGTATTGTGAAAGGACTCTGTCAATGCATTTATAATCAGGTATGAAGGACTCACACTAAGGAAACTGGAGTTGGCGGACAATAAGATGACTGCCTTGTGTAAATACCTGCAGCAGAGTAGAGGTCAACAAGATTATATTCAGAGGACCCTAGATTTCGACAAAGTATTCCATATGTATTCCATCTCCTATATGAAAGTGATTTGTCTGGACTGTCATATGCTGGTAACCATATTTTTAAAACAGGAGTTAATGTACGAAGTTTGTCTGCAAAAGACTTTGTTGAAAAAATTCATGGAAATACAATTTGATAAATTTGATGGCAAGCCAACGTGGGATCAATGAGTACTGACTGGTATTATCGTCATGGTGAGTTCAAGTGTATGTTGCGAAATTTAGGTGCAACAACTTGGTTTGTAACACTGAGTTGTGCAGAGTATGCCTGGGATGATTTACATGAGTTTTTGAGAGAAGCAAACTCTAACATTGAAGGCATCCAATTGAAGACACCAGGAGAACTTTGCTTTTTGGATCCTGCAAATGTTTGCAGGTACTTTAACCATGGATTTCAAGCTATGTTGTCCTTCATCTGCAAAAATAAAAACCACCTCTTGGAGAAATTACTGATTCTTTTTGGTGAAAAGAGTACCAAGCAAGAGGTGTGCCTCATATTTATATGCTGTTGTGGGTAAAAGATGCACCTAAATTTGGAACAGACACAGATAAGTCTGTACTTTCTTTAGTAGAAGAGTATATTACATGTAGTATTATAAAAGACACTGAGGAAAAAAAGTCTAAAGCATCAAGTACTACATTTCCAATCACATAGATGTAGAAAGTACTCTCGGCGGAAATACAGAGCAAAAGGAAAAATGTACACAAAAAGTCGTTTTGGATTTGCAAGACCTGTTATTTCAAAAGGAAGAGTGAACAGTTTTATGTCTACATTGAGACATAGACTTACTCGTAAATCACCCAAAAAACACCTAAACCCACAGGAGAACAGAGGCTGTGAAATATATTAATGGCTACAATCCTGTCATTTTGAAAATGTGGAATGCCAATATGCATATTAAATTTGTGGCAGACAACTCTATAGCTGTTTCTCGTTATATTACTTCAAACATTTTCCAGAAATGTAATACCTTTCCGAATTTGAGCCAGATAGTACAAGCATTGTAAAAACAAACATGTTGGACACTTAGGGGTCGATTCCGATTCGGGCCGGAAAAAGCACCGACCGACTCGGATCCGGAAAAAATACCGACCGACACGTACCAGTGGCGCCCGACACGCCAAGTACGATGCAAGCCGCGATAAATCCGACCGACACGTCAGGAAACCAAGCCGACCGACCGACCCGCTCGGAAAATAGCAATCCGGCCGGAAAAACACGCGAATCCAACCGACCGACACGCACCCGGAACAAATCCGACCGAATCGTACCCGCCAACTCCAACCTGCAAAGTACGATGCAAGGCGCGAAAAACACGACCGAGTCGGACGGAGGACAAGCCGTACGACCGACACGCATACAAAACCGAGCCGAAGCAACACAATACACCGCGACCGACGCGTACGCAGCATACAAAACTGCACAAACACAGCGTGAACGAAACGGAAAACACCGTACGAGACCAATGCAGGGTCCGACTCGGTCACAAGAACGTTTCCAACATACACAAACAGCACAAAGGAAAAATCAACCAAAAAAGGCCAAACAAGCAATTACCAAGCCAATAAATACTGGGGGGTGGGGACAGAGAACAAAGACACACCAACAACTCCACCTATATAAAGGACACAAATCACTACCATGAGCCTTTGCAAATGCCATTCCACTGCCAGCACCCAAGAGAAAGCAACCACACACCCACAGCTCATCCCTCACACAAGCCACACACCAGCAGCACACCAACAAATACCTACCTCACATACACCCAGCACAACACACACCCACACACCCTCACCTGCACACCAACACACACAGCACCCACTATCACCACCCATCACCATGCCCCCCAAGAAGAATCCCAAGTTCCTAGATAGTGAATTGGAAGTCATGGTAGACGAGATCCTCAGGGTGGAGCCACAGCTGTTTGGCACTCTGGTCCAACAGACCCCCATGTCGCAGAAAACCAAGATGTGGGAGAGGATCATCAACAGGGTGAACGCCCAATCACCATGTCGGCGCACAAAGACCGACATCCAGAACAGGTGGTATGACGTGCGCAGGAGGGTCCGGGAGCTGCTCAAGAAAGACTACCACCTGAGCCAATACACCGGCAGTGGCCCTCCTGCCAAGCCAGTATACCTCAGGCCCTGGGAGGAGAAGGTGCGGGCCATCCTTCCGCCAGTGAGCGTATATGGACTAGAGGACATCCCAGAGCCTGGTGAGTACACAACAAATGTACACAATAAACTGCCACAAAACACACACATCACTGTCAAGGGGAGAGTCAAACCATGCACTCATAGCAATTACACAGCAACTAGAACAGAATCATCCCAAAATGTGTATGTCAGTCAGATAAACACAACACATGCCATCAAAAAAGTCACATCCAACTGTGCCAACACATGTACAAACACAACCACAACTACAGCTAGGCAGTGGCACAAATAGAACTAACACACACATCCACACATGTAGCCACCACAACAACACCAACACACAGTGAAGACCACTCAAAGGAAGGAATTCTGTGTATGCTGGCCAAGTCAGTGTAGCCAATAGCATCATGGGAGTCGCACTCACACATATTGCCCCCCCCACAACTGTCCCATCAACACCACCCTGAACCATGCTCACATCACAGGGAGTGGAGAAGGACTCACAAGATGGCTGACACTGGCTACTGCTGTGGGGAGCACAAGGCTCTGCTGCCAACTGTGCACCAACAAACAGCAGGACACCACTGACTGACATCCTGAGAGACAACTTCCACTCCCTGCAATGCAAGCACGTTCCATGGTGGGATATCCGGCTGGCTGGGTGGGAAGGGGGACTTGCAGCACTGACCATAGTCACCAGCACCTCCCCTCACACCCCCCCAACACAAACTCCACAGTACCCACCTGGTAGAATGCAATGCCCTCCATCCTAACACAAGATCCCACAAAGCACCACCACCCTGGGTTATGTTGTGTGAAGCACAGGGACACTCTTGGGACTCTTAGCCAAACAACTGCCAGGACAACACTCCCAGCCATCCTGTCAGCACAGCCAGCCCACCCCACAGGGAAGCAGAGTCAAAGGAAGGAAGCATGGGCATGCTGGGAAGGGGGTGGAGGCAATAGCATGATGGGAGTCGTAGTCACAGACATTGTTCAGCCTCACAACTGGCCCATCAACACCACCCTGAACCATGCTCACATCACAGGGAGTGGAGAAGGACTCACAAGATGGCTGACACTGGCTACTGCTGTGGGGAGCACAAGGCCCTGCTGCCAACTGTGCACCAACAAACAGCAGGACACCACTGACTGACATCCTGAGAGACAACTTACACTCCCTGCAATGCAAGCACGTTCCATGGTGGGATATCCGGCTGGCTGGGTGGGAAGGGGGACTTGCAGCACTGACCATAGTCACCAGCACCTCCCCTCACCCCCCCCCAACACAAACTCCACAGTACCCACCTGGTAGAATGCAATGCCCTCCATCCTAACACAAGATCCCACAAAGCACCACCACCCTGGGTTATGTTGTGTGAAGCACAGGGACACTCTTGGGACTCTTAGCCAAACAACTGCCAGGACAACACTCCCAGCCATCCTGTCAGCACAGCCAGCCCACCCCACAGGGAAGCAGAGTCAAAAGGAAGGAAGCATGGGCATGCTGGGAAGGGGGTGGAGGCAATAGCATGATGGGAGTCGTAGTCACAGCTCTACATCCCCCACCACATGGCCCAGCAAGCTCACACTCACGCATGCACATCCCACAGAGAGTAGAAAGGCCCATCAAAGATGTCTGACACTGTTGCTGTGTCGTGGGGAGCACAAGGGCATGCTGGGAACTGCACATCAACCAACAGCAGGACACCACTGACTGACATCCTGAGAGACAACTTCCACTCCCTGCAATGCAAGCACGTTCCATGGTGGGATATCCGGCTGGCTGGGTGGGAAGGGGGACTTGCAGCACTGACCATAGTCACCAGCACCTCCCCTCACACCCCCCCAACACAAACTCCACAGTACCCACCTGGTAGAATGCAATGCCCTCCATCCTAACACAAGATCCCACAAAGCACCACCACCCTGGGTTATGTTGTGTGAAGCACAGGGACACTCTTGGGACTCTTAGCCAAACAACTGCCAGGACAACACTCCCAGCCATCCTGTCAGCACAGCCAGCCCACCCCACAGGGAAGCAGAGTCAAAAGGAAGGAAGCATGGGCATGCTGGGAAGGGGGTGGAGGCAATAGCATGATGGGAGTCGTAGTCACAGACATTGCTCAGCCTCACAACTGGCCCATCAACACCACCCTGAACCATGCTCACATCACAGGGAGTGGAGAAGGACTCACAAGATGGCTGACACTGGCTACTGCTGTGGGGAGCACAAGGCCCTGCTGCCAACTGTGCACCAACAAACAGCAGGACACCTCTGACTGACATCCTGAGAGACAACTTACACTCCCTGCAATGCAAGCACGTTCCATGGTGGGATAACTGACTGGGTGGGTGGGTGGGTGGGAAGGAGGTCTGGCTGTCAACCAAACACAATCAATGCAGACCATGTTCACACCCCAGAGAATACATAGAAATGCCCAAATAATGCAGGACAATGTGCCACACCAATATCAACCCCTGACTGTGACGACTTAGGACAATACAATGTACAGGCCCGCACCCCGAGGCACAGTCACAACTGTCAGGTGTGTCAACCACTGATGCCTGCAGAAACATGACATACATTGTTTGTGTCTCCCAAAAACAGGTGATGATAGGGACACAGCAGCAGACGCTGAGGAGTCCCAGTCCCAGGCTCAAGAGGATGCCGAGCTCACTGGCGTCGTACAGCCTCTGTCCTCCTCGGACGATGAAGAACAACCTGGCACATCCGGTGCAAGTCAACATGCTGCACCAGCAGGACCACCAGCTGCAGCACCAGCAGGTCCACCAGCTGCACCCCCTGCACCCACCCCTCCAACGACTGTCACCACGAATACCATCCCTGCCGACATGGACAGAATAAGGAACAACACCAGCGCAGTGACCCTGGACCAACCTGGGGCCATGGACACCACCACCACCACCAACCCCCAAGGTGGACCAGGGTTATCTGTGCGTGCAACTGCACACACTGCACATGTCAGCAGGGGTGGTGGGAGGGGTGGGAGACAGAGGTCGCTGCTTGCAGACGTTGCTGGTGTGCATGAAGACCCACAACTGGTACGCATAGCTGATGCGTACCAGTCCAGCACCGGAGAGCTCAGCCAGGTAGTGGGGCTCCTCAGAGACATCAAACAGCAGCAGGCTGCCCATCATGCCCGCTTGGACTCCCACATGTCCCATGTGGAGTCACACATGTCACGTGTGGACTCCCACATGTCACGTGTGGACTCCCACATGACCCGCGTGGAGTCCAAGTGGGATGTACTACATGAGATGACGGCGGTGCACAGGGACATTTTACAATGCCTCCGCCAGATGAACAGCAACCAGTCCACACCTCCCTGTGTGCCAACAACATCTGGTACCGAACAAACTGCAACTGCCACAGGGAGGGAGGAGGACTCTGGCGGAGAGTCCCCTGCACCGCAGCAGCCTGCACTTGAGGGCCCCCCCCAAGAAGAGGGGTCGTCCGAGGAGGGGAAAGTGAGAGGCTGATGGCCAAGCGCAACTCCCAGGAAGCCTGAACCTGTTCTGGATTTTCGCCTTTGTGCACAGACTGTTCACCCTGTTGATGGCAACACTACTCCCACACATTGCATGGGGAGTACAAGTTGGAACAATGTGTCAGACAACTGTGGCCCCGATACTGGGGATCCTGTCTACCTGGACTTTCTATTCATCTAGGAACTTGGGATTGCAAGATTCATGTACAGCACAATCCATCCTATGCACTATTATCACAGATGTATCACAATAAACACAATAATACACCATACTTGCCTCTGTCGTGATTCCAACGTGGGTACTGTTATGGGGATGATGAACAACAAAATTACACTGTGTATGCGAACTGCAACAGCAAGGACAACACAGGCATGTGAGTACAGGCAACGTGACACATATGAGGGAGACACACCACCAGGGCTACACAACACATACACACCTAGGCCATCTGACTCATTGCCTACACTGATGTTGCCAGGGAAGACGGTGCAATGCACAGACACCACACCCATTCCCAGTTGTAGTCAAGTAGCCCACAGGTGCAGTAAGCAAATGGCAGTCAAATGTGTGACCACAGACAACGCACATCACTAAGTGAAGCACAGGTTTATTACACAGTAGCAACATGCCGTAACCACTACAGATGCAAGGTAACCCCACCTGGTAGCGGGCACACAGTCAACAACTGTAGACAGAAGGAAGTCCATGGGTGTGGCGCACATCACCTGTAGGGACACAACAGCTACCAGCCTGGATGTGCAATCACGTTGTCGGTGGACACAGTTGACCAAACGAATCTGAAAGTACCCTGTGAAGGACAGAAATGACACACAGTCAAAAGCAATGGAGTACAGGACAGAACAGCAAAACTCATGCACAATACATGTTACAAGATACCCACCCAGAACCAAGTTAGCATGTCAACACTGTTGGGGAGTACAGCCCACCTGTCACCACACATCGCAACACACATCCAGTCAAGTAGCCCATGGACACACTCCAACAGCACCAGAGCACCACCCACACATCATGCCAACTCACATCATTCACATGACACCTCAGGATACTCACATTCAGCTAAAGAAGTTGGTGATGAGCTGTGTGCGGACATCACCATCACCATCATCATCATCATCGTCACTGGCATCGTGGTCCAGGCCAGGATCCTCCACAGGTGGCGGATGTTGGTCATCGTCATCCTGGATGAGAGGCAACTCCTTCCGCACTGCCAGGTTGTGGAGCATGCAGCAGACGATGATAATCTTGCACACTTTCGCAGGGGCATATGGGAGGGACCCTCCGGTCTTGTCCAGGCAGCGGAAGCGGCTCTTCAGGAGACCAAAGGTCCGCTCAATCACTCTCCTGGTCCGACCATGTGCCTCATTGTAGCGCATCTGGGCAGGTGTCACAGGGTTCCTGAGGGGTGTCAGCAACCACGGCATGTTGGGGTATCCCGAGTCACCTACGGACAGACAAGTGCACATCAGCTGACTTGGAAAAGTGGGCGGAATACTACAGATCAGATCACACACAATGGCACAAAGTCAGTACACACCGACAAGCCAGGCACGCTGGTTCTGCATCTGTGCCATCAACCTGGGGATGCGACTACTCCTCATCACAAAGGCATCGTGTGCTGAACCAGGGAAACGGGCACACACGTGTGTGATGGTCATGTCTGCAAGACACACCACCAGTGCATTGACCGAGTGGTAGTGCTTGCGGTTCCTGTAGGCCTGCTCCTGGGCCTGTGGTGGTACCAAAGCCACATGTGTCCCATCAATGGAGCCAATGACATGCGGCATCCTCCCCAGGGCATAAAAGTCACTCTTCACGTCAGTGAGTCGTCGCAGTCTAGGGAAATAGATGTACCGGTTCAGGAAGAGCAACATTGCCGCCAAGAAATCGCGGAGCACACGGCTGAACATGGTCTGTGACATCCCACCAGCAGACGCCACAGTATGTTGGAAGGTACCGGTGGCAAAGAAGTGTAGGGCTGCCATCACCTTCACCTTGGGGGTCAGCGCTGTAGGATACGGCCGGCCAGGCTGCAAATGTGGGGACAACTGCACTGCCAAATCCTCAATCAGCTGCCTGGTGAAGCGGTACCGTCGGATGCTGTCCCGTTCCACCATCGTTGCCAGGTCTGGGAATGGCCGATGGACAGCAGGAGCCCTGCAGTGCAGAGGAGAAGTAAGCAAGATCGTCAGTCACCCCACATATGCGGCATTGAACACACTCAAGATCCCAACATACATCATCATGAGGCACAACTACATGAAGTGTGCAGTACCGGAACGACATGTATGGTACATACATGGCCAACATCTGTCAACACGGTCCTACAGGTGGCATCAATTTGTCCCAGGTTGGCCCATTGGATATCATGATGCTGTGTCACAGTCACCCCCCAGTGACATGTGAGGACAGATGTGCCCCAGGCACCACAGCTCAACGACAGGCACATTCCCAGGGACCCTGTAATGCCACATGGACACTGGCATCACCTGGAGTATCATGTGTACACCACAACAAAACAAACATGACCCCCACAGGTAGTGGCCACACTTGCCATGGCAGGAGAGCCATGGACGTCTGTGACACACACGCACAACATCAGAGTCCATGCACACACAACGTGGATGTGGAGACTGTCTCCCATTGTGCACATGAAATCAGAGACATTGTAAACACTACATGCACAAAGACTGTGGAGGGCCATCACTATTGTGCCACTGGGACACCCTGGCTCAAACATACCGTCCCACATGGGACTCACGGGGTATGTGACATGACATACACAAACACCACTGTGAAATGTGACCATGGCACATGCACAGATATGAACAGTTGCACATCACAGTGGTCACGTACACGTAACACCCAGGATCCTGTCCCCATTAACACGTGCACAGCCTGGGGGTGGCTGCCCACAGGTGACACCCACAGGACAACATGTACACCAACATACACACAATAGGAAATGCAGCCTTACATGCCTTATGATAAGGTTTGGACAGGCTGTCGTGATGTAGGTGTGCCCCTCACTCCCTGGGAGCTATCTGTGGCTGGCATATGTCCATCTGAGACAGGCATGCTGACATATGCCAGTCACATGTACAGTGATGCGTTGAACAGCAATGGACCGATCGGTGCCTCCGGCCGGCCCATTGCTTTCAATGTGTGCGGGTACGCGTTGTACCCCTGTGCGCGTTGTACTGCAATGGACCGATCGGTGCCTCCGGCCGGCCCATTGCTTTCAATGTGTGCGGGTACGCGTTGTACCCCTGTGCGCGTTGTACTGCAATGGACCGATCGGTGCCTCCGGCCGGCCCATTGCATTCAATGTGTGCGGGTACGCGTTGTACCCCTGTGCGCGTTGTACTGCAATGGACCGATCGGTGCCTCCGGCCGGCCCATTGCTTTCAATGTGTGCGGGTACGCGTTGTACCCCTGTGCGCGTTGTACTGCAATGGACCGATCGGTGCCTCCGGCCGGCCCATTGCATTCAATGTGTGCGGGTACGCGTTGTACCCCTGTGCGCGTTGTACTGCAATGGACCGATCGGTGCCTCCGGCCGGCCCATTGCATTCAATGTGTGCGGGTACGCGTTGTACCCCTGTGCGCGTTGTACTGCAATGGACCGATCGGTGCCTCCGGCCGGCCCATTGCATTCAATGTGTGCGGGTACGCGTTGTACCCCTGTGCGCGTTGTACTGCAATGGACCGATCGGTGCCTCCGGCCGGCCCATTGCATTCAATGTGTGCGGGTACGCGTTGTACCCCTGTGCGCGTTGTACTGCAATGGACCGATCGGTGCCTCCGGCCGGCCCATTGCATTCAATGTGTGCGGGTACGCGTTGTACCCCTGTGCGCGTTGTACCTCAATGGACCGATCGGTGCGCACCCATTGACAATGGGCTTGCCTGGCAACGGACGCGTTTTCGAATATTCGAACGAGTCGGTTGCTGGAAAATCAGTTGGTCACCCACAACAATGTTGCAAAATCATGTATGTCATGAAGTTGAAATTTTGAAGGATGCTGTGGGCGTGTTTTGGTGCTGCTATTCCATGGATTGGCCAGATTCAGAAGATGCAAACGACTTGGACCTATCACTTTGGACACAAGGGACAGTATCTGCCTCTCCAGCACATATATATTGCTGCATGTTCCCCTGAGAGCCCACTTGCCTGCACTACATGCTCCAGGACGACATCTGCCACTGCACTGCTGCTGTCTCTGCCCCTCTGGACCCTGCAATGGCACGTACTGTGGAGAGAGCCCCAGCCTTCAGCCTTGAAGAGAACCAGGCCCTGCTGGACAGCCTACTTCCACAGTACAGCAAGCTGTATGGGACACCAGGGGAGCAGGTGAGTGTTCTGTGCACTGCCTTTCTGAATGTGCATTTTGTCTGACTAGCAAGGCTGAGAGTCAGCACACCACTGGCTAGCAGGCTCACTGAGTAGTTGTCACCCCCCATAGTGTGTAGTGACTTGCACTGGACAGGTATGGTGCAGTGACAGTGCTTCTGAACAGGGTTTTACTCCCCATGCTATGATACCATGTAGTGACTTCTGGAAAACTGTCCATGGGCAGCCGTGCACTGCCTGGGTACACCATGTGCCCCTGTGATTGCGACATGTATATGCAACTGTGTCATGCACGGATATGTTGCATGTGTAATAATGGCCTTATCACTTTGTCATCCTGACAGGCTTCTGCCCATCGGAAGCATGAGATATGGAAGGACATCGTCCGGGCTGTCCGGTCCGTGGGGGTCTACAAGCGCCGGATCCGCAACTGCCAAAAGAGGTGGCAGGACCTTCGGGGCTGGACCCGGAGGATTGCACGGGTCCAGCTGAAGCTGTCGCCTCCTCGCAGGAGGGGCGGAACACGGACCCTGACCCCCCACATGCTCAGGATCCTGGCGGTGGTCTTTCCAGACCTGGATGGGCAGCTGAAGGCCAGAGAGCAGCAAGGAGGGGGTGAGTCAAAGACTGCACTGTGTACTCTGTCTAACATGTTATGTGCCCTCCTCGGGCCAGGTTGAACTGCCACAGTACAGCAGTCATGTTGTCCAGGAGCCATGTCCCTCTATTGTGCACTGCCCACTCCTCATCTGATACCCAGGTGTGGCCCTTACATGCAGGGAATTCTGTCACTTAGGACTGTGTCCTTGCAGTTTGCTTGACTCAAGGTGGGAGACAGCATCTGTTTCCCTGACTCTGTGGTGGGCATCATGGGTGGGTCCATTGCTTACACAATGCCTGTATTCTGACATGTATTCAGCGTGTTACTTTGATCTGTGGTCCAATTGCTGAGCTGATCCACCACATGTGGCTGGGGTACCTGGCACACACCCATGCTGCGGGTGGGAACAATGTTTGGGCCCCAGGAGTATGTATATGACGTGTGTCACACATACTTAGCCAGCTGCCTACAGTCCAGGGCTCATCCCTCATTCATGTGGGGCTGGACAGTCATGCCTACTCCAGGCCATACAATACACTCTGTACTCCCACTCCCGTGTATCAGAGGACACATTGTGCACAGTGTTTTGACCCCTCAGGTGTCTGCCTCTGTGTCAGTGTGCTGTGGATTAGTCGCCAGGACTGCTGTGGAGTTTCTTGGTAGGGGCTCAGCATGCCACTGGAGATGTGACCATAGGAGACGATACTTGTGTGACACATAGGTGTCTGATCAGCTGCCCATGCAGACTGGGGCATGTAAATGTGAAGTTCAGGCAGCTGTTCCCCATGCACAGCAGAGTGTGAGGGGCTCAGGTTCAGAGGGTAGTGTCACAGGTCTCCCATATGTCCAATAGGTATGACCTGGACAGATGAGGGTTGAGAGGATGTGTTGTGGGGGGGATGTACATGTGCACTTGTGCAGCTCCAGGACTTGCATTCCCCATGACCTACTATTGTGACACAGTGCAGAGTGTTGTTGTCTGGCTGCAAAGTCATACATCACTGAGACAGTGATGTATGACTTTGCAGTCATGCCTCCGCCATGGCATGTGTCTACTGATTGGTGATCCTGCAGGGGAGTGACATGTGCTACATGCACACCATAGTGGCGCTGGCTATCAGGACATGGGTGCATCATGGTGTCTGTCGCTGGAATGCATCACATGCATTTCCTATTTGACTCTGGGCATCCCTTACATCCGTAAACCTGTACTGACTCAGTGGCAAGAGCTGTGATGTGTCCACACCGTGTCCTCTGCACTGTCCAACTACTGTGTACTTGGTGCATGTGTCAACACTGGGGTGTTGCAATCCAACAGACACCAGACAGATGGGTGCAAGGCCATGTGGGATGTGAGTGCCATGCTTGGCATCAGACTGACAATTGACTTCTCCTGTTCAATTAGGGCACTTTTAGCAATGTACAACTAATGATGCCAGGGCTTGCTCTGTAATGTGCTGTGCTCACAGTGGTGTGTGCGTTTGGTGCAGGTGACTGATGTCTGTCTGTTTCCCCATTGTTTGCAGATACATCCACGGCCACGGAAGGGGACAGCTCCACGGACCAGGAGGAGCCGGAGAGCCAGACTGGGTCAGCAGCCGAGGAGTGGTCGGAGGGACCCAGTGGCACGGAGGGCGAGGGGAGCCACACCGAGGAGTCCTCAGCAGCATCCACCTCAGCTGAGGACCAGAGCAACTCGGAGGATGACTCCCTTGTGGAGGCGGGTGTCAGCAGCCACCACACCCCAGCTAGTGTTGCTGTCCCCGCCACCACCAGCACCACCACCGCCCTCCCATCGGCTCCCATTCCCCAGGTCCGTGGAGGCTCCCATGTCCGGGAGCGTGTCTCCTTTGGGCCAGGCACCGCACCCCCTGCCCCTGTGTCCCCTGCTGCCCTGAGTGAGGAGTCTGTGTACCTCCTTCGCCAGCTCCATGTAGGGCAGACAGCCATGCTGAGTGTCCTCCATGCGCACACCGCGCTGTTGACTCAGCTGGTGTCGTTCATGGAGGGCATCTCATCGGGCATGTCTGACCTACAGAGGGGCAATAGGTCCATGGACTCCTCCCTGACGGCAGCAGTGTCCCTCCTCAAACGGTCCCTCACCCCTCCTGCCTCTGCTCCATCCACACTCCCCAGCACCTTACCCATCCCAGGCACACACACACTGGCACAGGCACACACCAGCACACACACATCCAGCACACTGACACACACGCCAATGACAAAACGCACACGCACGCACATTCAGGGGACTGAAGCCAGACTCACAGGGGATGGGGCCCTGGAACACACACACGCATCCACATGCACTGCGCAGTCCTCAGTTCCCTCTCCCTCCAAAGCACCCTCCCTTGCCTCACCTGCAACCCCAAAGTCACAGCAGCTCTTCCTCTGTGACCTCGGCCTCTTCCCCACCGATGAAGCTGCTCCAGCATCCCGGGGGAAGAGGAAGCCCACCCACACGGAGCAGAGTGCCCCTCGCCCCCGGACACCCTCCCCCAGGCGCAGACGGACTGAGGCCCCCACCCGCAAGTCCCCCGGAGTGCTAAGAGCAAGACCCCGCCACCACCCTGCAGCTCAGGCACAAGGTCTCCGTCCTCCATCCCTCAGGCCCCCACTGCACAGGTGCCCCCACCACACCCTGCCCCAGGTTCCCCCACCCACAGATATACCATCCCCAAGATGCTCCGGCCTTCTCCCCCTGCCACTTGCTCTCCCAGCACCACACCCCCCGCTGCGCTTGTCTGTGCCACTGATGTGGTGAGGGTGTCCCCCCTCTGTCCAACCCACCTTGCCTGTTCCCCATTCTCCTCCCCTGGAGGTAGGCACTGCAGTGGAGTCCACTACCGCCCTGTCTGACTTGGGCACTGCAGTGGCGGACCTGTCCACCCCATCTGCAGGGTCCACTGCAGTTGTGCCGGCACCCACGACATCTGTGTCATGCCCCCCAGTTGTGCCGGCACACACCATGTCAGACACCTCCACTGCAGTTGTCAGTGGCTCTCCTGCACCCACCACCCCTTCCCTGACTCCCCCTGGTGAGCCCTGATCCTGTCCCTGCGGTGCCTGGCCTGCCCCCCGGTTGCCCCTCCTAGTGGATTGTCCCTGGTATTGTGCAGGCATGCGTAGGGTGACATCTGCCAGTGTCACCCTGTTTGAACTTTGACAATGGACTGGCCATTGGCCTTTGCTCTTTTTCAGGACTTCGTTTGGCCTCAACACATATGCTGAATAAAGCAACTTTCTTTTCTCTAGTGCTCATGCTTCAGATGTACATGTTGTTGGTGCAGCTAACCATGCCCTTGCTGCAGTGATGGTGATATCTGGTCTCATGATTATGAAGTGTTACTGTGCAGGAACCCATGTGGTCCAGGGGGAATGTGTCCTATCATGTGGTGTATCCATGTCATCAATAGCAGCATCTGAGGGTGTCATGTGTTCAGTATTTGGCAATGGGTTTCCTACTTACATTGGCAATTTCATATCTGTGGCTTCCACCCCTGCACATCTGTTGTGCCTGCCATCGTTGCATTTGTCTACTTCCCTGACCGTGTTGCCATCTCCAGTGGACATGCAGGTTTGGGCATCAATGGGGAGGGACTCATCCGTGTAGTCAGTGCAACATTGCTATACAAGTGTGTTGGATCTGTGCTGATGATTCCGTTGGCACATCCATGACCAGGCTGATGTGATGGGAGCCCTCATTTGGTGCTAATTGTTGATTGTGTGACCAAGTGCTCAGCTGACATGATGGGGCCCTACTGAGGCAACATATGGCACAGCTTTCCTCACACAGGAGTGGAGTCCCCTCATGGCAGTGTGTACACGTGTGACATTGCCTGCACCCAAGGTGTGTGTTGTATGTGCATGTCTGTGTGTTCACTTCCATTCATCTGCGCATGCTGTGATCCCTAGTGTTGTACCTGTTTGTGATGCTTGCTGACTTGAGCTATGTTCCCCCAAAGTCTTCTCCCTGTGTTCTCTGTGATGTGGGTGCATGGCACATTACTGGTCATCAGGGTGTCACCCATAGGTGTGTTTGCTGTCAGGGCTGAGTTTGTGTGCAGACGCAGATGGGTCACAGTCAGGTTTCCCCTTGGCACTTGTTGTTTGCCCCTGTCATGTGATTTCCAGTTTGTGTTATCTTTCAGTGATTGTGACATGTTGTGTGTGTGACTGCTGCCACTCCTCAGGGTCAGAGCTGCAATGTTGGAAGTTGTCTATGTGTGTTCTTTGTGGGTGACCTTGGCTTCTTCATTGGTGTGTGACTGTGGCTGGGATCCCATTGGTCGGTGTGGTATTGCCGTCATGTCCATGTACAGCGTAGTGTGCAGTGTGTCAGACATTCAGGAGTCTTGTTGAGTGTCCATGTGTGATGTGTTTCTACACCTTGGTTCCCACCCACCACCCTGGAATAGTCATGGGTGCATGTGCAATGTCACCAGTGCATGTGTACTTCACTGCTGCACATTGTTGGAGGTCGAGGGGTGTGGTGTTGAGTGTGTGCAGATGAGAGTTGTTGCCCGGCTAGGCCCCTGCCTCCATGTTGGCCTTGGCTTACTGGCCATGCTGATTGATTTGTGCTTGTGTAGGTGTGATGGTAGTTTGTTGCTCAGGACACCTGACTGTGGTTCATAGTGTGAACGACATTTAGCTTTGTCATCACAGTGGTATTTTTATTCAGCCCAGGGTCACCACATTGTGGGGGCCCTGGGGGTGGTGCTGTGGTGTGTCTGTGACTTGCTGTGTCAGTTGTTGTTCCTACGTGCCTGTGTGACATGTGTGTTTTGTGCTCCCTCTCACCTGACAATGCCTGCTTGCCCACATAGGGGATTTGGATCCATGAGTTACCTTAGTGTGGCAGTGTATGCACATCTGTATGATTGGTATTCAGCTCTCCTCATGTGTTGTGTGGTTGCCTGGGGACACTGGCACCCCCACCCCTCACCTGCTGTGTATGATGACAGTGTTGGTCTGCCTGTTTGTGTTTGTGCATCTGCACCACTGCATTGGCATATCTTGGGTGTGCCATTGGCTGTATGTTGTTTGGTGTGTTTCCCCTGCTGTCCCTGGGACTCCTAGGTAATCGGTCAGCACAGTGATCATGGTTTGTGTGTCCCATTGCTGCCATGGTATGGTATCTGTTCACCTCACATCTGCTGTCTCCACAGGGTATCTGCATTTGTGTGCCCATTGGTGCAAATATGTGGTTCTGCATTCTGATGGTCACTTCTGTCATTGTGTCATTGATGACTGTTGACGGTCTCAGCCCCCATGGGTGTTGTTTGTCTGCACATGGCCAAAGGAATGTTTCATTTGCACTGCAGTATTTGGCTCCCCCAATTTATGTTGCAATGGGACACATACACTACTTTGCCACAGATGAGTTTTTGGTTCTGTGAGCAGGAATGATCCATGCAGTTTGGCAGTTGCAGCTCTTTCTTTGTCAACAATTACCTTTTGGTCACTGTGATGATGAGGGTGTAGACCCCATTGCCACAATGGTCAAAATGTGCTTCAGCTATGGACCCCACACTTGCCTTTTGGTCACTGTGATGATGGGGGTTTAGACCCCATTGCCACAATGGTCAAAATGTGCTTCAGCTATGGACCCCACACTTACCTTTTGGTCACTGTGATGATGGGGGTTTAGGCCCCATTGCCACAATGGTCATGGGCTGCTTGCATTGTGGGTGCCACACACATATATGTGTGGCACATGTGCTAGGGGGTCACATTGTATGTTGAAAGTCATGTTCGGTGTTGTAGGCATTTGACACAGCCTACACACGCTTGTCATGGTGGTGGGGGGATGTCTTAATCTTGCATTCCCTAGGTTGTGGTGTGCTTGTTGTGTCATGCATTGTCCATCCTATGAGTGGGGGTGGTAGTAGTGGTAGGCATCCAGCCCCCCTGGCTAAGGGTGGTAGTAGTGGTAGGCATCCAGCCCCCCTGGCTAAGGGTGGTAGTAGTGGTGGGCATCCTGCCCCCTGGCTAAGGGTGGTAGTAGTGGTAGGCATCCTGCCCCCTGGCTAAGGGTGGTAGTAGTGGTAGGCATCCTGCCACCCTGGCTAAGGGTGGTAGTAGTGGTAGGCATCCTGCCACCCCTGGGTGAGGGTGGTAGTAGTGGTAGGCATCCAGCCCCCCTGGGTGAGGGTGGTAGTAGTGGTGGGCATCCTGCCCCCCTGGCTAAGGGTGGTAGTAGTGGTAGGCATCCAGCCCCCCTGGCTAAGGGTGGTAGTAGTGGTGGGCATCCTGCCCCCTGGCTAAGGGTGGTAGTAGTGGTAGGCATCCTGCCCCCTGGCTAAGGGTGGTAGTAGTGGTAGGCATCCTGCCACCCTGGCTAAGGGTGGTAGTAGTGGTAGGCATCCTGCCACCCCTGGGTGAGGGTGGTAGTAGTGGTAGGCATCCTGCCCCCTGGCTAAGGGTGGTAGTAGTGGTAGGCATCCAGCCCCCCTGGGTGAGGGTGGTAGTAGTGGTGGGCATCCTGCCCCCTGGCTAAGGGTGGTAGTAGTGGTAGGCATCCAGCCCCCCTGGCTAAGGGTGGTAGTAGTGGTAGGCATCCAGCCGCCCCTGGGTTGGGGTGGTAGTAGTGGTAGGCATCCTGCCCCCTGGCTAAGGGTGGTAGTAGTGGTAGGCATCCTGCCACCCTGGCTAAGGGTGGTAGTAGTGGTAGGCATCCTGCCCCCCGTGGGTGAGGGTGGTAGTAGTGGTGGGCATCCTGCCCCCTGGCTAAGGGTGGTAGTAGTGGTAGGCATCCAGCCCCCCTGGGTTGGGGTGGTAGTAGTGGTAGGCATCCTGCCCCCCTGGCTAAGGGTGGTAGTAGTGGTAGGCATCCTGCCCCCTGGCTAAGGGTGGTAGTAGTGGTAGGCATCCTGCCACCCTGGCTAAGGGTGGTAGTAGTGGTAGGCATCCTGCCCCCTGGCTAAGGGTGGTAGTAGTGGTAGGCATCCTGCCCCCCTGGGTGAGGGTGGTAGTAGTTGTGGGCATCCTGCCCCCTGGCTAAGGGTGGTAGTAGTGGTAGGCATCCAGCCCCCCTGGGTTGGGGTGGTAGTAGTGGTAGGCATCCAGCCCCCCTGGCTAAGGGTGGTAGTAGTGGTAGGCATCCTGCCCCCCTGGGTGAGGGTGGTAGTAGTGGTAGGCATCCAGCCCCCCTGGCTAAGGGTGGTAGTAGTGGTAGGCATCCTGCCCCCCTGGGTGAGGGTGGTAGTAGTGGTAGGCATCCTGCCCCCCTGGGTGAGGGTGGTAGTAGTGGTAGGCATCCAGCCCCCCTGGGTGAGGGTGGTAGTAGTGGTGGGCATCCTGCCCCCCTGGCTAAGGGTGGTAGTAGTGGTAGGCATCCAGCCCCCCTGGCTAAGGGTGGTAGTAGTGGTAGGCATCCAGCCGCCCCTGGGTTGGGGTGGTAGTAGTGGTAGGCATCCTGCCCCCCTGGCTAAGGGTGGTAGTAGTGGTAGGCATCCTGCCACCCTGGCTAAGGGTGGTAGTAGTGGTAGGCATCCTGCCCCCGTGGGTGAGGGTGGTAGTAGTGGTAGGCATCCTGCCCCCCTGGGTGAGGGTGGTAGTAGTGGTAGGCATCCTGCCACCCCTGGGTGAGGGTGGTAGTAGTGGTAGGCATCCTGCCACCCTGGCTAAGGGTGGTAGTAGTGGTAGGCATCCAGCCCCCCTGGGTGAGGGTGGTAGTAGTGGTGGGCATCCTGCCCCCTGGCTAAGGGTGGTAGTAGTGGTAGGCATCCAGCCCCCCTGGCTAAGGGTGGTAGTAGTGGTAGGCATCCTGCCCCCTGGCTAAGGGTGGTAGTAGTGGTAGGCATCCTGCCACCCTGGCTAAGGGTGGTAGTAGTGGTAGGCATCCTGCCACCCCTGGGTGAGGGTGGTAGTGGTGGTAGGCATCCAGCCCCCCTGGGTGAGGGTGGTAGTAGTGGTGGGCATCCTGCCCCCTGGCTAAGGGTGGTAGTAGTGGTAGGCATCCAGCCCCCCTGGCTAAGGGTGGTAGTAGTGGTGGGCATCCTGCCCCCTGGCTAAGGGTGGTAGTAGTGGTAGGCATCCTGCCACCCTGGCTAAGGGTGGTAGTAGTGGTAGGCATCCTGCCACCCCTGGGTGAGGGTGGTAGTAGTGGTAGGCATCCAGCCCCCCTGGGTGAGGGTGGTAGTAGTGGTGGGCATCCTGCCCCCTGGCTAAGGGTGGTAGTAGTGGTAGGCATCCAGCCCCCCTGGCTAAGGGTGGTAGTAGTGGTGGGCATCCTGCCCCCTGGCTAAGGGTGGTAGTAGTGGTAGGCATCCTGCCCCCCTGGCTAAGGGTGGTAGTAGTGGTAGGCATCCTGCCACCCTGGCTAAGGGTGGTAGTAGTGGTAGGCATCCTGCCCCCCTGGGTGAGGGTGGTAGTAGTGGTAGGCATCCTGCCCCCCTGGTTGAGGGTGGTTGGCATCCAGCCCCCCTGGGTTGGGGTGGTGGCGCGCATTCAGGCCCCTGTGTGCATATGTGGCATTGGTGATGGGCATCCCGCCCCTATGGTGCTGCTGTTGCAAGTATATTCAGATTCCCCGTGTATGTGTGTGATGTGTCGTGTACGTGTTGTATGTGTTTTGTGGTTGGTGTCTGACTTACCTTCTGCGCCGTACGCGTCCGTGCCTGTTCCGGTAGTAGATGTAGAATATTGGTATGATCGGGACGAAGGGATTCATGGTTGGTTCGTGTCGTTCGTCCTTCTCGTTGCTTCGCGTCGTCCTCGTCGCTTGGCTTCGTCCTCGTCGCTTCGCTTCGTCCTCGTCGCTTCGCGTCGTCCTCGTCTGTGCTGTGTTCGTCTCGTAGCCGTGGATCGTGTTGTGGCGCGATTCGGAGCTTATGTGCGCCTCTCCCGGATGCTTTGACGTGCCGTGCGTAGCGACGGGTTCGGCGCGTACGGAAAGCGCATCGTACTTGTCCGGCCGGACGGGGCTGCATTTTCCCTTCCGTGCGACTCGATTCGGCGTTTCCGGATTCGCCTCGGTCGGAGAACAGGACCTGGTTTGGGTGAGTACGGCTCGGCCGGAATTTTTGCTGTTGTGCGCATCGTACTTGCTCGTTCGGTGTGCTGTACGGATCGGTCGGGAAACTGGCTTTCGCATGGCTTTTTTCCCGACCGAATGGTATTGGGTGCGCCTCCGACCGAGATCGGAATCGGCCCCTTACTATCCAAAAAGGAGTGTACATCTTGAAAATGTTTGTCTATATGAAGTACTCCAGTACTACACATATAGAAACAATGTGACAGAAAATGTATATGAAGGTACATTTGCTGTAGTTGGTTGCAATGGATGTTTGGTGCAACATAGCAAAGCCAGTTTAATTAGCCACAGAACAGTGAGTTGCCAGACTGTTAAAAAAAGAAAATCTTTCTATTTGGCACTTTTGCAGCTGTTTAAAACTTGGCGTTGTGAAACCGAATTACTAGGAGAGTCTGACTGCTATCAAGACTCTTTCAATGCTGCAAAGGATGGCATTGAGTGCTCAGAATTTGCAAACTACTTGAAAATGTTGAATGATGAAATTCAACAGGAAGATACAATGGCAGCTGAGGTGGCAAAGAAGAGTTCGCAAAGTAGCAAAAGTTAATCTCCCTAAAGTCAGGGCCTACTTGGATAGCCAATAATTGAAAATGAGATTGCTATTGCAATGAATGATGTGGAGGCTGCAATGGAGCAAGCAAGAGAGGAAACAATTGACTTGGCAAATTTAATTGCACAGCTAAACGATGAGCAAATGCAAACATATATGGAGGTGAAAGCTACAATTGAGCATGGATTGCTTCATGACAAGAAAGAGTGTGCTTGCTCAACATTTAAACCTATATTGTTGTGTGTCAGTGGTCAAGCTGGCAATGGTAAAAGTTTCTTAATACAAGTTCTTACTGCTTTTCTACAAAATACTACAGAGTGCAATTTATCATGTGTGGTTACAGAACCTACTGGATTAGCTGCACACAATATCAAAGGTATTACTTTGCATCAACTTTTGGTGCTGCCTGTGGAACATGACAACAAACTGCGATACCAAACGTTATCAGGTGAAGCTTGTCATGAAGTGTCAAGAGTGTTAATCAAGTTTAAACTCTTAATCATTGATGAGGTGATCAGGGTTTCAAACTTAATGCTTGACTTTGTGCATTTGAGAATGCAAGAGGTTCTTAGAACAGATTAGGATGTTTCTCATTTAGTACAATATACAGTTTATGAGAAAAGTTCCATCTGTCTGAAGCAGAAAGTTTCAAAGCAGAGCGTGATGCTGCTGCAAGGAAGCAAATGAAAGAGAAGAAGGAAGTTGTTAAGAAACAAAAAATTGAAAATGAGGGAGACATTGTTGGTTACCAATTATCAAACCCCTCTGGTGTGAACTGCTATGCTAATGTTGTGGTAAACATATTGTTTGCATTACCTCGTGTTGCAGATGCAATTCAAGAGAAACAACAGAAGGTATTGTGTTCTGCATTGTGGGTTTTGTTCTCCCGTCTGAGTAGTGACATAACTAAAACCCATTGTGCATCAGGCATTTTAGACATTGTAGATATATGTAGGGGATCTGCTTACTCAAAATACTCAAAAGGATGCACAGGAGTTTCTAACGGTGATGTTTGATGTTTTAGAACAAGAGGAGATACTTGTTAATTAGTTATTTGGACTTAGTAACTCGTGGCACCATAAATGTGAAGATTGCTCATATGTATCAACTACACAAATATAATTGAAGCGTTTTATTTAACGTTACCAGATTTCAAAACTGTGCCTTTTGAAAGATTAATGAGAAAAGCTACACAAAATAATGTATGTCCAAATTGTCTAACAGATATTCTGTTGAATTTACGTGTAGCAGGAACTGGCAACTTTGTCATTTTTTTTTTTTAATAAACATTTTTATTGATTTTTACCTTGTCAGAGTCAGATCTACATTTACATACATTCACATTACAAATGAGACAATTTTATATAAACATTTAAAGTGCACAGTGTTTTAGTCCATCATTGCATGCCTGTGGTCTCCCTATTTTGACATTTCCATTTCCACTGTTGGTGAAACACATAGTTCTCCTCTATACGCGTTCCACCCGCTCCATTTTTTAGGACATCCCCTGGATTTATAGATATCCTTTTCAGCAATCATACACTTGTCCATTTCCGCTACCCAGCCTATTGTCAATGGTCGATCCGCTGCCCCCCATTTCATAGCGATTGCTCTTTTCACCAATGTGTAGCCCAGGGTGGCTAATTGCTGCTCTATTTCTGTCAGATCAGTGGCCTCCCAAATATTTAGAATCCCCAGTGGTGGTGTTAGGGTAATTTGTTTCCCTAGTGCGTCTTGCATCTTCATCGTGGCCCTCTCCCACAGGGGTCGTATTTGGGGGCAGTCCCATAGAATATGATAAAATGTTGCTTCTTGGTGACACCCACGTAAACAGAGTGCGTCTTGTCTCGTCCCTATTTTAGCTAGGGTTACTCCAGTGAGGTATGTTCTGTGTAAAATTTTCAATTGAATCAATCGAAACCGATGATTTATGGCTGCCTCTCTTGGGGACATCAATGCAGTCTGCCAGTCTTCCTCATCGAGCTGCCCCTAGTCTGCTTGCCAGCGATCTCTGAGAGTGCGGAAGGGGTCTGGTAAATTATTGCACAATTTGCGATATGTAAGTGAAATGGCTTTATCTAGGATAGGCTCCAATAACAGCTGGTCCTCTAAGGGAGACGAGTCCGGCACTTTTGTCATGTCTGGGAGTGCTGTCTTAAGAGCATGGCGAATCTGTAAATATTGGAATATCTCACTGTGTGCTAGTTCGTGTTGTGCTTGTAATTCCTTAAATGTGAGGATCTTACCCTTATGTATGAGATCTCCTATGGTGGACAGTCCAATGGTGTCCCATTTGTCAAAACCCAAATGGTGACAAAGCAATCCTAGCTGTTGAGAGGACCACAGGGGCGTGGCCTTTGTCAACACCCCTGTCCAACCCAGACGTTTAGTTGCTTGATGCCAGATGATTACTGTTTGAGCCATAGGGCCCAGAAGTCTCCCCCTGCGGACCTTACTGTATAGGGCCCCTAGGTACCCCTCCCGTCCCACCTGATATCTCTCCAGTCTGTATGCTGGGTCCGCTGGGGAACGGTACAACCAGTGATTTATCGCCACCAGTTGTGATGCCCAATAATAGAGACGTATATCTGGGAGTGCGATTCCACCGTCGTACCATCCCTTCGTCAATTTCCCTAAAGCTATGCGCGGTGTACCCCCATCCCACAATAGTGTGCGGACCTCACCCTCCACGCTGTTAAAATACGAGTCAGGGATCCGGTATGGACAGTTCTGGAGAATATAAAGAAATCTCGGTAGAGCTAGCATTTTAAATAGTGCAGCACGACCTAGTAATGACAGTGGCAGCTATCTCCAATGTTTGACATCCTCATGGAGTCTTTTTAGGGGGACTGCTAAGTTCTTGTCATACAAAATTTGAGGGTCGGGCGTAATGAAGATCCCCAAATAGCGGAATCAGTCATGGGCCACGTCAATTTCACATCCCCGGGGTAGTCTGGGTGTGGGGCCCCGCAGGACGAATAGCACTGACTTAGTCCAATTGATAGCATACCCCGCATATTTGCCGAAATTTGTGAACATATTTAGTAGTCTGCTTATTGAGGCATACGGGGAGGCTAGATAGATCAGGATGTCATCTGCATACAATGATATCCTGTCTTCAGTGTCTTCCTCCCATCTCAGTCCCCGCAGTGCCACGTCTCGTCTCACCCAAGACGCCAGTGGTTCCAGCACTAGGGCGAAGAGTAGGGGGGACAAGGGGCAGCCCTGTCTAGTACCTCTATTCAGCCTAAACGTCCGAGACGTGCGGTTGTTCACCCTCACTTGGCCCCGCAACTCTGTATAAAGCAATCTGACCCACTCTATGAACCGCGGGCCGAACCCCAGGCGGACCAGCACTTCGAAGAGATAGGGCCATTCTATAGAGTCGAATGCCATTGAGGCATCCAGCGATAGTATTACCGCGTCTTCGTCTATACAGTGTTGACGCCCCAAGACATTGTGCACGCGACGAATATTTAGTGCCGTATTTCGCCCTGGCATAAAGCCCGATTGATCTGCGTGGACCAGTGAAGGAAGAACGGTACCCAGACGGGACGCCAGAAGTTTTGCTAGAATTTTAGCCTCCACATTAATCAAGGAGATTGGCCTATAGGAGCTGCACCTGTTCGCCGGTTTCCCAGGCTTTCGGATTACTACGATGGAAGCTAATCTTTGATCTTCCAGCAGAATGCCTTTCTCCAAGCTTTCTTTGTACATATGTTTAAGATGGGGCGCCACCCGTAGGGCCATCGATTTAAGGAACTCAATTGGAATCCCATTGGGCCCCATTGCCTTTCCTGACTGGATGCTGAATATGGCTTTACATATTTTGTCATCTGTTAAATCTGCATCAAGCTCAGCTCTGTCTTCGTCTCATAATGTGGGCAAATCTATGTCTGCCAACAGTTGACGTGAGTCTTCGGATGTATAAGTGGTGGAGGAGGTATACACCGCCTCCATATGATCCGCAAATGCCTCCGCTACCTCTTGGGGATCGGAGATCTGTTTATTCTCGTTAACGGACAATGTGGGTACCCACCGATCTCCCTGTTCCCTTCTCTCCAGCCAGGCAAGCATTTTCCCGGCTCTATCTCCCAACTCGTAGACCTTATGACGCGTGTAAAGTAGTCGCGCCCGGGTTTTTTCCTGCGCCATATTTTTATACTCGAGTTGTTTAATTGTTAAGCGGCGTGAAGTGGACTCGCTGGGTGAGGAATTATTCTGAGCCTCCAGTTGTAGGAGCTCATTCTCTAGTTGTAGTAGTTGCTGGTTATGTTGTCGGATATAACCTGTTTTTAATGCCAGAGCATGCCCTTTCATCACCACTTTGTAAGCTTCCCAAATAGTCTGCGCTGAGTCCACTGAACCTAAGTTTTCGGTAAAATAACAATCTGTTTGCTTGGTGAGATCCTCCTTTATGTCTGGGACCGTTAGGAGCCATAGATTAATAATTATGGCACTGCGCTGTCTTTTTTGATTGAAGGTGAGTTCGAGCCATACTGGGGAATGATCCGAGATACCTCTCGGTAACCCGCGAGGGTGTTGAAAGTGGCCTAGGTCGACTAGGTGTGTAAGGAAGTAATCTATGCGGGACATACTTCTATGTGCGTTGGAGTAGTGGGTGTAATACGTCATGTGTGGTTGCAGTGAGCGCCATACGTCCGTTAGTCCCATGGCTTGAGTAAACTCCTCCATTTGAGTGTTATGACGTGCTGGGGGTCGTTGAGGATACCTATCTATTGCGTCGTCCATAGTCATGTTAAAGTCACCTCCCAGTATTAATGTACCTTCGGGGAGATCTATCAGAATTTTGCCTAAATCACTAAGTGCCTCCTTCCCCAGTGCTGGTGGGAGATACACCGAGACCACATTGATCGGTCTCCCCTCCAAACTGGCCGCCACCACCGCAAATCTACCCTGCGGGTCAGCCCATGTACGAGTGGGAGTGAGAGCCAGGTTCCTCCGAACTAGGATACCCGTGCCTATGGAGCCAGATGTAAACCCTGCGTGAACCAGAAGTTTGTATCCCCACCTATTGAAGGCCTTGCAATTATTACCCACCAGGTGTGTTTCTGGCAGCAATACTATATCTGGGGCCTGTCTCTTTAGATACTGCAGCACTACTCCCCGCTTTATTTTGTCACCCAATTCATTTACGTTCCACGTCAAAATGGACAGCTCTGTTTCTATTGTGCTTCCCATGGAAGACTATTGCTAGGGACTGGTGAAACTCCTGCGGAGGTCACTGGAGGGGTGCCCGTCTCCTCCAACAAGTTAGCATTCATCATAGCAAACCTGGAGCAATCGTGTAGTCCGGAATTCTCCTTGAACTCCAGATGTCTATACCATGCAGTCATAGGGAGGACATGACTTTCCCAACCTGGTGTGTGACACTGTGCATTGTGAAAACCAACATTAACACTAACAACCACCCCCTTCTCACCCCATCCACCCCCCTCCCTGCCCCCCTGCCAGTGGATTTCCAACTACCCACTCCCCAACAAGGCAGAGTGCCTGTCGCCCCCCCCCCCTATTCGTAAGGTGTTTGGTTTACAGCCCTTCCCCCCCGCCGTAGATTTAGGATATGAGCATGTTACACAATTTGTCATTCAAGCATGTCCCAATCCCTTCTTGTGCTGACACTTCTAAAGCAGCTCGTTGTTGGCTGTCCCGCCATATTAGGTGATAGTGGAGCACCCTTTGTCAACTGTGGGCTGGTGGAAAATACCCCATTACCTTTGCCTGACTTCTTACCCTATACCCAGGTGCCTCGTTTGTCTCTCAGTCAATACACCTCGAAGTCTGAAGCGCCTTGTCACTTTTAGCCGTTCGGCGTCGAGTTCAGCTCTCACCGGGCGGGTTCGCCCTGTGGCTTGGTGACGTTGTTCAACCTGTTGTTCCGGGGTCTATCAGTTCGGTCTCCATTCGGCTTCCCAACTCTCCGCCAACCTTCCAGCCATTCCCAGGCATCTTCTGGGGAGGAGAAAAACCATGTCTTACCCTCAGCCTCAACCCGGAGCTTCGCCAGAAGAGCATGGAGTATTTTATTTCTTTGTCACGCATTGCCTTTTTGACTGCTGTGAAACTGCGTCGTTGAGCTTGGACTTTGGTGGTAAAGTCCGGGAAGAAGGTGACTGCACTGTCCTCCAGTTTTAATGGCGGGTTGGCCCGTGCCGTTTGGAGTATGACGTCACGGTCGCAAAAGTTGAACACCTGTGCTATGATTGGTCTCGGCGGGGCCCCCGGTCTTGGCCTTCCACCTGGGACTCGGTGGGCGCGTTCAATGGAGAAATAACTTGACAAACGTTTCGGCTGGAGTTTTGTCAATACTAAGTCCTCGACGAAGAGGTCCACCGCTGACCCTTCCGCCCGCTCCGGAACTCCCAGGATACGTATGTTGTTCCTGCACGCTCTTACTTCATAATCATCGAGTAGTCCCTCCATTTTTGTCTGTTGGTCCTGTAGTTGGGTCACTTGTTGTTTCAGGACGGCAGTGTCTGAGGTGAGCGTTGTGGTAGCTTCTTCCACCTCTTTCACTCTGGAGTCCATTTTCCGCAAGTCGGCTCTGATGAGGGAGACCTCAATATTAACTGAGTCAATGTGAGTCTCTAAGGAGGTCTGCACTCCGGCAATGGCCTCCATGATGTCCTGGAGGGTTAAGTCTTGATGGGGAGCCTGATGTTGTTGCTTCCCCATTCCCCCTGCGGACGCGGTGTTGTCCTCCTCACCTGTCTTGGCCCAGGCGAATTTGGCCAACTTGCTCTGAGCCCGTGTCTTGGCTCCTCTTCCGCTGGCCATTATTGTGCAGTGTCAAGTGCTGTACTCCCAGTCGCGCAGGGCCCGTCCCAGTACTCGCCGCCGCTTGCGCAGGGGGTTCCCACCCCTACCGGCCTGTCGGGTTTCCCAGTCAGGCAATCAACCCGCGACTTGGGGGGAGGGAGTCAAAATGAGGCGTCTCACTGGATCACTGTGTTTTGAGTGAGAGGTAGGGGGGTGCAAAGTTTGAAGGAACCTGTAACTTCCCCTTGACGTCCCCTCAATCCGTCTTTCCGCCCACTGTAGCGCCTTTGGTGATAACCGCAGTGTTACTCTGGAAGGTCGCCGGGCCCTGCTGCACTTGCGGACCCCAGCACTCCTGAGTCACCTCCGCATGTGTGGGCAGCTCCCTGGTGTGTTCGCTCGCTACGAGTGTCTACGAGTCCTCTCGCATCTCTCGTGGGCCATAGAGAATTATTATGGGTCGATCTCCATTTCTAGACGGCTACTTGGCTTTGTTTCACTTGCGGTTCCCAGCTCCCTGGGAGGTTCCTCGCCTGCGTGAGCTGCTCTCCGGTGCGCTTTCTCGCTTGTGCCACTTGCGAGTCCTCTTGCCTCCGCAGTGTTCTGCGGAGGTTTATTGTGGGGTGGTCTCTATTTCTGGCCCTTCTCTCCACTAGGCCTCAAAGCCGGGGCCTCAAGTGATCACGCCGCCCAGCCGCAGTGACCTCGACTGGCGCTCAGGCCCCTCCCCCTGCCGGCACTTGAAGGGGTTCAAGGGCCACTGACAAGCCCGGTTGCGCCGCGACCGCTATCGGGCTGAAGAGCGGGCCACCAGCTGTTCCGGGTCTCTCCACAGGTCGCTGTACTCGCGGCTTCACCACACGCTCACCTCTTTAGCTGGAGGAGCAAGGAGGGGCCGCCATTTTCCCCCCGCGTGGGCTCCGGCTATCTCGGCGATACTCCGTCTCTGTTGCGAGTCTCCACGGCGGGCTGCATAAGTCGGGCACACCGGATGTTTGGGAGCCAGACCCTCGTTTGCGAAGGGATACCGTCAGGTTAGTTGCAGGATATTTTCAGGAGAAACGGCGAGGGCAGCGGAGCCGCTTCAGAGTGCGGCCATGTCCGATGGCTGCTAGCCACGCCCCCCCACCCCCCAACTTTGTCATTTTAATGCTATAATGATGCAGAGGAGCAGATGTCAGTAAATTAGATACTGAGATTACTAACTTTAAAGCAGAACAAAAATCTATTCCTGGTATAACATACACTACTATCGCTATCATTTATCATAAAGGAGTTAGTATTAGATCTGGTCATTACACTATGTAAAAAGTAGAAGCGGATGGCCTGAATGTAATGACAGGAACCTTAAATTAGGCAAAGGTTGCCTTGGAAGCTACCAAATTCCTATCTTTTGTTTTTGGAACCAAAGTTCTAGTGACGGTCACACTTGTAAAGGTGGAATAGTCTAGTTATTGTAGATGCATTATCAGGATTTATGACATCATGCAGCCTTCTAAAGGTGATGTTTTTATAAGGCTTTGCCTTTGCTGGTGTTCCTTATATGTCTAGTACTGCTACTGTAGCACTTCTAATGATGAAGTTCTAATTTTCAGCATATGTTTCTTTGGATTAGTACTGCAAGTAAAGATAAAATGATAGCTTAAGAAATTGTGGTGTGTGCAATGCGCTGTGTTGCTTATTTGCATTGAAATACAGTGTAGTTGTAGGTTTTTTTATACGATTGTTTATATGATACGATTTTATATGATTGTTTTTTCCCCAAAGTTCAGGGATGATTCATTTGTACAGTGAAAAAGGGAAAATTAAATGTTGATTTTTATGATAACATAGCATTAGAGCATGGGAAATGTGTAGTGATTTATTGCTATTATAATGTTATGCATTGCTAAAATTTCTGAGTTTAATTTATAATTTTATAAATTGTAATGCTAATTAATATTTTTTTGATTTGTTTTTTATACAGATGAATGGTGCCATCTATTGGAGTAATGTGGTTTACAAATTAGTTATACTAGTGTTGTTGTATTAGATTACATTATGAGGGTGTTCCGGACTACAATTAACAAAAAACATACACCCACTTACACAGTCAGATACCCACCTACAGTACCATACAGCCACTCAGACACCCACTCACACACACAAACATACAGCCACTCTCACACCCACTCATGGACTCACACAGCTACTCACACACCCACAAAGACATTTACATCCCCACTAACACACCCAGTCACCCACACAGCTGACACATCCGAATAGCCACTCACACACCCACCCACACTCTCATTCAGTCACTCACACACCCATTTGCACATGCACACATCTACTCTCATAGACTTATACACCCATACAGACACTCACACACCCACACAGGTACTTACCCACCCACTCGTAGACCCACACAGCTACTCAGACACCCAGAGAGAAATTACTCAAGCACTGATACACCCATACAGGCACTCGCACATCCACTGAGATACCCATACAATCACTTACACATCCACTTGCATTTTAGTATTCTAGATTATATTGCAAAACATTTGCTAGTGTCTTCTTTAATACTTAATAGGTTTAGTCCTTGGTGAATATTAAAAATGTGCTACTTTGATTTCGCTTATGAGTGGTATGATAGATGTATACATAGAAAAACTCATATACACACAATTGTACAAAAATATAAAACATGTAGTTAGCTCTTTCTTTGACCAGATGAAGTGGTTCTAAAAAGAACCGTTTTTTGAGGGGAATTTCTCCCAAAAAGGTTTCTGTTTTTGTGGATTTTTTGTTATGGAAGAAAAATAACAGGGGTAGTAAAAGGAGTAAGGAAGGCAACTTGGTAGAAGCAACTGGCTTATTCAGTCTTTAAGAGGAATGGAAGGTGGAATAGCGAGCTGAATAAAAAATTAACAAATATGCTTGTTGACAGCATCTATAAACTGGGCAACAGATGACATTTTTAGTGCAGCTGGCATAAGGCATTTGCTAAATTGAGTCACCATGTCTTTCAGTTTTGGTGACAAAGCGGGGATGGTAATCATCTGGTTGGGTGGTAAGGGTCTCACAGATGGTCCAGCTGCTGATGATGCTGCGCCACCTTCCCTCTCTCTTATCATCCTCTCATATGTCCTTGTATGTATGAGATGTTTCCACACAGAAAATGTGCCATGTGAATACTTCTTCCCCGTACTGCTCGACAGTTTTTTGCTGCATGTACTGCATTGAACAATTTTTGCAACAACTTTCTTTTCTTTGAAGGGATGGAGAAATATTTCCAAATGTTGGAGGACTGCTTTGGAGATGGCAAGTCTTCTTCTTCTTCATCCTGCTCTTCCCTTTCTCTTCTATCTTCAGCAGAAAACATCCTGACTTTAAAACACTCTTCTTTTGAAGGAAAGCAAAAAAAATGATGGTGTTGTAGTTTTCAGTATACCTCGAGAGTAATGTGAAACCAAAATAACTGATTTAGGGTGTGGTTTGCAATGTGCGTGGTGGAGACTTACTGTACCAAATAAGAAGTTGAAGTTTCAGTATGTTAGAGAAATTGCGGCAGATCCACAGTGGTATCGCGGTGGATCTGCAGATTCACCAAAATCATAAAATAAATGTGTTGTGAAACACAGATAGGCTTTCAAATATTAATGTATGGATATGGTTTCTCTGATGTCAATGTTAAAATTTGAGGGCCATGAATATATTATTCCTATATATTTACCATTTTATCAAATCCACAGACCCACCGCGATTTCATCACAGGAACTAGTAACCATAGAGTTCTCGTATGAGATCCCTTCTCAAATTAGCAGTGGCTCCACAGATCTATAAAATGAATTTAAAAAGGAGAAAAACTTGGGGCCAGATGTACAACCGTTTTTTGCAGTCGCAAACGAGAAATCGGCTCGTTTGCGACCGCAAAATTGGTCTGCCCCATGTACAAACCCTATTTTGCGAGTCAGTAACCTATTACCGGCTCGCAAAATAGGGTTTCTGACTCGCTATTAGGAAGGGGCGTGCCAAGAGCATCCCTTCCTAATATCGACTCGCACTTCAATGTACAATTGTTTTGTAACCGCAATTGCGGTCGCAAAACACTTGCAGTTTACCACCTACATCAAGTAGGTGGTAAGCCACTCGCAAACGGGAAGGGGTCCCTAGTGGACCCCTTCCTCTTTGTGAATGGATGCAAAAATATTTTTTAAGAGCAGGCAGTGGTCCCACGGACCACTGCCTACTCTTAAAAAATTCAACAGAAACGTTTCATTTTTCTTTTTTAAATGCATCCCTTTAAGGAAAACGGGCTGCATTTAAAAAAAATCTGCTTTATTTAAAAAGCAGTCACAGACATGGTGGTCTGCTGACCCCAGCAGGCCACCATCCCTGGGAGTGCTAGCCATTCCCAATGGGGTCGCAAATTGTATCCGTCTCATGAATATTAATGAGGCATGCAATTTGCGACCTGATTAGGAATCGTAAACAGTGTCTGAGACAATGTTGCAAATTATATTTTGCGAGTCGCAAAATGACGCAATTTGCGACTCACAAATTGTAAGGGCCATACATCTGGCCCTTGGTGTATTGCATTTTTAGAAAGACTACATAAGTTACCTTACCTTGATTTGTTAATTGTTACTTTTAAAATGTATAAGAATAAATGTGTGACACTCACGGGATTCACATGGTGGGATCATATCGGCATATCACTGCTGGGAGATGTTTGGGTGGGGGACCACATCAGATCGTTCCAAGACTTGCAAGAGGCTACAATCTTCATACCTCGCAATTTTATAAGTACCTGCAGCTACGTCATGCCTTGGGCCCACACATCTCCGCGGGTACGACACTCCCCGAATTCAGCCCACTAGAAGCTCAGGTCATGATGGGTAACCTGGAGAAAGGCAGGGTGTCTCGGATCCACTGTACCCTGATTAACAACAGCCCATCACTCACCCCACTCCGGACCCGATGGGAGGGATGGGTGGGCCCCCTGGAGGATGAGGACTGGCGCAACGCCCTCATGGCCCCTAAAACCATTACAACCTCAGCCAGACTCCGCTTAATTCAACTATACTACTTACACGTTGCCTATCTTAGCCCAGAGCGCCTTTACAAAGCGGGCCTGCGCCCCTCTCCGGGTTGCACACATTGCAGCCACAAACCGGCGGACTTCTATCACATGACCTGGACCTGTCCGCGCCTGGCCTCATACTGGGCTGCGATAGAGTCCAAGCTCACACACATCCTGTGCTGGCAAGTCCCCCATGATCCCATACGACTTCTTCTAGGGGTCATGGACGGCCTAGACGGGTACCGATCAGACAGGGTGTTCCTGGGGACAGCCATCACAGTAGCCAAACGTGATATTTCCGCCATATGGGCACAGCCCAAGCCCCCAAGTGTAGCCAGGTGACGCCAGGGAGTGGACTTGTGTGCCGCACAAGAGAAACCCCTATTTGAAGCCCGGGGATGTCCCGCTAAATACCGCAGGGTATGGGGTAAATGGACAAACCAATTAGACTGAGTATAACTGATCCTGTTTATGTACATGAATGTATCATTTGTATGTGGGGCTGTGGACTGGAGTGCATACCTGTTTCTAATTATTGCAAAAGTGACCTGTGCTGCCGTAAATACAATGGTCAAATGTGTCCAGCTGCTTCTGTATGTTTTAAAAATCAATAAAATTGTTTATAAAAAAAAAAAAGAATAAATGTGTGAATAAAATTTATTTATAAACTTGTGAAAATGTATATTACTGAATTGAATTCATAGGTGAAATTGTAGTACAATTTATATTGAAAAACCGGTGAAACTCACAAAAAAATCAAAGGTTACAGGGACATTATAGTTAGAAAATGGCATTAAAAAACTTAGAAATTCAGTGACTAAAACAAAGGTTACAATCACGTTATAGTTAGGAAATAGGATTTAAAAAAACTTAGAAATTCACTGAAAAAAACAGCAGTTACAGGTACGTTATAATTAGACTCAGATTTTACACACACAAAACCATAGAAATTCAGCAGTTATAGTTACCTGAGCAAATCTATTTTCTCGAAAGAATTTTCCATTCAGTTAATGTCCTGCTCAATGATAATCTCATTATAGGGGGTGACTGCAACCATTTAATGGACCCCTTCATAGACAGAACATCAAAGTCTAAATATATTCCTAACCTAATTTCATAAATTAATATAACCTTTAAGAAATCAATATTATCAAGGGGGTTGGTTGATGCTTGGCGAAATTTTCATTTGTATGTTACAGCATTTACGTTCTACTCCCCTTTAAATCAATCCAAATCCAAGATAGACTATATATTTTTAACCCAGAATGTTTTACAATCTTACCCGAGGCTTTGAGATGGGTCTCTTGAAAAAAAATAATGTGAGCTTTAAATATCTTGAGATATGCCAAAATGGACCTGAATTTGGTCCAGCTGTTGATGCCATTGGCATTACAAGATACAATCCTCAAACACCTAGAATTCATGGATACTTACTCATATGAAACTTAATCGACCTTCCCCCAAACCTCCTTGTGACCCAAAACAACAAAGATCTTGCCGCGACAACTCGATGGCGTATCATTGAAAAAAAATGCTTCTGTACTTTTCTACCTGAATTGTTCTGACCTAAAGAGACCCTGCTCCCTCCCACCCACCCTGCCTGTAGAGCCCCACCTGTCACGGGCTCCCTTTGGAGCAGGTCCCCACCCACCCATGAGGGTCCACCTCCCTTCTGTTACCCTTTCCCTAGGTGATTGCCCTGACATAGCACTCAGGTGACTGCAATTGCAGATGATCAGGGGCAACCCAGCCTGCTACATTGCCCTAAAAACATAGAAAAATAGGCAAAATATATGGACAGCCGCATCTGGACTGACCAAAGTGGATGAATCTAATACTGTATTAGCTTTGAAATGCTGCTGCCCATGTCACTTATTCTCATCCCCCACTCACGACCACATCACACTTTTGGATATATTGCAGAAAGTCCTTAGCCTTTTCCACTGAATGAAAGATTTGAGATTGTCCCTGGAAGAGGATTTTAAGTTTTGATTGTTGGACGATCTCTGCTGATGCCCCGTCTCTTGAAGTTGTTAATCATTAATTTGACCTCTTTGGTGCTGTGGATAAAATCATGTCTGGAAAAAATTTGAAAGGGTCGTTTTCTGGGGTTTAATTTGCTTTGTTCCTTATTGCACTGGTCAAAATCCGATTTTTCACATGAAAGTCACCAAGATAGTGCATGGATATTTAGAGTTGGGGGACTGGAACACCGGAATGTGATGTGCCTGTGTGATTGTGAGGTCCATGTCCTTGGTTGCTGTTTCTGGAATCACATACTGATTGATTAGATCTGTGATTAATTTAGGAACAGGCTGCACATTTTCTCGACCCTCAGGGATCCCGACAAATTGCAAACTGGAACAGCGAGACTTATTTTCGACATATCCAAGTTTCAGCTGGAGTTCAACTAGTTCTGATTGCAGCTTTAGAGTTGTAGAGTCTCGTCTATTCTTGAAATCTTTTAGGTCGGAAACCCTTTGCTCCACTTGTGTGACCTGTAGGTAAGTAGCTTAATGTTAGAGTTAATCTGGCCCATTTGATCATTTGTCTCTTTATGGGCCTATTCCTGTGAGATTTTCATCTCCCTGATTTCACCTAGCATTTGTTGTAGGATCTCTTCAATTGGAGGAAATTGAGCTGGGTGTGGCAAGAGCATTTGGTCCATAGACGGTGACTGGGCCTGTAGAGCATTAGGGCCCAAGACTGAATATCGCTTTTTTTTTTTATACAGAGGGTTGCCACTGCCTTACATAAAGTTGTACCCTCCAGAGGGCTTAATAAGGTTTCTGTGGTTGGACCTGGGCATGAGTCGTTGGGCCCCCCATAATACCACATGCGTCCTCTGTCATGTTCTGATCAATCACTAGGTCAACCAACTTACTCAGTGATCCATTAAGGCTGAAGGCAGAAAACATTGGATACGTTGTCAACTTTTCAGGCATAGTAGCAGCGTTAAGTGAGGGTGCACAGGGAGTGCTATCAAGGTCAGAGGGTCTAGATCTGGAAGTGGGCTGGAGGACTAGATTTAAAGAGGGTAATATTGAGATCTTCGCTGAATGCACCCTGAGGTTATTGACTGTGTCCATTACACTCCGGGGTCGCTGACTCTTGAGAATTTACTTCTTGAAGCAGTTTAAGAGAGTGACCTGCCGTTCCTCTTCGGAGATCTTGGCCCCCGGCATTGAGGTAGACATTGTGCAGGTGCGGTGCTCCGCTCCCCTCGCGGCTTTGCCTGGCACATTAACTTTTACAGAAATGTCTCGGGAAAGTTGCTTTATTAGGCACCGGGGATGTTAAGGTACACTTACTTACAAAATCAGGGAGAATGTTAGTAATAGCTTGAGGCCGTTGTAATGAATTATGAGCAGACGCTTTTGAAGGCGCTTCGTTGAATGGCGAGGGACTCAGATGCATTTATGAAAGGATTGTAGAGTATGCTGGGGGTACCTCAGGAGGTGGCAAGCTGCATCCGGTGCTATACCAGACCGCCTCCACAACACATCGTGGGTTACCCGCACCTGAGAGGGTGCCTATTGAGCCCAAACAGGCCACTCCTGCAGTTTGAATCCCAAGTACATTGTGTCTCTCGAATGGAATATAGCACTACAAGGTAGTCTGTTGTAATACAAGGTTCCAAATTCCTGTAACTTGATAGTTCCTTGGTGCATTACATGCCTTTCCGGCCTCTCCTCATCTCCCAGCTTACCGCTCATTGCTGTGGCTGCTCCCACTTTGAGACGGTATCTGCCATGTACTATAAGCGCTCCATTCCATCTGCCATAGAAAAAAGTCTCCTGGCCAAGCACTATATTATGTGCCCCATCCTGCTTTTTTTGCACCAATTGCCCCTTTGTACCTCAAATGGCTGTTCATGTGGTCCTCAGCTGAGCCTTTTCAGCTTCCTCGTAGCAGTGGTCGGGGTAGGAGCGAGAGTGGGATCGCAAGAAAGCCTTAACTCGGGGTGGACCCACTGCATGGGAGTAGCAGTGACGTGCTTCTTTATCCCACAGTTTATACAGATCAGTTTATTGCAGGCTTCTCCAACAAGTAGCTTGTGAGCTTCTGGTAGCTCTAAAGATACCTCTAAGTAGCTCTCCTGTGTGCAGCCTAGCTTTCTGATATAGATGTTTCTCCTGGGCAAAATTAATATATGCATACCAAAATTAAAAAGTGTGTATTGGAGAAGAAAATATGTGCATTTTCGCAACTGATACGCTGATTTTTGGAGGAAAAATGGTCACATTTCAAAAACAGCTGATATTTGATTGATAAATCATGTGACATTGGTAGATTTATTACTCAAATAATTACTTTGGTGCTAGGCCCAATGCAGCTATGGCCGTTATGTATTGCCCATGTCGAGACACTCCAAATTGACAAACCGTTTTTACATTAATACTGGCAACCCTGCCTGATACGCAGAGATGTTCACTATTGACAATCTTGCATGGGGTGGCCACTAATGTAATCTTGTCTGATGTGGTCAATTTTACACCACTAACATTAATAGCTCGGTATGATTTTCACTGAACATAAATAGTTCTTATTACAGAAAAGGTTGGAGACTCCTGCTCTTTTGAGTTCTGTGCACTGACATGGTTCTCCATATTAAAAAATGGATATTAACACCTTCGGAAATTTATAAAATATTCTCAAGTAAATACTCCCCTAAACATGCAGTCCTGTAAAACAACTGGAGACCCCCAACTATACAATAGGCTCACAGTTGTTTAATCAATTGGCTGCATTACAGGGAAACATCAGCAAGAATTGAATTGTTAGAGGTTGTAAACAAGAGCATGGGAAAACGGTGGACATGGAAAGACGAAGCAGCCATCACAGGTGGATTTGGAACAGGTTTGCTTCCTACACTTATTAGAACAGGTGCTGTGGGGGGCTGCCGACCACCATCAGGTTGCAGCCAAATAGGCTCCAGTTCAGGAAAATGATTAAGACTTGGCTATTTCCCCCCAAATAAGCTCCATGGCTCGCCTGAACATCACATGTCACACTCCTCAGCGCCAAGACGCCTCGGCATTCGCGCGCTTTATAAAATTACTACTTACTTACTTACTTACTGTGGGGCCTACATAAAGTAGAGGGATAGTCCTACTTACTATGTATGCATTATGGCTTGGTTGCTTTTTGATCACTCACCCCATATTCTATTGGCTCCTCTAAAATATTTAATGTTCGTAGGTTCATCTCTGAAGGCTCTTTTCACTTCAGCCATGAAGGTTAAGAGAAAATACTACATTTGTAGGTGATGTAAGAGCATCATTTTCCTCTTTCTACTTCTGTGGTACATCTGGAGTGAGTGACATGCGCAGGCTGTGATTTGCTGTGCTTACCTTTTCCTTGTTTTACAGGATACTGTCATAAGAGGAATATCTGTACCTTTCGCCATTCTTCGTCAAGTAGTCTGATATAGGCTCTTCTCTCACCCAATGTGTAGAGTTTACAACAGTGAACAACTCCATGATTTCATACTCTAAGGGTCAGAGGAACCTTACATAGAATAATCAGCAGAATTTGAGTAAAACTGAAAATAGTGTTTTGGTTTAGAGGGCATTGCACACTCAGAGGCAAGGGGCTTTTCATATACCTCGTAAATCTTCCTTAGTGGCATAAAGCATAATGCAGGTAGTACAAAAGCAAATGTTTCTTCAGCAAGTTATTAATTCTATGGCGGGTAATGTCAAGTGTGAAACATATTACAGTTTGAATAATCATAAAAAGTTTGAATCTACAATAAATAAAGGAAATGGGTTAGTATGTCTACCATATATAGCACAAATTATTCATCAACAAACTACAGACATGACAGGATTAGCAATGCATGGTAGGAGACAACACTAAACACAGAGCATGGTATTGTTCATTAAAATGCACTGGAACAAGTTTTAGTTAAGGTTGAAAAAAGGTTGCGAGAAAGAGAATTGTGCGCACAACATAAAACCTTAAAAGGCGGGCTGCTGTGATGTCTCAGGGTAATAGAAGCCAGACCCAGTCTAACTGGAACTAGTATAAGAGACAAAAGAGATTCAGACCTAGGAATACAACTGACGGAGGGAGATAGGGGGAAGCTTGCCAACAGTCTCAGTTAGTATCCTGCGATAATCACTCTAATATAATACACTACAAATATCTGATGAGAGCATTTGTTACTCCAGCAACCCTGCTAATCCTGATGTATGCCTCAGGTGTGTGACTGCCCCGGGTGACATTTGACGTTTGTGGTGGTTATCTTTCTGGACAAAAGCTAAACATCTGGGCGATTTTACGATGTTCCCCATAATTGTGCATATTAGCAATGTTGCTGGTTAGGAAAGATTTGGAATTGGTTTTGGCCAACCTAAAACTCGACATGACGTGAAAGGGCTCCCCTTTCCCACTTAAATGACAATGGCTAAAAGACATGAGAACATGAAAAGATTACCAGTATAGAAAGGCATCATGCCTACACCACTGACTTGGTTGCCACATAACAGGAGTTAATGGCTGAGAAGCCAGATCATAGACCACCATATCTAACTGGTGATCTGGTGGCAACCTTATTAAATGCTATATATTATTTGGAATACAATACTGTTAGACCTGGCATCCTTGGCGTGGTTCCCCCTAACATTTTACCTTCAGACCTCCTGTTTTTGCTGACTTCGATTTTGTTGGCCTTAGGAATCTGCAATATTTACAAATGCTAACCACTGCTAAAATGCTTGTGCTCTTTCCCTAAAACATGGTAAGATTGGCTTATACCCAACTGGCATATTTAATTTGCTTGTAAGTCCCTAGTAAAGTGGCACTACATGTGCCCAGGGCCTGTAAATTAAATGCTGCTAGTGGGCCTGCAGCACTGGTTGTGCCACCCACTTAAGTAGCTCTTTAAACATGTCTCTGGTCTGCCATTGCAGAGCCTGTGTCTGCAGTTTAAACCGCCAATGCGACCTGGCAAAATAAACCTTTTTGCCAGGCCCAAACCTTCCTTTTAAATACATATAAGTCACCCCTAAGGTAGGCCCTGGACAGCCCCAGGGGCAGGGTGCAGTGTATTTAAAAAGCTGGACATGTACTTTTAAGTTTTACATGTCCTGGTAGTAAAGAACCCTTAAATTAGTTTTTCACTACTGCAAATCCTATTCCTCCCATAGGATAACATTGGAGTTACCTTATTACCTTTTATAAGTGTAATTTCCAATTGGGAAGAGATGACTAGTTCATTTTTGGTGTCTCTGGAGTCATAATTTAAAATCCTGACTCATGGTGACGTCAGATTTTGAATTGCAATTCTGAAAGTGCCACTTTTAGAAAGTTGGAATTTACTTGCCTTAGCCATTTGGTGCCTGCAGCCGGTCTAAAGGTCACATGGCTGGGTGTGGGTGACAGTTGGGCTTTGTGTATTCCTCCTAGACAGTCACACACAATTAGGTGTGACTGGATGGGCCATCAATGGCAGGATGGGAGGGAGGAGCTGGGCACAGCCCCACTTATACTTCAATAGGCTGGGTACTGTCTCCACACAAAGGGCTGCATATCCCCTGTAGTTAGTCTGGAGCCAGAGCAGGAAAGGCAGGGCACTGTGTATAAAAGAAGGAACTCAGACACTAACTCTTCTGAACACCTCTGGACCCATGGGTACTCTGCCAGGAAGAAGGACAGCTGTGCTGCTACAAGGACTACCACTCTGCTGGACTGCTGATCTGAAATATCTGCTGCCCTACTGTGCTGAACTGCAGCCTGCTGCCCTCTTGCCTGGGTGAGAAGGACTGAACCTACATCTCTTGAACCCAGAGTGACTCCAAGGGCTAGTTGGCTGGCCTCCTGATCTGAAGCTTCAGGGACATAACAGGCTTCCAACAACCTTGCACCTGCACCTGGAATTTGCCATCTGTGAGTCTACCCTGCCAAGTGGTGCCACTCAAGTCCTGGACCCTTGGAAGTGGCTTAAGGTGCTCTACCACCCTCTGTGGATCCAGCAGAACCAACGCATCTCCTCTGCTGCGTGGCGCAGCCCCAAGTGTGCGTGGACTGGACCCATTCCAAAGATCCACATCGCCGCCCCAACCCGCAAAGCCTTCTAAACCTCCACTGTGCGATGCATCCTCGGTGCAGGCCTTTGCATCTCTCAACGACGGCAGCCTCGACGGAGACACCGGACTCCGCATCACAACCTTGCAGCTCTTCAGAACCGACTCATCGCCCTGACTGCGCGCTACATCCTCGACACCAGACCTCGTACCGCAAGCCCTGTCGATGGAATCCCTGAAGACAACGCAGGACTTTGCACCGCAGCCTCGCTGCATCTTGGAACCAAAGCATGCTTCGGCTGCGTGGTGCATCTTTGATGCAGATCCACACAACACTCCGCAACCCAGGATTTAAGGTACTTTTGTTCAGCGGGCCTAACTGGGCCTCTGTAGCAGGCCCGTGCTCCGTTGCGGTCAGCCTGAACTAGAGACTTTGTCCTGGTCTGGCGCAACCAGATATCTACAGTTGGTGCTTTATGCTTTTTGGTGCTATTTTTATCTAGAACTTTAAAGTTTCATATCTTCGGTTCTACTAAGTTGATTTTTGTTGTTTCGGTCTTGCTATATTTATTAAAGAAATGTCTATTCTTGGTGTGGAATCCTTTCTGTGTGGTGTTTCCACTGCCTTACTGTTTGAAGTGTTGCACAAATACTTTACACATTGCGTCTCAGTTAAGCCTGACTGCTCTGTGACAAGCTACCAGGGGGTTGAGTGCAGGTTAATTTGGGGTTTGCTTGTGCCTTACCCTGACAGGGATTGTGTTGCTGCTTGATCAGGGCTCACACCCCAGTCAATAAACAACCCAATTACCTACAAATACACTTATTATAATTAAATGTACATGTTTAACCTACAAAAGTGAGTTCTAATTAAAGGGAACTCTGTTTCACATGTGCCAAAATGTGAATTGTATTGTAAAGTACAATCTGTATGTGTATAACCATACCATTCAAATTCTGTACTCTTGGCCTGTATTATAATAAGGATCACTGGAATTATATAGAAGTGGAGGACCAAATTATATGTATGGGATGACTACATTAGTTGCCAAAAAAGGTAAATGTGGCATAATACATCAGTCTGTGGCAATATTATTTTGCTAATTTGTCTTTTTGAAACACATTAATGCTGTCTGCGCAAATGCTTTACCAAATTAGTACCAGTTTACCACAAGAGGAAAGCTATAAGCAATGGGAAGATGACGTGTTATCTTTTGCAAAGGATTCCACTGTATGTCATGTATGGTACGTTTTTAGGAACTTATGTGTTTGACCTAGAAAAATGTTGTTGTTGAAATTTTCAAATTTCGCAGCAAAAAGTGGATTATCCCCTTCGCTGCTAGGCCTTTCCACCTTCCCCCTCCCCCCCCCCCTCTGTGTGCTAAGCCTTTTTTTTGGCTATTTGGGGTAGTTTGCGCTAAGGCCCCTGTAACGTTTTGACCACATAAGGTATCCATGCCAAATTTGCGTCCTTTTCTTCCAACATCATGGGGATTCTAAAGGCACCCAGGGTTTGTGGATTCCCCTGGAGGGGACCCAGAAATTAGCCAAAATACAGCTAAATTTATTTTTTGGGGGGGGAAAATGGGAAAAAAGTGCTGCAAATGAAAGCGTCTGGTTTTTTCCCTGCAAATGGTATCAACAAAGGGTTTGTGGGGATGAAATCACCATTTTCCCAGCTTTCAGGGACTGGCAGACTTTTGTCAGAAAACCAAAATTGTTTACACAGTTTTGGCATTTTACTGGGACATAGCCTATTTCTGCTATTTTTGTGCTTTCAACCTTCTTCCAGTTAATGGTAGAAATGGGTATGAAAGCAATAATGGATCCTGGAAAGCTATACATTTTAGAAAAGTAGACAAAATTCTGAATTCAGCAAGGGGTCATTTGTGTAGATCCTTCAAGGTTTCTTTATAGAAACTAACAGTTGAAAATAGGTAAAATTGAAAATGAGTTGAAAAAAACAGCAATTTGTGCCAACGTTTTCACCTGTAACTTCTTATAATTATGACAGATGTTTGAAAGCGATATACCGTTACATCCGCTGGACCTTTCTGGTTGTGGGGATATATAGGACTTGTAGGTTCACGAAGAACCCGATGAACCCAGAGCCAATAACTGAGCAGCGTCTTGCAATGGTTTTTTATTATGTACCGGGTATATAGCAATTCATTTGGAAAAATATATACAGTGAAAAATCGGGATGAAAGACACCTATGTATTTCTGAAATTGGAACAAGATATAGAGTTTAGAAACACTAGCTATTTGCACATATCCGAAATTGTGAGTACCCATACTAGCATGAGAATTATAGTACATTTTTTAAAGTGACTTCTTTTTTACACATTGTCTTTCATTTGGAAGGCAGAAATGCATCGAAAGTCAATGGGTAAAACAGTTGCTCTACAATTCTGTGTTACCCTAAGTCTCCCGATAAAAATGGTACCTCACTTGTGTGGGTAGGCCTAGTGCCCGCTACAGGAAACGGCTCAAAACGCAATGTAGACACACTTCATTTTTACAGCGAAAACTGACCCTTTTTTTGCAAAGTGCCAAGCTGTAGATTTTGAACCCTAGCTCTGTCGGCACCTAGGGAAACCTAGCAAACCTACATATTTTTGAAAACTAGACACCCAGGGAAATCCAGGATGGGGTGACTTGTCTGGCTTTCACCAGGTTCTGTTACCCAGAATCCCTTGAAAATCTCAAACTTTGTAAAAAAAAAAAAAACTTTTTCCTCACATTTCTGTGGTGGAAAGTTCTGGCATCTGCATGGATCCACAAAACTCCACCCACCCCGCATTCCCCAATGTCTTCCGAGAAAAATGGCACCTCACTTGTGAGGGTAGGCCTAGTGCCCGCGACAGGAAACGGCCCAAAACACAATGTGGACACACCACATTTTCACAGTGAAAACGGACCCTTTTTTTGCAAAGTGCGTAGCTGAAGATTTTGAACCCTAGCTCTGCCGGCACCTAGAGAAACCTAGCAAACCTATAAATTTTTTAAAACTAGACACCCAGGGAAATCCAGGATGGGGTGACTTGTCTGGCTCTCACCAGGTTCTGTTACCCAGAATCCCTTGCAAACCTCAAACTTTGTAAAAAAAAAAAAAAAAAAACATTTTCCTCACATTTCTGTGGTGGAAAGTTCTGGAATCTGCGTGGATCCACAAAATTCCATTTCTGTGGTGGAAAGTTCTGGAATCTGCGTGGATCCACAAAATTCCACCCACCCCGCATTCCCCCAAAGTCTTCCGAGAAAAATGGTACCGCACTTCTGTGGGTAGGCCTAGTGCCCACGACAGGAAACGGCCCAAACGCAACATGGACACACCACATTTTCACAGTGAAAACTGACCCTTTTTTTGCAAAGTGCCAAGCTGTAGATTTTGAACCCTAGCTCTGCCGGCACCTAGGGAAACCTAGCAAACATATACATTTTTGAAAACTAGACACCCAGGGGAATCCAGGATGGGGTGACTTGTCTGGCTCTCACCAGGTTCTGTTACCCAGAATCCCTTGCAAACCTCAAAGTTTGTAAAAAAAAAACACATTTTCCTCATGTTTCTGTGGTGGAAAGTTCTGGCATCTGCATGGATCCACAAAACTCCACCCACCCCGCATTCCCCAATGTCTTCCGAGAAAAATGGCACCTCACTTGTGAGGGTAGGCCTAGTGCCCGCGACAGGAAACGGCCCAAAACACAATGTGGACACACCACATTTTCACAGTGAAAACGGACCCTTTTTTTGCAAAGTGCGTAGCTGAAGATTTTGAACCCTAGCTCTGCCGGCACCTAGAGAAACCTAGCAAACCTATAAATTTTTTAAAACTAGACACCCAGGGAAATCCAGGATGGGGTGACTTGTCTGGCTCTCACCAGGTTCTGTTACCCAGAATCCCTTGCAAACCTCAATCTTTGTAAAAAAAAAAAAAAAAAAAAAAAAACATTTTCCTCACATTTCTGTGGTGGAAAGTTCTGGAATCTGCGTGGATCCACAAAATTCCATTTCTGTGGTGGAAAGTTCTGGAATCTGCGTGGATCCACAAAATTCCACCCACCCCGCATTCCCCCAAAGTCTTCCGAGAAAAATGGTACCGCACTTCTGTGGGTAGGCCTAGTGCCCACGACAGGAAACGGCCCAAAACGCAACATGGACACACCACATTTTCACAGTGAAAACTGACCCTTTTTTTGCAAAGTGCCAAGCTGTAGATTTTGAACCCTAGCTCTGCCGGCACCTAGGGAAACCTAGCAAACATATACATTTTTGAAAACTAGACACCCAGGGGAATCCAGGATGGGGTGACTTGTCTGGCTCTCACCAGGTTCTGTTACCCAGAATCCCTTGCAAACCTCAAAGTTTGTAAAAAAAAAACACATTTTCCTCATGTTTCTGTGGTGGAAAGTTCTGGAATCTGCGTGGATCCACAAAATTCCACCCATCCTGCATTCCCCAAAGTCTTCCGAGAAAAATGGTACCTCACTTGTGTGGGTAGGCCTAGTGCCCGCGACAGGAAACGGCCCAAAACGCAAGGTGGACATACCACATTTTCACAGTGAAAACTGACCCTTTTTTTGCAAAGTGCCTAGCTGTAGATTTTGAACCATAGCTCTGCCGGCACCTAGGGAAACCTAGCAAACCTATACATTTTTGAAAACTAGACAGCCGGGGGAATCCAGGATGGGTTGACTTGTCTGGCTCTCACCAGGTTCTGTGACCCAGAATCCCTTGCAAACCTCAAACTTTGTAAAAAAAAAACCACATTTTCCTCACATTTCTGTGGTGGAAAGTTCTGGAATCTGCGTGGATACACAAATTTCCTACCACCCAGCGTTCCCCCAGGTCTCCCGATAAAAATGGTATCTCACTCATGTGGGTGGGTCAAGTACCCGCGACAGGCAAGGGTCCAAAACGTATTGTGGAGACTTAAAAATGACCTATCATAAAACGACCTGGTTTTGCAGGGGGGGGGGCACCTGGATTTTTGGCCCGGGCACTCAGCCGTCTAGGGAAAAATACCAAACCCACACATTTCTGAAAACTAGACACCCTGGGGAGTCCAGTGAGATATGGCTTGCGTGGATCCCCCAACGTTTCCCTACCCAGAATCCCCTGCAAACCTCAAATTTAGCTGAAAAAAATCACTTTTTCCATACATTTTAGTGTGGGATCACCATGCCGGGACAAATGGCCTACCAACCAGCGTTCCCCTTGTTCTCCCGAGTAAAATGATACCTCACTTGTATGAGTGGGACAAAGGCCTGTGACTGGGAAGAGCCAAAAACATAGGGATTAAAAGTATAGCACCGCAAATTCTAAGCGCTACATTTTTAAAAATAATAAGTTTTTAGCGGATTCTGCATTGGACAGCCACACAAGTGAGGTATCATTTTACTCGGTAGACCAAGGGGAACGCTACATGGTAGGACATTTGTGCCGGCACAGTGATCCCACACAAAAATGTGTGGAAAAAGTGCTTTTTTCAGCTAAATTTGAGGTTTGCAGGGGATTCTGGGTAGTAAAACGTTGGGGGATCCCCGCAAGCCATACCTCACTGGACTCCACAGGGTGTCTAGTTTTCAGAAATGTTTGGGTTTGGTATGTTTCCCTAGATGGCCGCGAGCCCGGGGCCTAAAAACAAGGTGCCCCCCCCTGCAAAACCAGGTCGTTTTATGATAGGTAATTTTGAAGTCACCACAGTACGATTTGGGCCATTTCCTGTTGCAGCCACTATTCCTACCCACACAAGTGAAGTACCATTTTTATCGGGAGACCTGGGGGAACGCTGGGTGGTAGGAAATTTGTGTCAGCCCGGTGATCCCACAACTTTCCCACACAGAAAAGTGAGGAAAATGTGATTTTTTTCAGCTAAATTTGAGGTTTGCAGGGGATTCTGGGTAGGGAAACGTTGGGGGATCCACGCAAGCCATACCTCCCTGGACTCCCGCCGGTCTCTAGTTTTCAGAAATGTGTGGGTTTCGGTAGGTTTCCCTAGATGGCCGCCAAGCCCGGGACCAAAAACTCATGTGACCCCCCTTGCAAAAGCAAATCGGTTTGTGATAGGTAATTTTGATGTCTCCACAATACGTTTTGGGCCTTGCCTGTCGCGGGCACTACGCCTACCCACACAAGTGAGGTACCATTTTTCTCGGAAGACTTTGGGGAATGCAGGGTGGGAGGAATTTTGTGGATCCACGCAGATTCCAGAACTTTCCATCATAGAAATGTGAGGAAAATGTGTTTATTTTGACAAAGTTTGAGGTTTGCAAGGGATTCTGGGTAAGAGAACCTGGTGAGAGCCACACCAGTCACCCCATCCTGGATTCCCCTGGGTGTCTAGTTTTCAAAAATGTATAGGTTTGCTAGGTTTCCCTAGGTGCCGGCAGGGCTAGGGTTCAAAATCTACAGCTAGGCACTTTGCAAAAAAGGGTCAGTTTTTACTGTGAAAATGTGGTGTGTCCACGTTGTATTTTGTGCCGTTTCCTGTCGCAGGCACTAGGCCTACCCACACAAGTGAGGTACCATTTTTCTCGGAAGACTTTGGGAAATGTAGGGTGGGAGGAATTTTGTGGATCCACGCAGATGCCAGAACTTTCCATCACAGAAATATGAGGAAAATGTGTTTTTTTTTTTTTACAAAGTTTGAGGTTTGCAAGGGATTCTGGGTAAGAGAACCTGGTGAGAGCCACACCAGTCACCCCATCCTGGATTCCCCTGGGTGTCTAGTTTTAAAAAATTTATAGGTTTGCTAGGTTTCCTGGTGGAGCTATGGTTCAAAATCTACAGCTAGGCACATTCCGAAACAAAGTCTGTGCCTAGTGGGCTTTCTGCCGCCCTGGGGAGGGGGGAAATCGGGGGCTATTGCCCCGATATGCCCCCAAGGGGGGCAGAAAGACTGTGGCTATTTTTCTGGGGTGGGTAGGGATATTGGGATGCCCATTCTGGGCAGCCCCCACCCCTACGTATAAAAAAGCCAGCATAATCGCTGGCGCCTCATAGGCTCTCTGCCCCCCCCCCCCCGGGGGCAGATATGGGGCTACTGTCCCCATCTGCCTCCTGGGGGGCAGAAAGACTGTGGCATCTTTTTTAGAGGGGTGGAGGCATTGGCATACCCATTCTGGGCAGCCCCCACCCCTGAATTTAGATTTTTTTTTTTTTACCCCTGGTGCCTAGTGGGCCACCTGCCCCCCCAAAGGGGCAGATAAGGGGCTATTGCCCCCATCTGCCTCCCGGGGGGGCAGAAAGTCTGTGGTAATTTTTTGGGGGTGGGGGCTTTGGCATGCCCATTCTGGGCAGCCATCACCCCTACGTATAAAGGGGAAAAAACAAATCCCTGGTGCCTAGTGGCTTTCTGCCCCCCCCCCGGGCAGATCAGTGGCTACTGCCCCCATCTGCTTCCTGGGGGGCAGAAAGACTGTAGCATTTTTTGGGGGGGGGGGCATTGGCATGCCAATTCTGGGCAGCCCCCACCCCTACGTATATAAAAAAAAATCCCTGGTGCCTTGTGGGCTTTCTGCCCCCCCGGGGGGCAGATCAGGGGCTACTGCCCCCATCTGCTTCCTGCGGGGGCAGACAGACTGTGGCATTTTTTTTGGGGGGTGGGGGCTTTGGCATGCCCATTCTGGGCAGCCCCCCACCCCTGGCCTATAAAAAAAAATCCCTGGCGTCTAGGGTGCTTTCTGCCCCCCGGGGGGAGGGGGCAGAAAGGCTGCCTGGCAAAATTTAATGGGGGGGAGCAAAGGCCCTTGCCCAAGGGGCCGCTCCCCCTTCCCTGGTGGCTAGTGGGTGGATCCCTGCTTCCCCAAGCAGGGATCCACTAGGGAAGGGTACCAATCTCCCCTTTCCAACGATACCTCTCCCAAGTGTTTCGGTGCTCGGGGGGCTGAGATAGCCCCACGAGCACCACAACATTGAAACTGAAACTAAGTTTCAGTTTCGTTTTCAATGTAATGATGACTGCGTGCCATGCGCGGGATCGTCATTACATTGAAAATGAGCAAAGGGCCATGGAGGTTAGGGAAGCGCTTCCCCACCCCCGAGGCCCCAAAATAAAAATGGAAATCCCTTTGCTGTTTGCAGCAGAGGGATTTAGTGCCCCTGTCCTCATGACGGAATCGTTCCATCATGAGCACAGGAACACTGGTGCTCATGACGGAACCATTCCGTCATGAGCACCGAAAGGGTTATATGGCAAGTATGGTAAATGCATAACTATGTGGAAAATGCAATGGGGGCAGAATTGTTTAATTCCAATGGCCCTGATTACAAATGATAAATACTTTATAAAGATAAATTAAAAGAGTCAAGGGAAAATTTTACGTTAGCTAGAAAGTGTTCGATGAATTCAGACTTTGGTTATGTTTTATCCTTTTTAGTCATTTGAGGGTAACTATCGATTTCAGGGTGATTATGGAGTCATAAATATTATTGAAGCAGTGTAGTGCAGATAGCCTCTTCACACAACTGCAGTCTACATAAGGAATGTCCTTTCCATGAATTTGTGGCAAGGTAGAGAGTTACTATGAATGAGAGGAGACAGTCTAGTGCAGAGAGATCATGTAATCTTCCTGAGAATGCACAGATCTCAGGTAGGTAGCATTAACTTTCCTTTATTGCACTTTTACTATAGTCCAGCATATAAGGTAAGAAAACACTCCACCAAGTCCATTAGTGGCATTCATTCAACAAGGGGCCAAGATTCAACTGTCAGCCTAGATTCTCAAACACATCCATGAAACAATCAAGGAATCAGGCTTCAGTCTAGTGCATGGAACTCCTGCCCATGAAGAGCTTACAGTTGCCTGTCATGGGATGACAGTCTAGTCCAGATGGCCCCTCTCCTAGGGAACATCTCGTCTACTGCAGAGAGCTTGTGTCCTTTCAAGGTCTGACCATGGTTGGGGAGGGAAATGTAGTGCTGAGAGGCCCTTTCACTGAGGGAGGTCGGAAGAAGCTAGCACAGATTCTGTCTATTGCATTCAATAAGTGTGGGAGCATATGGATGTCTTCTGTAGTAAACTCCTGCCTATGAAATAAGCGGCTAAGTCTAGTAATTAAGAGTTTCTATGCTTTGGATGATCTAGTACAGATCTGCCCAAACTCTATCTACATGACGTCCTATCTTGGGTAGAGCTCTGTGCTCTAGGCTAGGGTTCCAGACATTATTATTGTTCCAGAAGGAGTCAATTAAACACAGACTGTCAAGATAATCACAGACCATTTTAATGAGTCCCAATTACATTCACTGTATGTACCTTTATTGAGTGGATACTCTAACAATCAAGCACAGACCAATGTTGAACAAGTCTTTGCTAGAATTTCTTAAAATCATTGACATCATTTTTATGCAGTGTAGTGGCCCCATCCTATGAACTGAAACTAACTGCAATAAACAGCCCACCTCAGACAGAAGTTCTTTAAATTGGACCATACACACAGGAATACTGTGCTAGATTGTCCCTACTCTGTTGACAGTAGCTCTCCTCAGCAAACTGCCCCAATACAGAAGAGTTCTCTGCACCAGACTGGCCAGTGAAAAGAGGCACCTTAAATCTGCTAGCTTTTCAAACAAATATTTGTGCTCTAAGAACAATACACATCTTCAGCTAGGAGTGCATAGACTGTGTAGGTCTACATGTCCAAGTGTCGATAAAAGAACATTTTCTTGAAACTGTAAAGGATCCATTGTGTACCTGATTGCTTAGACATGGTCAGCAACCATGGAGAAAGGTTCTTTCTAGACTCCTCTCTGAGGACTCCTCTCAGAGGTGACAACTGTGCCCCAGAATGATTGGATGGACCCTTTGAACTTGGAGAATATGCTGATTTTGAATTGAAGTGGTACAGAGCCTGATCATGGATGTATAAGTTGGTGCTTCCCTCAAGTTAGTTAAACACTTTCTGGAGAGACACCTGCATGCACCCTGCTACTGTTGCTGCTTCCAGACCTCTAATCTTGACTCTGTGGAATCTCTAAGCCAGCCCAAGGAGTCCACAGACGCAGACACAGCACTTTGAGGTCCAATCTGTCCTCGCTGCCCAAGAAACTTGTGTAGCCTGAGAGGAGTCCTTTGTATCTTTGGGCTCCAATCCTTTTTTGGGTTAGATACAGGTCTGACCTGACATCTTCATACATGGTCTCCCTTGGGTGTGGAACAACTGACAATGAGCCGCTAGGGCACCTAAGTAGAAAGTTATTCCCATTTTGGGTGACCTTCACCACTGCCCTTAAACCTAGGCTAATATTCCTGGAACCTGAAAATGCACTCTTCAAATTTGAAAACACGGGTCCCTTTTTGCAAGTTACTAGGTAAACTCAATGTCAATTGACAAAGAGTTTGTTCTCTACTGTTTTAGATATTCATGAACACTAGGATAATCAATAGTGAACGTTAATACTTGAAACAAAGAAACTTCATTATGGCGGAAGGATGTCAAATTCTCCATTTTGCAGTGTATTGATCGAGGGGATGTGTGAGCGCGATCATTTGTTTGTGAACATTACTTCGCACATTTTGAGGTGCAGTGACTGCCTTGTTGTGGCATTGTGCTTTTTGTTGCCAAACTTTACCAAGTTCATCATCTAGTGATTGTGATCAATGTATAGAGTGCATAGCCAGGGGGCCTGTTTTTACTTCTAGGCCTTGACTGCTCATCTATGTTTACCCGTAGAGTGGAGGCTTTATGAGGTTTACTTTCTGGCACAGACCATTTTCTGAGTCCTTGGCCCCACTAGCTGCGAGCCCCAGTAAAAAAGCCAGACAGAGTCTCAAAAAGGTGCACGCACAGATACCATTTAAACTGAATCTGTTCAAACTGTTATATTCTACCTCATTTTTCTTAGCAGGCTTCAATCAGTAACCAGTGAAACAGTATCAAGAAGCAACACAGTTTGAAAATACTTAAATTATACATCACTGTCATGGAATACAAAAATATAATATTTCTTTGTATGGATTTAAGATCTTATTTTATTATGTATTAACATAAAAAATAAAATACTAACATCTTATGATGACTCGTCATCACAGTCAATAGGGCCAGATGCATAAAAGCTTGCTCTGCATTGCATTTTCAGAGCATCAAATGTCCGCTCTGTGATTTGCAAAGGCGTATTTAGGAGCCAACTCTTTAATTAGGTTCACAAAGTCTGTTTTTTCCATGCATGCTCTGCACACCTCTCCCCAGCTGTCCAGGATCTTTTTCAGCTCCAGTACTCTCAGCTTGGAAAGATCTGTTGATTTTAAATCCAGCACCTTCTCTGTAATAATGAAAAAGAAACATAACGATGCATCAAACCTGAAGCTGAACACATTTCTGATTGCACTTCATGGGCTTTCAGAGCCAGCATGGGCCTAGAAACAAGCAATCTCACCGAGCACATGCAAACAAAGGACCCCTCACCTTAGATAAGCGAAGGTGGAACAATGCCCACATATAACCTCCCTATGGTGGCCTTACCTAAATTCCATTTTCTCTGAACAGCAAATGTGCAAAAATCAATTCATGTAAAAGTGATAATTTTGAGTGAGGTAACACAGATAATTTTTCCATCATAATTAAAAGGTGGCAGTCTAGGTTGTCTCCAGTGGTTAGCCACATGGGATAGAGTTGTTGTTCAGACTGGCAATAGTAATATATTTTAGGTCCTGTTGCCTTTACAATCTCAGTTCCAGATGGAGTTCTCACAGGCATAAGGAATCAAACAATGAGTAGGTATGTTTGGTATCTAAATATTAGTGTCAAGTAAACTAGTACATAAATAAGGAACTATGTAGGCCTTCTTTGCCCATTCGCTAGGTTCTAAACCTGTTAATGAATAGAACAAGAGAACAGACTTACACAAAAGAAAATATTTCCTGAACAAATAATTCCCTGATTATCTAAAACATTTCTATCATCTTTTTTCTTTTGTGATTGTGGTACAATCATATGGGGGGAGGGGCAAACACCACTTCATTTTTTATGCTATATTTGCAAAAAATATATTACTAAAACAGATAGTTAAGTTATGTTTAGCTCTCACTGAGAGCCATTAGTGCGAATGGTTCACTGACAGAATATCAAGGCCACTAACATCGACCTACAAAATTATCGACACAAAAATATCGACCACAAAAATATCAACATTCTATACCTATACTGTAAATGAAAAAAATATCGGAACCAAAATATCGATGTAGCTAATATAGTTGTCAAAAATATTGCTTTTTATATATAAAAACATAATTAATAAACATTAAATATATTTAAAAGTAAAAGTAATAAAGTAAAAAATACATGTATTTTATTAATGTAAGAATTATTTAAAAAAAATAACATACATATATATTAATATATACATTTAATTATATATATTTAATTCTAAAATATTATGAAAGTAATAATTTTAATGTACATGATAATTTTTTTTAAATATAACAATATAACAAAATATATATATATAAGTTCCCGTATTGCCCTCGACAATCCTGCCCCAATGGCCATTATGATCTAAAAATCACATAATTTGAAACAATGTTGCCCCTATTGTGCGCTTGCATTATAAATCAACACCTTAACATTTTTACACAGCAATCCAGCCCCAGTGGGCATTGTGTTATACAAACAACATCATTTGTAAAAATGCATTTATATATATATATATGACACAAAATTCATTATCATAATGACATATTTACCCAACAATCCCGCCCTAGTGGGCATTGTATTCTAAAGACAACATCTTTTATAAAAAATTACATTTGTACACATATGTCTCAGTGTACATTATTAGTCTGTTTCCTCTGCATACTGTTTCAAGCAGCACGTTTCGCCTCCATGAATGCGTTCTTTCCTCTCCTAATCATGTGGTGATGTAACCTTTCTCACTGTTATAATTGTGATATTCCTCTCACTTTTTGTGCTTTCCCCTGTATACATGTACAAAACAAAGAAAAATTTATGAATTTTCTAAAAAGTCTCATTGCAAATTTTATACGAAAAAAGGTTTATCCACAAAGTTAAAACTGTTTAAAATTTCCATTCAATTTAAAAAAAAAGACCGGAGAAAGCCTATACAGAATTCCCCCTATGGGCTCACAATAGGAGGTGACTTCCAAATATATTGACAATTATTATTATTATTATTATTATTGATATATTACCCAAGACCCTTTGTGACAGCTCTACCAGCACACCTCAAGGACACACCACAGTTTTTAACAATGATTGATGGGTTAACATGGGAAGAGGATTACATGTTAATCACATTAGATGTGACCAGCCTCTATACGTGCATCAGACATGACCTGGGGATCAAGGCCATAAGACATTTTTTACGGGATAGGCCAATGTCATTATTACTCCATACTGAGATGCTGATTGAAATGGTGTGGTACTGTTTAACGAATAATTTTTTCATTTTTTGACCAAAAGATATATAAGCAGACACAGGGCACAGCGATGGGCACCTGCTTGGCCCCCAGCTATGCAAATCTTGTCATGCGCTGGTGGGAGGAGCAGGTGTCCAGTCGCTGGGAGACCCAAAGTGAGCAAATTGTGATGTGGACTAGATTCATTGATGATATTTTTTTAATTTGTAAAGGCAATGAAGAATGAGCAGTAGCCTTTATGTCATCACTTAACAAGAATGATATGAATCTATACTTCACATCGCATATGAGTAAAGAGAAGATTGTACTTTTGGATGTGGAGGTCATACTTCAGGGAAACCAGTTGGTGACCAAGTTACACAGGAAGGAAACTGCTGGTAACAGCCTTCTAAATGCTGCCAGCGCACACCCATCTAGTTTAATCCACAGCATCCCCTACGGAGAGTTGGTGAGGGCCAAGAGAAACTGTAGCACAGAAAGATAATATGAGGAGGAGAGGTTGGTGATGAGCAAAAGATTTGCAGAACGTGGCTATAGCAAGAAATTAATCAGACAAGCTCTAGCAAAGGCTGATAAGGTGCAAAGATTTGATTTATTGCATCCCAAACCAAAGGAAAGTGTAGAAACTGATAGGTCAGATTCATAATGACTTTTTCAAATCAGGCATTTAGGATTAGAACAATCTTTAATCGGAATTGGCACATCCTAAAAACAGATTCTATATTTGAAAAATATGTACATGAGTCCCCCAAATCACTTTTAGAAAAAGCAGATCCTTAAAGGACGATCTAAGCTGTAACCTAGTAACTTGGTGTGGGGGGACCGATTAGAAGAACTGGGGGTTTTGCGTGTTGTATGCACTGCAAAGCTTGTGTCAACAGTACTAATTGCACTAAAATCAAGGTCCCAAACAGTGGGAGAGAATTTATGATCAATGGGAGCTTTGATTGTAATACAGAGTTTTGCATTTATTGCCTAATCTGTCCCTGTGGTAAATACTACATAGGGAGCACCATACATAGAGCAAAAAAGAGGGTGCTGGAGCTTCAACGAGCTATAAGGCGTAATGATGAACATTACCCGGTAGCACGTCATTTTAAGGAACTACATGGACAGAATGAGAAATTACTGACCTTTGTGGATCTAGATGCAGTTAAACCGCAGGAAAGGGGAGGTGATAGAGAACGCCAGTTGAGAATCCTGGAGTCTAAATATATAATTGATTTTGAAACATTAACGCCTATTGGTCTGAATTCTAGTGAAGAAATGGCTATACATCTAGGGTAGAAAGAACTTATCTCGATTATTGGTAATATAGTCAATTCAGCATACCGAAGGGGATTGAATATAGTTAAAGTCAGTAGGCACCATCGTCTGGGGAATGATAGGGGGAATTCTGTATAGGCTTTCTCCTGTCTTTTTTTAATTGAATGGAAATTTTAAAAAATTTAACTTTGTGGATAAACCTTTTTTCATATACAATTTGCAATGATGTTTTTTAGAAAATTCATAAATTTCTTTTTCTTTTTTCTTTGTTTTGTACATGTACACAGGGGAAAGCACAAAACAGTGAGAGGACTATCACAATTATAACAGTGAGAAAGGTTACATCATGACATGATTAGGAGAGGAAAGAACGCAATCATGGAGGCGAAACGTGCTGCTTGAAACAGTATGCAGAGGAAACAGACTGATAATGAACACTGAGACATACATGTACAAATGTAATTTTTATACAAGATGTTGTCTTTAGAATACAATGCCCACTAGGGTGGGATTGTTGGGTAAATATGTCATTATGATAATGAATTTTGTGTCATATATATATATATATATAAATGCATTTTCACAAATGATGTTGTTTGTATAACACAATGCCCACTGGGGCTGGATTGTTCTGTAAAAATGTCAAGGTGTTGATTTATAATGCAAGCGCACAATATGGGCCAACATTGGTTCAAATTATGTGATTTTTAGATCATAATGCCCATTGGGGCAGGATTGTCGAGGGCAATACGTGAACTTATGCGTTGGGTGTAAAATATAGGCCAACATTGGCTGAAGTAAACACAGAATGTATTGCTTATATCTGTTTACTATTTCCGCTGTATAGATGAAATATTGAAAGGATGATTCAATTTAATTCAATTTATAATAATTTTTAAAGTATTATTTATTATATGTTCAGCAGGGGAAAGCTCATGATTATATGCTTAAGACATTTCAAAATGGCGCAGATACACCTGCTCGCCTTGATCTCCTATGCTGTGTTTGTCCTCTCTCACTGTTAATCGCGCTGTGCACGCTGTGTGTGTATGTAATCAGAAGCATTGTTACGCAAGCCATACCGTGAACAAGCCGAAAGGCGAAACGAGTTGGTAGGGGCATTTATCTGCGAATAAAATAATCAAGCATCCTGGTGAGTCCTGGTATTTTCTTTGAGAAAGGAAATCTGTTTTGGAATACTGTGGAGCACCGGAGTCCGTCCAGGACCGCCGCAAGTATAAGCCCCGAACTTCCGGACTTTGTATGTTTTATATATATATATATATACATATATATATACCAAACAGCATTCACATTTTTGAAAAAAAAAACAATTTAATTATAAATAACATTACCCAGCTGGGTCAGGTGGCTTTGTGGACTAATGCATCCACTGCAGGGGCCTGTGTTCGACCTCATGGTCACAGGTTCAAATCCCGGCGGGTCCAGTCAGCCTTTCATCCATTTGAGGTCGATAAAATGAGTACCATTGAGTTGGGTAACAATAAACATCTGTTATTCAGCGCCTTGAGACCCATGGGTGATAAGTGCGCTTTACAAATACAAGTGTTATGTTATGTTAACTAGACAAAAACATAATATAAATGTAATTAATAAAAACTAAACTATAAAATTCCACAAATAAAACATATAGGGGCCGAATCCGATCTCGGCCGGTAGGGCTCTGAATTGGATTCGGCTTTACCGGATCCGATTCGGAGCCCTGTTTCCCGACCGATTCGTACGTGCGTCCGGGCGAGCGAGTACGATGCGAAATCTACGACCGACTCGTTCGCAAGACCCAACCGCACCGACCGACTCGTTCGCGAAAGCCGACCGCTCCGACCGACTCGCACGGACACGCCTCGCACCGCGCAATGGAGACGTTCCCCGGCCGGGTAAGTACGATGCGCGCCTCGAGCAGTCCGACCGACTCGCGCCGTCCGGCTCAAAAGAGCAGTCTGAGCCGCACTTTGGGGGTCCGTGTCGGACCCCCCTGTACGCCTAGCCGCGCGAGTCGCACACAGGGGGGACCCATGGGTCCCCCCTACCTGTGCATGTACGGCGCGACCCGCTTCGACGCGTACCCGCTGTAGGGGGCGCCCTTGTTCGCCTCGCACCCATTGAGTCAATGGGAGCCCTCGTACGCGTTGTACGACCGGCTCCCATTGACTTCAATGGGAGTCCAACCGAATCGAGTCCGATAGCATACGAACGCATCGTACTCGTTCGGTCGGACTGCTAGGGTCCGATTCGGTCGGAAATCTCTCCGGGTCCGGCTCGATCGGAGAGATTTCCGGCCCGAATCGGAATCGGCCCCATAGTATAGCAACTCCAATTTATAAAACAGTACAAAAAAAATTAAAGTCAAGAAAAGTACAAATTACTATTCCCAGTACAATAAATACAATAGTAGGTCAAGCGTTGAATTACACATGGGTAAAATGTACTATTCCCACTCCACTAAGTGCAACAGTACGGAAAGTGTTGGATTGGGGAGGGGTAAAATTTACTATTCCCACTCCAGTCAGTGCAACAGTAGGGAAACTGTTGGAGAGGGTTTAAAGTTACTATTCCCACTCCAGACATAACAACAGTAGGAAAAGTGTTGGATGGCGGAGGGCTAAAATGTACTATTCCAACTCCACTAAGTGCAACAGTACGGAAAGTGCTGGATTGCGGAGGGGTTAAAGTTACTATTCCCACTCCAGACATAATAGTAGGAAAAGTGTTGGATGGCAGAGGGGTAAAATGTACTACTCCTACTCCAGTCACTCTTTGCAACATTACATACACAGTACTTCATTTAAAAAAAAAAAAAAAAAATTAAAACATTAAATAGGATTTTTAACAATTAAATGGAAAAATTATATATATAATTTTATTTAAAAAATAAACAAAATTACATATTTAGTACAATCTTTAATACATGTTATACATTAATACAAATATTATAATTATAATTAAAATACCAAACTATGGGGTCATTAGGATAGCGGGCGGATCGCCACCACCCGTATGGCGGTGGCGATCCGCCCGCTATTTCCCACCGCCCGCCTCACATTTCCCCACCGCCATATTAGTATGGCGGTGGGGACCCAGGCGGACGACAAGACCGTCCGCCGGTTTTCCGCCGGTCGACCAGGCGGAAAAGGGGCTGGATATGGTGGCGGTGTCTGCTAGACACCGCCATCCATATTATCATGGGCAGCGGTGCAGGGCTTTCCATGACGGAGACCCTGCCATGGAAAACCAGGCAGAGTTTGCTTTCGGGGGCCCGTTGCGGGCCCCCAGGGTATTGGGGGGGTGGGGGGTGCACATGGGGGGTACCTATGGTACCCCCCTGCATTGTCATGGACATGGTGGCAGGCACCTCGCGGTGCCTGTCACCTTGTGCATGACAATGCACACAGTGCATTCCCAGCATTGTGGCGGGCGGTCCCAGCACCGCTAGGGTGGCGGGCGGACGAAAGTCCGCCCGCCATCCTAATGACCCCCTATATTCCTAACATAATAACAACAAATAAATACAATATTTTTTAAATAAAAAAGCACAACACAATCAACATATAACATATTGAGAAACACAATTTTCCAAAATATTTAAATATTTTTAAACAATGTATTACTTAAGTAACTTCCTACACTATAACTACACAAACTGCACAACACATACCTAAAATATATTTATTAAATTATAATATTTACACATTTTACATAAATATGTATCAATTAAAATATTAATAATAATTACTAAATAGTAAATTATATTTATTTTCCTTCCCACCCTTTCTCCTTAGAAAACAAACAACCTGCACCTAATATATATATTTACAAAAATGTTAACTACATAATTTACATGATTATCGATTAAACAATTAATAATAATTAACTAATAAATTATTATATTTAACTCCCCACCCTTTACCCCTACAAATACAACTGACACCTAATATATAACACAAACAATATCTTTATTACACAATTTATCAAATTAATTAACAAATATATAATTTATGCATTAACATTAATTAAATACTAGAATTAATTTCCTGCACACCCTTAACCCTTACAAAAACAGCAAACTATTCAAAAATAGAAAATTAGTACGCAACTTAATAATGATCAATTAAATAAATATTTTTAATTACAAATGAATTATTAATTAATTTACATCCCACCCTTCACACCAACCAAACCCAAAACCCACACCTAAAACTTAAATTAAAAAAGATAATAATTATACAATTAACATAAATAATTATCTATTAAATAATTAATATTAATTAAAAATATATTACTTCTAATTAATTTACTTACCACCCTATAAACCCCACAAACCGATATGGTACTAAAATGACAAAAAACGATTTAAAAAGTACTAAAATCCACAAACTATATTAAAAACATTAACAATATTTATACAAACAATTTATAAAATCCATAAAAGTAGAATATATAGTAAAATACAAAAAAATAATTAAAAATCTATATTATTAACAACAATATTTTTAACATCGATATTAACAACATGGATATTTTTGTAATCGATATTTCTAACTTCGATATTACTTACCTTAAAATCAATATTCTTGTCAACAATATTCTTGCTGAATATATTTCTGCCGGACGAGATTTCCAGCTCGATATTTCTGTAGGTCATTATTAAAATTTCGATATTTGTCTGAATACCGCGTGAATGTCACATTCTAAATATGATAATTCACTTCTGCAACATAGCAATGGTGGGTTTCAGATCTCATAACTCACTGTTACTATGCAAAACAGAAATCCCAGGCTGCTCCTGCTGGGGTCTGTGAGAAACTGTCAGAGTAACAATGGAATGCAGGGAGCACAGATCCTGAAGGAGAGAGAAGGGAAGGCAGAGAGAGTGGTGGAGGTAGTAGACAGGAGGTCACATATTTAATTTACAACAGGGATGAGAGGCCTTGTTATGTTTGGCTCCCCCATTACCCCTCCGCCCCTCTGTAGCAGTTGAAAGCAGGGGTAGATGACTTGGAGGCCATACATAACCTAAAATATTAGATGGGTAAAAATACCGAATTACGGGCATGTTTTTCACCTCGGGTGCTCAGTGACATAATAGACAACTCACAATGTACTCTTGTTGTTTATATCATGTGACCCAGAAACTCTCAGGGAAAAACATACCCATAATTCACTGTTCCCCATCTATAATTCTATATGTAATAAGCACAAATAATTCACCTAGGAACGTGCATATATCAATATTTATAATAGAATCTCCACACTTCAGGGCTAGGATTTTTACGTTAAAAATGTTAGCATATGAAACTGCGTTGCTGCAACTTAATAAAAGCCTGATAAATGCCAAGGAACTAAGGTAAACAACCGGCAAGAGGTCAAGAAATTATGAATTACAGCCCAGGCTCGTGGAGTTTGCCGTATTCGTCCTTCCCTGGTGGGATCAGTCTATTCCAGGTGGGATCAGGCTCCTGTCAGAAGCTTTTTGTACTAGTTATTTGCGAATTTCAATATGAATTTTAATGCTTACATTTTTATTTAGATAGCATCATTACTAAATAATGGTATCTCGATACAGCACAACAATAAATGCTACAAATACAACAAATAACGAAGCATAAATTTCATATAGGCTACTGATTAATTATCAACGGGCTTTATTGCTAATGGAAAGTGGATGAAATGACAGTCTGTCTTGCTTAAGTCCTCAATTACTGCATCAAATCTCACTGTGAACCCATGTGCCCCAAGAAAGTTTAGTTGACTGAAAAGGCTCTGAAGAAGAAAGTGATGGAATCGACCATCCTCTTTCTTAGTCCCCTTGACACATGAAGGACAATCGGTGTGAATGTTCTATAAAAGTGGCAGCAGCAAAAGATAAATTGGCCCAGATAAATTGGTGGGATCATGAGGAATTCTGTGCAGAGATTTCAGGCAGTTAGAATTACTGTTTACGGCCCACTTCTCCGCACAGAATTACTGCTATTACAAGTTAAACTCCTAAGAATGAGGATTCATTTCATGGACCCAGGTTTACAGGGCAAAATTCTGCACACAATTTTATATTCTGAGTGGTTTAACACACACATTTACCCAGCAGCGGCCGGTGCAGGTAAGCGTGCAGGGTGGGAGGGGGGTGAAGTCGACAGACGACTGAATAGGGAAAATTAAATAAATAAATAAATCTTATTCCGTCGTCTGTCGACATACCTCCACCCCGCCCTACCGCGCTTACCTGCACTGGCCGCTGCTGCATTTACCACCTGCTCTGCTTTGAGCAAGTGGCAAATATGTGTAAGACTCCTGGGCGGTGCAACGGGAGGGACCTGGTGAGAATGGAAGAGAGATGGGCTGGAACAAATAGGGTGGAAACCGACTCACAACGGAGAGTATATGGGTCAGGGTTGTAATGCAGCCCTTTTTCAAAGAGATTTAACCCCCCAGATTTTCTGGCTGATAAATTTGAGTCCAGTGTTCTAGCACCTAGGAAGATACAGGTGCAGGTAAACCATGAGAAAGATAACTGTGAAGAGCTGAATTCCACACGGGAATTGTCATATTAAGAGCACGGCTGTCCTCCTCAGCAATATCAGTATCTTAGTGTTAAGAGTTCTGAGCATAGAGGGTGAACTTCCTGGCGGAACCATAAGGAGGCTATAGGTGCATAACATTTTCAAGTACAAAATTCTGTTGAAGGTGTACTTTGATAGATAGGAGCTCATATGAAGATCTTTTACATCTATGGCATATCAAGATATTCATCATGCTTTTCTGTTCTGCCTTGCCCAAAGTCAATCAATCAATCAGTCTGTATTTGTATAGCGCTACTAATCACCTGTGAAGATATCCAGGTGCTGGGTTGCAGGACTCAGTCGAATAGCCAGGTCTTGAGTCTCTTCTTGAATTCTGCTAGCGAGGGTTGTCGTGACCTGAAGAAGAGGGCACTAGGACCCTGCACCCTACGATGGGGAGGGGACAGGAACCGGACACCAATTCCGGTCAGGGAGTGGGGAGGGCAGTCTAAGAAGGCGAGGGCAAGGAAATGGACGTGCATGTGGGCACCAAGGAGAAGAAACCAATAAAGAATACAAGCTGACCTACCTGTCTCCGCGCGTTCTTGTGTGGCGACACAACAACTGGCGACGAAGAGGTGGGATCTGGAATCGCCACCAGAAGCGCGTGTTCAAACGACCAAACGGAACCAGGAGCCCACCCTGGTCCGCCGACTGCCGAAACAAAGATACGCGATGTCGGGAGTCCACCCCGGTCGCAAGAAACGGAGCCAGGAGCCTACCCTGGTCCGCCGGCCCCCAGACGAGAAAACGCAAAATCGGGAGCCCACCCGATCGCGAGTAAAGCGAAGCCAGGAGTCCACCCTGGTCCGCATGCGGAGAATAGAGCAACATCGGGAGCCCACCCGGGCCGCATCGAGTGAAGAAGGTGAGGAGAAGGGGAGCGGTGCACCCGACCGTGACTGCAGCCGCCCGCTGACTAAAGAGATAGCCCCGAGCCTCCCGCGTAGATTTCAAGCTGAAATCTCACGAGAACTTGGCGGCCATCTTGGAGTCAGGCGGGAGAACCAATCACAGGCTGGAAAAGGCCCGGCGGCCATCTTGGAGTCAGGCAATAGAAGAGATAGGGAATCTCACTGAGCAGAAATCTTGGTGGCCATTTTGGAGTCAGGCGGGAGAGCCAATAAGGAGCTGGAGAAGGCCAGGCGGCCATTTTGAAGTCAGGCAACACTAAAAAAAAGAAGGCCCAAAAGAAGCAAAAAAGGGAGAAACAAAAGGAAATTACAACAAAGAAAGGTGAATGAAAGAAAATAAAGTAGAAATAAAAAGAAATTACAACAAATAAAGGTGAAACAAAGGAAATAAAGTGCAGCAAAAGAAGAAAACTGCACACAGAGTAAGGAGAAGAGAAGAAGGTCTGCACCACAACAAAATGACAGAAGGCGTAAACGACAAGAATAGCGCAACCGCAATTTTCTGCAGACCACTACCGTTCAGCTTGTCAGAACCACAAACAGGCACTCGGTGGGAAAGATGGATAAGACAATTCGAACGATACATGCGTGCCACATGCAAGGCGTACACAGATGAGCAAAACATAGACTTGTTCCTAAACTTCGTAGGTGATGAGGTTGAGGACCTGTTAATAACATTTCCCCGAGATCAGACCACAACATACAAGGGACTGATAAAGTGTCTCACAGACAAATTTGACCCACAAAGAAATGTGGATTTTGAGAGGTACACGTTCAATACCACGTGTCAACTAGCAGAGGAGTCCCTCGACGACTTTGCAACCAGACTACGTAAACTAGTCACCTATTGCGAATTCGACAAGTTTGACAACGAGCAGGCCATACGACTGCGCATCATTGAAGGCTGTCAGTCAGTGGAGTTCCGCACACGAATTCTGAAGGAACCGTCCTCAATAGAAAAAATACTGACCATGGCCCGAGCAGAGGCCAGAGCCACAACACATGCCAGACAAATGGAAATTAGGAAGGCAAGAAGAGTGGAACAAGCAAACCACGTAACTGGAAACGTCAAGAAACGAGACAATACACAGCCACCACGGAAAAAGCAAGAAAGAACATGCTATCGATGCAGACTTGAATTTCCACATGCAGGCGCCTGCCCGGCAATGGGCCACAAATGGCGGAAATGCAACAGAGAAAACCACTTCGCGAGCGCCTGCATGAGTGGACAGTTCAAAAGTGAGCGAGGGAGACCAGCAAGACCACGGACAGTGACAAGCAGATACGCACGGCACATAGAAACACAGAATTGCAGTCCCTCAGCTGAATCGGATGGAGTAAACATGCCAGAGGCTGCGGAACGACTGTATCTGATGTCAGATGCACCAACGGAAGATCGCACGCCAGAACACATTTATCTCATAGAAAAACACCAGATAAAGAAAAAAGCGACGGTGAACATTGAGGTAGGAAGCCACAGCACAAGCTTCGTACTAGACAGTGGAGCTACATGCAACATCATGTGCATGTCAGAATATGAGAAGATGAGAGTGAAACCGCCACTATCACCGTCCACTGTTGATGTATTCACCTGGCGCTCGAGAAAACCAGTGGTGAACATGGGGAAGTTCACAGAGACACTGAAATACAAAGAAAGGTCGGTCAAAGAGGAAATACATGTACTACGAGGAGACATTCCAGCACCCTGTCTGCTAAGCAACATCACCGCACAGGTGATGGGTCTCCTAGCAATGACCTACAACATGTCAGAAAGACAGAACATTCTGACGGAACATCCAGCCATACTACAAGGGCTGGGCAAACTAAAGGAAAAGCAAATAACACTACATATCAATGAAGCAGTCAAACCTGTGGCTCAGCATCACCGAAGAGTGCCCATACATCTACAACCACAGGTGGAAGAAGAAATACAAAGCTTGCTGGCGCAAGACATCATAGAGCCAGCCGAAGGACCGACCCCATGGGTATCTCCAATAGTAGCAGTACCAAAGAAGAACACATCAAAGGTTCGCATATGCGTTGACATGAGAATACCAAACACGGCAATCGAGAGGGAAAGACACCCATGGCCTCACCTCAATGACATGATCAGCTGTCTCACTGGCGCATGCAGATTTTCAAAGCTAGATCTGTGCAAAGGATACCATCAACTGGAGCTTGATCCGCAATCACAGTAAATCACAACATTCTCCACCCACATGGGTCTTTTTCGCTACAAGCGACTCAGCTTTGGAATATCAGCAGCAGCAGAGATATTTCAAGAGATCATAAGGCAAGTAATAAGGCCGGTGAAGAACAGTTTGAATTACAGTGATGACATCCTGGTGTTCGGCCGCTCAGATGAGGAGCACGACAAAGCTCTACGTGAGGTCTGCAACCACCGCAAGATCACCGACATACACAACAGCTTCGACGCACAAACAACGCACCCTACCGCCGAACCAATGCCCGCCACCACCACCCTCTGCAACTGGACCCCGATCAACACCGAAGACACCACCCGCACGATGAACTCCATCCACTCCGGATCACCAACCGACCCCTGCCCACACCACGTCTTCAACAAAGCCGACGCCACCATCGCACCCCATCTCCGGGACATCATCAACTCCTCCTTCCACACCGCCACCTTCCCGGAGAGCTGGAAGCACGCCGAGCTTACCGCCCTCCTGAAGAAACCAACGGCGGACCCCACCGACCTCAAGAACTACCGCCCCATCTCGCTCCTTCCGTTTCCGGCCAAAGTCATCGAGAAGACCGTCAACAGACAGCTTGCCGCCTTCCTCGAGACGAATGGATCCCTCGACCCCTCGCAGTCCGGGTTTCGGGCCAACCACAGCACCGAGACCGCCCTTATCGCAGCCACCGACGACATCAGAACCCTAACCGACAACGGGGAAACAGCTGCCCTCATCCTCCTGGACCTCTCCGCGGCGTTCGACACCGTCTGCCACCGCACCCTAGTGAAGCGCCTCAGCAACATCGGAATCCGAGAGAAAGCACTGGAATGGATCATCTCGTTCCTCGCCGGAAGAACCCAGAGAGTCCGCCTCTCCCGTTCAGATCCGAAGCCACCGAAGTCATCTGCGGCGTTCCACAAGGATCCTCACTCAGCCCGACCCTCTTCAACGTCTACATGAGCCCCCTCGCAGCCATCGCACGCCGACACAACCTCAACATCATCTCCTACGCCGACGACACCCAGCTGATCCTCTCCCTCACCAACGACCCCACCACCGCCAGAGCCAACCTGCACGACGGGATGAGAGACGTCGCCGACTGGATGAGGAACAGCCGCCTTAAACTGAACTCAGACAAGACGGAAGTCCTCATCCTGGGCTCATCACCCTCCGCCTGGGACGACTCCTGGTGGCCCCCGGCCCTGGGCACCGCACCCAAGCCAACGGACCACGCACGCAACCTGGGCTTCATCCTGGACTCCTCCCTATCGATGACCAGACAAGTCAACGCCGTCTCATCTTCATGCTTCAACACCCTGCGCATGCTCCGCAAGATCTTCAGATGGATCCCCACTGAAACCAGGAAGACCGTCACCCAGGCACTCGTCACCAGCCGACTGGACTATGGGAACACCCTCTACGCCGGAACCACAGCCAAACTTCAAAAGAGACTCCAGCGCATCCAGAACGCCTCCGCACGACTCATCCTGGACATCCCCCGACACAGCCACATCACCGTACACCTGAAAGACCTGCACTGGCTCCCCGTCAGCAAGAGAATCACGTTCAGACTCCTCACCCACGCACACAAGGCCCTCCACGACCTGGGCCCAAAGTACCTCAACGACCGCATGTCCTTCTACACGCCCACACGCCAGCTACGATCAACCAGCCACGCCCTCGCCACCGTACCACGCATCCGCAGAACCACCGCCGGAGGAAGATCCTTCTCCTACCTGGCGGCCAAGACCTGGAACTCCCTCCCCACTCACCTTCGGCGAACCCAGGACCATCTCGCCTTCAGGAAGCAGCTCAAGACCTGGCTGTTCGAGCAGTAACTTACCCCCTCCCCCAGCGCCTTGAGACCCTCCCGGGTGAGTAGCGCGCTCTATAAATGCCGTGATTGATTGATTGATTGAGTTGGAACAGGCAGGCCTGACTTTAAATGAAGACAAGTGCGAACTGGGAAAAAAGGAACTAGTATTCTTTGGACACATCTTTTAAAAAAAAAGAATGAGGCCAGACCCCAGCAAAGTAGAGACACTGGAAAAAGCAAGGCCTCCAACAGAAGTAGCAGAAGTGAGGTCATTCCTTGGTTTAGCAAGCCACTGTGCTCGCTACATAAAAGACTTTGCCACAGTGAGCACACCGCTTCAGGACCTAATAAAGCAGGGTCAGAAATTTCTCTGGACACAGGAATGTGGTAGGGCATTTGAGGCCATCAGACACGCAGTAATGGCTGTAGATCATCTTGCTTATTTTGACCCATCGCTATGCACTGAGCTCACTGTTGACGCCAGCCCAGTAGGGTTAGGAGCAATCTTAGCACAACACATGCCTGGAAGAGACTCGCCCAGGCAAATTGTCGCATATGCGAGCAAGAGTTTATCTGACATTGAAAGGGCATACTCCCAGCCAGAGAAGGAAAGTCTAGCAGTGGTATGGGCGTGTGAACACTACCACATGTTCATTTACGGAAAACCGTTCACCATTGTAACAGACCATCAGGCCCTAGTGACAATATATGGAAACTCGAACGCAAAGATACCACCACGCATTGAAAGATGGGGAATAAGACTGATGGACTATTATTTCAAGATTGTGCACAAGCCGGGAAAGGAACACTTGACCGGAATGCCTTCCGGTCAAGATGGCGACGTGAGCGGACGCTTCTCCAGCTCGGCTCCGCCAAAAGGGCCAAATATCCTGCCTCTAGCCACCGAAAAACCTGCCTGCGGCCCGTGAAATTTTGCGGGTCAAGCCCCGGGAGCCCAGCAAACCTTTGGTGCCCTCCGGAGAAAACCGCAGTCACAGGGAAGCGAGACAGTGCGGCTGAGACCCGGGCCCCGGGTTGCGCCCCTTCCCCCATCGGATCTCTGCTGTGGGTGCGCCCGGCCGAGGGCACCGGTCCAGCTGTGAGCGCTCCCCCGTCCTCACATCAAGCCCGCAGGATCGCGGGTGCAACGGAAGCATGACGAAGCGGGCGCGGCTCGGCCGAGTGCCCCACTGCCGCATAGACGCCACAACGGTCCTCCTGCGTTACTCCGGGATCGAGCCCACACACGGACCCAGGTAGGCTGCTTATGCCTAATTATCCCCGGAACCCCTCAGACAGTGTGCCTTATATTGGCAAAGGCACTCGGAGGTTAGATCTTCATCCGCAAGCACCCCCCCAACAGAGCAGGATCATTTGAACTGCCTCATAGTGGCCTGGAGCTCCATTCCTTGCAAAGCCGATATCATCAACACAGTGATTCTCATGAGTGCAGAGCCTGACCTTAAGATGGCGCCCGTGTTTTAGAACTTGGCGCATTTAATGAGTGATATGACCGTCTGCAACTATTTCTTGCTTGGCACTGATTATTGCTGATGCGGTGCCTGTTGATAATAAGGAGTGCTTCAGTATAAGGCCGACTTCATCCCCACGGCGATCTTTATTTGAGCAGTGACTGTCCCCAAAATGGCGCCCGTGACTCAGACCCAAAACAGTCCCCCGAGACCAGGCCTTTCATCGGGGACGGAGTCCGTGACTGGGAGGTACGTTAGACATTTGCAGCAGCTGCGCACCGTCCCTCTGTATACAAAACACCCCTCTGAGCGAGATGTCCCCTTACCAGTCACCACCAGGGTATTTCTCCTATGCCGCCGCCAGCGATCTCCACCTCCGTCCTCTGGGAGCTCTGAGACCCCGGTTCTTGGTGGAGGCAAGGAGGCTTTAACGGCAGCTGACCTCTGTTCGGGTAGCGACATCACTATTTGACCCTTGACCTGGGGGCGAGCAGGAGGATGAGGCGGGAGCTTCCCAGCAACACCGTAACCGGCGCTCTCGATGGAACTTTAACGATGCCTTCTGGGCGGAAACCTAACTGTCTGTACTTACCGCGGTGCCCGAGCAACCTTGACTGATGCCCGGTGGAGCTGTCCTATGCAGCTATAGAGGAGTTTGGCTCTGGTTCACCCCTCGGCCGTCACCTACCCAGCCGGACATCGGACATTGTTTTCCTCGCCTCCCTGTTGTGTTTCCTACCTGCTTCCCTTACCCCTGTTCATTCCCACTCTGCCTTCTCCCTCCGCATAAGACATGTGTAAGCGCTAATAACTCACATTATTGTGTAATCTCATGTTTTTTTCTCCTATGTCTATACTTGGCTTTGTAACTATGTAACCTGTAACTCGCTGATCCTCATGTAAAGCGCTCTGATATCTCCGGGTCTAGCCAACGCTATATAAAACTTTGCAAATAAAATTAAATTAAAAAAACACAACCCAGCTGACTACATGTCACGACATCCCCTACCGCAGGCACCAGAAAACACATCAATGGCAGAAGAATACCTAAATTTTGTGCTAAAGCAGAACACTCCTGCACCAATAACAATTGAAGAGCTGGAACAAGAGACAGCAAGGGATGCCACAATGCAAGCAGTCAAACTGATAACACGACAGCAAAGGTGGAGACACGTAAACACCAACAGCCCCATGGGAGAAGGAGTGAACAGGGAAGAAATGTTGGCATTCAAAAACATACAAGAGGAACTTTCGGAAACAGAAAGAGGAATCATACTAAGAGGAACAAGGATAGTAATGCCAAAAGCATTACGGCGGAAGACTGTAAACCTGGCACATGAGTCCCACAGAGGCATAGTAGCAGCAAAAAAGATGCTACGGGAAAGAGTATGGTACTCAGGCCTGGATCGACTGGTGGAGGACACCATCTTAAACTGTCACTTATGCCAAATAACAGGACGACCAGCAAAGCCAGAACAGCTACAGATGTCGCAGCTTCCAGGGGCAGTGTGGACAACATTGGCAGCTGACTTCTATGGGCCATTGGACACGGGCAACTACTTGCTAGTGGTCATTGATGAGTACTCCAGATTTCCCATAGTACGACACATCTTGTCAACATCAGCGACCGCAACGTTGCCGATTCTTGATGACATCTTTGCAGCCTGGGGCTCCCCACAAACAATGAAGACAGACAATGGGCCTCCTTTCTCAGGAGAGGAGTTTCGCAAGTTCATGGCCTACCTGGGCATTCACCACCGGAAAATAACACCCCTATGGCCACAAGCAAACGGCATGGTGGAAAGGTTCATGGGGAACATCAAGAAAGCAGTCCAAAGAGCAAAATTGGCGCAGATCTCCATAGGACACGCACTCTGTCCAATATTAAGAGACTACCGAAACACCCCTCACAGCTCCACAGGACGATGTCCAGCAGAACTGGTGCTAGGAAGGACAAGCAGGACAAGATTGCCCCAACTAGAGGAAAAAGGGCCACCAGAACACAATAGCATTGCAGTAAGAGATCAGGAAGCGAAAAACAAAATGAAACTATATGCGGACGCCAGGAGACATGCCACATCATCACACCTGAGACAAGGGGACTCAGTCTTGGTGCGCCAAAGACAATCAAGAAAATCAGACAGTCCGTTCTCAGACGAACCGCTGGCAATAATACATGTGAAGGGGCCAATGATAACAGCTGCATCGGGCCCGTATCGGATCACTAGAAATAGCTCCCACTTCAAGGGACTAAAAACACCGGATGAGGACGGAGGAGATACAGCATCAAAGAACAACGCAATACATGACAAAGAGGAAGATATGGACAGCATGGGAAAAGTGGCACACAACAGCGAGAGACAAGAAGAGGCAACAAACAATAGAACGGAAGGGTCACACCCAAGGAGAGTAAGCAGAAGGCCAAAAAGACTGATTGAGGAAATGTAATCGTCTCTCACTCTCTCACTCTCTCTCACTCTCTCACTCTCTCACTCTCTCACACACCACTTCCGGTCGGGGAGGGCATTCTAGGAAGGCGAGGGCAAGGAAGTCGACGTGCATGTGGGCACCAAGGAGAAGAAACCAATAAAGCATACAAGCTGACCTACCTGTCTCTGCACCTTCTTGTGTGGCGACACGACAAGGGTGATGTATGGAGATGGAGGGGAAGGCTGTTCATGGACTTGGCAGCGACGTAGGAGAAAGAACGGGCTTCGGCAAAGACGCACAATGTCTGTGCGAGGGCAGCAGAGTGAAAGTCTCTGGATGGTTGGTAGAAGTTCAGGCGGTTGTTGATGTATGCTGGTCCTAGGTCATGGAGGGCTTTGTAGGCGTGAGCCACTATCTTGAATTGGCATCTTTTCTGGACGGGGAGCCAGTGGAGGTTCCTGAGGTGTGGGGTGATATGGGTTCATATGGGCAGGTTGAGGACGAGTCTGGCTGCTGAGTTCTGTATCGTCTGCAGTCTCCTCATGAGTTCGGTGTTGGTTTCTGCGTACAGTGCGTTGCCGTAGTCCAGCTGGCTGGTCACTCCGGCTTCAGTGACGGTTTTCCTCATGCCGATGGACAGCCATTTGAAGATTCTTCGGAGCATGCGGAGAGCGTAGAAGCAAGCAGCGGAGACTGCATTGATCTGTCGCTTCATGGTGAGCTTTTTGTCCAGGAGGTTGCAGGCGTGGTCTGTTGGTGTGAGAGTGGGTCCGAGTTCGGTGGGCCACCAGGTGTTGTTCCAAGGAAAGGCGTTCTTGCCAGAGATCAGCACTTCGGTCTTGTCAGTGTTGAGCTTCAGACAGTTGGACTTCATCCAGCCGGTGATGTTTTTCATGCAGTTGTGAAAGTTGGTCTTCGTGGTGGTGGGGTCTGCTGAGAGCGAGAGGATGAGCTGGGTGTTGTCAGCATAGGATATGATGTTGATGTTGTGGCTTCTGACGATGTCGGCTAGAGGTATCATGTAGGTGTTTAAGAGGGTGGGGCTGAGGGATGAACCTTGAGGGACACCTCAGATGGTGCCCTTGGGTTCTGAAGTGAACGAAGGTAGGCGGATTCTCTGAATTCATCCAGGGAGGAATGATGCAATCCATCTGAGGGAACCCAATCCCAATGTGGTGCAGTCTCCTGATCAATGTGTGGTTGGATATGGTGTTGAACGCTGTGGACAGGTCGAGGATCAGGGCCGACAATTTTCCTCTGTCGAGGAGGGTGCGGAATTCATCAGTGGTGGCAATAAGGGTAGTCTCGGTGCTGTGGTTTGCACAGAAACCAGTTTGGGAGGCGTTGAGCAAGTTGTTTCTCTACAGGTGTTCGGTGAGCTGTTGGTTGATGGCCTTCTCAAGTACTTTGGCAGGGAAAGGGAGCAGCGAGATGAGGCGGTAGTTCTGGAGTTCGTTGGGGTCGGCAGAGGGTTTCTTGAGGAGAGGTCTGACTTCTGCGTATTTCCTTGTGTTGAGAAAGGTGGTGGGGCAATGGATGAGTTGAGGATGGTGGTGAGTTGGCGGCTGATGTCCTTGCCTCCGAGGTTGAAAAGGTGGTGGGGGCAGGGGTCCCAGGGTGCTCCTGAGTGATGGAGTTCATGAAGGCTGTGGTGTTCTGTGAGGTGAGCTGGTACCATGTAGTGGGTGGCGGATTGGGGAAGGCTTCTGTTGGAGTGAGGGGGATGTGGAGGATGTGGAGGTCACTGGGTTGGGGTTTGAAGTTCTTGTAGATGGTGGATATCTTGTTGTGGAAATGGTTCGGTTGAGCGTTGCAGAGTTATTTTGAGGGAGGAAACGTGTTCTCGGTGGCTGTAGGGCAGGAGAACTCTCTAACGATGCTGAACAGTTCCTTGGCGTGGTTGGTGCTTGCTTAGATACAGTTTGCTAGGGTGTCTTTTTTTCGCGTCTTTCAGTCATTGGTGGTATTTGTTGGGGGCTGATTTCAAGGTGGCTCAGTCAGTGTAGTCTCTGCTGGTGCGCCATCTTCTCTCCAGTTGTTTGCAGTTGCGTTTCATTGTCCTGAGTTCTGGTGTGTACCAGCTGGCTTGTTTGGTGGATCTGCGGGCCTTGGCTTGTTTGATGGGGGAACGCAGTCGGCGGCATTGGTGATCTAGGTGGTGAAGTTCTTGACTGCTTGTTCCAGGTTGGTTGCAGGGTCGGGCAGGGTGGTGTTGAGGACATCCATCAATCTGGCCCAGTGGGGGTCCTGCTGTGTGTGTGGGGTCGGTGACCCACTGGCATCCTTTGCCCTTGTAATTTGGCTGAAAATAGTTCCATAACTGATTGGATTTTATGAAATGTGTCCTCACAATATGACAATGCATTTAAAGACAACCTCAGTAGGGACTAAGCATGGCAGTGCTTGCATCTTTATGAAGGAGGGCTCTCTGAAAGATTCTTTACCACTCCTATAACTTGAAAGTGACTAATTGAATCCTGCAATGCAATTCCTGTTTCTACTTCTATTTCTCAGGGAATCCTGCGAAGTTTATCATATATGCATGCATGCATGTATGCATGCATGTACTCATATTTCTGTCGAAGAAACTAGTTGGGGAATGATGTAGTGCTGTACCCATAATTCTATAACAAGGACGGGCCCATAACAGGAAGCAATTCAAGATGGTGTACATTTGTATGGAAAGGGAAAGGGTTAAAGGGTTCTAATTGATGGACCTGAGACAGCATGGATTAGGGACCTTTATCTAAGTCTGGTGAGGTGCTTCATCCGAAAGTGTTTTTTTTCCGTATCTGAGTTGCAGGAGAGATGGTGCAAATCTCTTGTGAAGATGAATATGGTTCCTTATCCTTGCTGCTTAAAGGGCACAAAGCTTTAATTTTGTTTTTCTCAATTTGCTCTTCTTGATTCCGAGCCTGCTGATGGCATGACTCCTTGCGTTGTAAAGACCACCTGAAATCGTTCGCTTTCACCAGATATGCTGGTGTGCTGATTCTTGCTACTTTGTACATGTTACAGCAGGTTTTGAAGATGGTGTTGGCTTGAATGGAACAAATGTCAGTCCATCACCATGGAGGCAAAATGGCCCTTTCACTATGGCCTCTGATGTGAATTGTGGTAGCATGAAGGATGCCTTTCGGTTTCATCTGCATAGCGTCAGGCATGCCAGTAAGCAGGATGTTGCCCTATCCAGGTGTGAGAGTATCAGGGTATTTGGATAATCATTCTGAAGTTGGCATTAGATAGGTAGAGGTTCAGTTTGTTTGAGCTGGAACCATACTGTCTGTTTTCTTGGCAATATGTGACTTGAAGGAGTAGTTGGTGGTTAGGATGACTTAGTGGCAAGCTAAGGTGTGAATCACTATAGCTTCATGTCACACAGCCAGTACTGGAAACAGCCTCACTGTGTGCATATACATAGATATAGATATATGAATTCACTGAAAAAACAAGGGTTAAAGTGATATTATAGTTAGGTGTTGAAATGAGATAAGAACTAATGTTTAAAAAATGAAAAAAAACTACATGTGCCAGTTATAGTTTAGTGAGCTATAACATGCACCCCCATCATGCACTGCTTATGACTTCACTTATTACATCACTCATGACATGTTTAATGACATCACTGATGATATCATGAAGTCATTGTGACAATGTCCTGTAGGATTTGTGGACTTGAAGAAATTCAACAAGCTACACTTGTGCCCAATTTTCTATCACCAGTCATGTAATAATGGACATTACCTTGGACCACAGCCTGGACACATTATCGGTCATCACCCACAACTGGTGGATGTAACCCTTTTTTACTGGTATTCGCCCGCTTACCAAACAAAATACCTTCATAGACCTTAACGGGGGTCACCCCATTTTTAAACTGTGAACACCCTCCAAAAAAAAGTAGTGCGTACTCTATTCACCTTAACAGAACCACCTTCGTAAAGACTTCACATGGCCCGCAATTTTGAGTCAAGAGGTTGAGAGGTATGCACTTGCCACTGGTAAGACACCTCTTACCAGTCTCTAAGGACAACCCTTTGTAGTATAGTAAAATACGCTAGAAGAATTTATGAGATGAGCACAGAGGCATACAACCTTAGAGTTGTGCTTACAATCTCACTGCAAGTTAAACCGCCTTCTAAGTAGATCACCCCTACATTCTACATTAATCACCAATCTGCAATGCCTCAAAATCTTCAGCAAATTTCCAGAAATAATTATCCACGCCATATAAATGTCTTTTACATAGAATTTGTCTATAGCACTGAATTACAATTATTTAACACGGGTACATGCCTAAACACCCACTGGTGGATAATCTAGTCTCAACAGAAACTTTGACTTTTCTCACAGATCTTTTGAAACAGGCTGTGGCTTTAAGCCACATGCAGCTTTGAAACATGCCTCTGAAACCCCCATCACGAGTGCTCACCTTTACCTTGTTTAACATGGTGTACTACTTGCACCCCAAAGTTTATTGATTTGTAAAGAGTGCACCATTTAACTTTCAACATGCACAATCACACTTGCCTCCAAGGTTTACGCTATTGCCATTCTAAGCACCCACAAGTGTGGACACAATCACTTTATGAAGTATATGACTATAGGTCCTTTACTAACAACTATCTTTTTTAAAATGATGTAAAGGTTTATAAAAGTAAAGTAAATAGCAGTATAATGAATGTTGTCGTTTGATAAGTCATCAGTGATGTCATCAATAATGTCATTTATCATGCCATGAGTGATGTAATATGTGAGGTTGTAAGAAGTGAATGACGGGGGTGTAAGTTATAGTTTTTTCACTAAACTATACCTGATGAATTTCAGTGTTTTTCCATTATTTAAACCTTAGTTCTTATCTCATTTCAACATTTAACAATAACGTAACTTTAACCCTTGTTTTTTCTGAGAATTCATAGTTTTTTTTAAACAAGCTAAAATCTTATTACCAGACCTAACTATAACATAATTTTAACCTTTGTTTTTTCAGTGAATTTCTGTTTTTTTTTATATATCATATTCAAAGTTCAGCATACACCCAACCCACCCCTTAAGGCAACATGAGCTCATACACCTATGGGCACCCAACAGCCCACTGCGCAAAACCTTTGTCCGTGGGAAGTGGATCGCATGGACTGGCCTTCGGCCGGTGTTGGCCACAGGGTCAGGTATCTGGCCAGGTCTGGCGTCCAAATTCTTGTGGGTGCCCAACCTCGGACCAGGCCCTGTGCCCATCCCCCTGCGGGTTGCATAGGGCCTGACCTCTGGCCAGACTCTGCATCAACTCCCTGCAGGCACACAACCCCCAGTGGGTGGCAGCCCCTGTGTTCCATGCCTTTGGACGTAAACCAAGTGGGTTGGCTGCAGGGCCTGGCCTCCAGCATGCCCTGCACCCAATCTCTCCCCCTACTTTCTGCACACAGGCATTGGTGGGTTGGCTCTGTGCACAACCAATTGGAATAACATCATTACTCCACTTTGCGTAATTATGTACCATTTCACGTAAAAAAAAGTTCAGTGAATGGTGCCATGATGTGCAGTAATAATTTACTGAAAATGCACAGGAACAAACGCAAGCAGCTATTGTTAGTGGTGGTTTGTTTAAATGCATCTTCGTGCCTAAAATTGATGCAAGGATGCATTTCACGGTAAAAATATAGCACAAAATGACGAATTTGCATTTTGTGTAATTATGTGTAAATTCACATAATTTTGCAAAATTTTACATAATCACACAAAACCAAATTACGCGAATTTAGCACACCCTTACTGAAATCTAGACAAGATTATGCCTATGTAATAAAAATTACAAACAGTCCTAGGCCCCTACCCTATGTGCCTCTTCCTGAGGTTCCATACTAATTCTGTGATTACCATTATGTGGAGAATGGCAAACAAGCCAAGAATGATGGGAGAAGAAAGACACGAAAAGGAGGCGAGATTACGGTAAGGAGACTGTGTTAGCCAGGTTAAAACAGAGGTTAAGACAGAGGACGCGAGAGAAGAGAATTAGAGGGTTTTCTTTTTTCTGAGGATCTTTCGATATTGTGAAAGCAAGCTTTCTTAGCATCTAATTGTTCAGTGTCTTGTTTACTCAGGTGTGTATTTTTGGGTTGGAATTAGTTAATTGTGGTTACCTAAGCAGTGGTTTGGTGTCTGAAAACGGTTCAAACCACTGTTAGCAACAAAACTACTTAAAAATAATACATTTTGAAATATGAAAATGCCCTGCATTAAGCCTTTGGAGTGGCACCTTTTTATACTTGTAAAATCCCATTGCGTCCCAGTACATGTGGTGTAGTTTTCCAAACTGTTAAATATTGCAAAGTTAAACACTCGTATTTATTTATTGCAGTGTAAATATTGTGCCTTACCATATTTGAGCTCACAGATTTGGCTGTCTATCTTTTTCAGTTTCTCGCAGATCTTGCTGACAGGCACGTGAGCGCTCATGGGACGAGTGACTTCGCTTGTGATTTTGGTGGCGGCATCACTTGTTGCCCCCAGGTAGTAGCACTGTGAAAAGAAGAAATAGTCACAACAACGCACAGCTGTTTACAACGACAATTCACACAAAGGGAAATTGTATAACAAATAGTACATGAAATCAGTAGAGCCTAAATCTGTCCTTGGTGTAGATGTTTAGTAGCTCAGAGCTTTGCTGACAGCTGAAATCATCTTTACTCCCACAGCTGGGGGAGCCTCATAAGAGATATAAGCAAAGAAGACTAACCTCAGCTGTTCAGAAAAGCACCAAACCCACAAAGCTATCAAGTAACTGACATGCTAGTCTCAGTTGAATCCTACTATACGGAATAAGACAACAAAATGCCAACCCGATCAAACATTTTGCAGTCAATTCACATTAGAATTAGTTATTGTCGGCGTGGCTTGGTCAGCCAACATGACGGACGCAGCTTAAACAAGCTCCGTGCGTCCACCGCCGAAATCCGACATAAATCCTACCTGAATCGAAGTTGGTGCAGCCCATCCGTGCAGCTAAAGACGGCTAATCCGCCCGGTGAGCCACAGCAGGGTCGGAGAAGGATTCCGCTGCGGGAGTGCTGCCAGACAGAAGACCCGGAGGACCGCGCTGCGGCTGTGCTCGGCGTCCCCTGGACCTGCTCAACGGGAGTGGAGGAGCAGCTGAGCCCTGTGCCCGGACCAGACTGCGGACCAGAGGTGGGCTGTGCTGGGGTGCCCGAGGGCAGCCGGCGCCGTGTGGCTTTGCTCTCTGGCCTGTTTGGGTGGTGGTCCCGGCCTTAGGTCGGTGCCGGGGCTAAGGGGAGCCAGTCGGCCCAGCCAGACTCCGGGCTGCGGTCGCGGGGCTCGCATGGGGCGTCGCCCGGGACTTGCTGCTCGGGGGCCCGGGGGCGGGGGGAGCGCGGTGCTGAGTGTGGTATTCACAGTTAATGCCACGCGCCAACCCTGGCGCGTAACAGTAATTGTCCTCTGACGCTCCCCAACATTCCACTCTTCCATCCATCATCTACCCTCACTGGCAACCGTCCCAACGTCATTCTGTTACTGACCTGTTAACCGCACACTGGTGTGGGGCTTAATTGAATAAAGCTTAAGAACCTACATACCGCTTCTGCTTCGTTCTCACAAGTGGCGACGAGGATGGGATCAACTAATCCTTGTTTAGGTTTTATGCCCTCTTGACTGATGGTGTGGCCAAGGTAAACCACTTTATTTTGGGAAAATTAGCATTTGTCTAATTCGACTGTCAACCCATGCCTTTTCAAGTTTTCAAATACCTGCTTTAAGCGTGCATCATGTTCCATTTGGCTGCTGCCCATGACCAGGATATCGTCCTGGAAGAACCTCACACCAGCAACGCCCTCAAAGATGGATGTCATGACTCTTTGAAAAAGCGCTGCGGCCGAGGCTAGTCCAAAAGGTACCCTCGTGAAACGATAACAGCCAAATGGCGTGATGAATGTAGTGTACTTCTGCTCTCCACATGTAACGGTACCTGATGGTATGCAGATTTTAAATCTATGATAGAAAATACATTCATATCTTTTGTAGCATTGAACATTTCACTAATACGTGGCAAGGGGTACTGATCAACAATTATGTTCTTATTAAGGTCTCTGAGATCTATGCAGAGTCTAATTTTCCCATTGGGGCGTTTAAAGACAACCAGGGGAGAAACCCACTCTGCAGATTCGACTTTTTCAATTATTCCATTGTTGACCAGTCTGTTAAGTTCCGTTTGGACATCATCTCTGACAGAAACAGGTAGATGTCTGACCTTGTGTACACACGGGGAGGCATTGTCTTTTAGCTCAATTTTGTGTTGGAAGCTGTTGAGAAGGCCCACTCTACCTGAAAACACTTCGGGGTAGTCTCTGAGAAGGGTGGAATCTTTCAACATGTGTTCTTTCCACTCATCCGCTGTGAGCCCGTCCAGGTCTGAGTTGAACAGTAATGCCACTTTTTCGGCTTCTTCTTGTTCATTTATGACCTCCTCATGGGGTAGGGGTAGCCTACTTAAGCAATCTGCCACTTTGTTCCTGACTCCCGGCCAGTATTCAACCGTGTAATTGTAGTCCAGCAATTTGACAGACATCTTGCTGATCCTAGGGGAAGCATTCTGCAGGCCGGATGCTGAGAGGATTTTGATCAGCGGTTTGTGATCTGTGCGCAAATGTATGTTGTATCCCCAGACATACGCTCTGAAGTAGTTAAGGGCCCACGAACAGGCGAGCATCTCGCGTTCGATCACCGAGTACCTTTCCTCAGCAGAGGCGAGTGATCTCGACGCGAAAGCTACAACCCACTCATTGTTGTCAGAGTCTTTCTGTGCTGGCGTCAGTGGTAATGTAGGTTTGGGCTCAAAACCTTTAAGAAAAGGTACATTGCCAATTTCCTTTTTGATGATGTCAAAAGCATTCTGGCATTCCTGGGACCACACAAATTTGACCTTGCTTTTTAGTAATTGTCTCAAGTTGTACGTTTTTTCTGAAAAGTTGCGAATGAACTTCGAGTAGTATTCGGTTAAACCGAGAAAAGCCCTCACATCATCTTTGTTGGAGGGGAATGGAGCTTTAAGGATGGCATCAATTTTACCTACGAAATGCTGCTTCCAGACATTTTCGTTAACAATTGTGAACGGGGAGCCAGAGTCAGCAACTATGTTCATAGGCACCCCACCCATTCTAATTTAAGAAACGAACTGAGTTTGGAAAATGGGGTACTGTACAGAATTGGTAAGGCAATTTCCCCCAACACACTCAGAGGTACAAATCCTCAGTCTATGCCACTTAGGTCACCTAGGTATTTCAAAAACTAAGCAAAGGGTCAGAAACAGTTATTGGTGGCCTGGAATTGACAAGCAGGTTGAAGTCATGATTAGAGACTGCGTGAGTTGCAATGACTCAGACAAGAGCCTAAAAACCTCCAGAGTTCCCCTTTCTCCCCTCAACCCTCCTGGAATGCCTTGGGAGAGGATAGGTTTGGACATATCTGGGCCCATTGAGGGCCACGATGGGGTGATCAAGTACATTCTGGTGGTCATGGATCACTTCTCCAAATGGCCTGTGATAAAAATTGTTCCTAGTGCAGACAGCTCTTCGGTCATTTCATTCTTAGACAAACTTTTCTTGAGCGAGGGGTTACCCAAATACGTACTTACTGATAATGGCCCCCAATTCTTGTCAGATGCATTCAAGTCATTCTTGGAGAGAAATTGTATCACTCACCACACCACCTCACTCTACCATCCTGAAGGTAATGGCCTTGTCGAGCGCTTTAATCGAGTCAATAAAGGGAACATACAATTGTCCAGGAATGCCAATCTCAACTGGGAAGAGGAAATATTCAAACTCATTTGGGCATATAGGATCTCGCCATGTGCCAGCACCAACGAATCACCTTTTGTCCTCATGAGGCGCAGACAACCCCTGAGCAGAGACTTAGGTTGGATGCCCACATCCAAACAGATAGATTGGTCACCAGAAACCATCAGAAACAACATTGAGAAGGCACAAAAGTGCTATAAAGATTGGTACGACACCAGACATGGTGTCAAAGAACATTCTTTCAGGATTGGTGATCTGGTCAAAGTTCGCTTGGAAAGAAAAGTTAGGAAAGGAGAAAGCAGATTCACCACTCCTCTCCGTATCAGCAAACTATACAACAACGCAGCCAGACTTAGTGATGGAAAAGTTTGGCACATGAACAGACTGGCCAAATGCCACTCAGTGGGAAAAGACTTTAGTCAAAGTCAGTTCAATGGTCATAAAAATGATTTGTGGGTTGAGTATGATGAATCTGATATGGGACACAGTTCCACGTATCTTGACAATAAAATGCATTCAAGAAATGTTGAATCTCAGGCCAGTCGTCCACCGCTCACCACTGAACCTACTGATTGTCGTGTACCGGACCAGAGTGAGGGAAGCAACTCACACTCTCTCACCTCTAACTGCAGTGATGAGAGCGATCCGCAATCTGATACGGATGCTGCGGCTGACAGTCACGGTCTCAGGGGAAGGTTTGGTAGAACCATTAACAAACCCAAACGACTGGATGATTACATTTGTGATTGACTTTTGTGTTGTTTAATGTAAGAGAGGAAGATGTGTGGTATTCACAGTTAATGCCACGCGCCAATCCTGGCGCGTGACAGTAATTGTCCTCTGACTCTCCTGCGCGAGAGCCTCCTATGCCGTTCCCCCCTTCCCATTGGCTCCCCAACATTCCACTCTTCCATCCGTCATCTACCCTCACTGCCAACCGTCCCACGTCATTCTGTTACTGACCTGTTAACCGCATACTGGTGTGTGGCTGGATTGAATAAAGCTTAAGAACCTACATACCGCTTCTGCTTCGTTCTTACACTGAGTTACCGTGCCTGCTACGGCCCAGCCGGCGCCACATGTGGCGGCTTCCCCTTCGGGACTCGGCCGGCGAGCCGGCGCGGGGGGTGGCCTCTGAACTGAAGAGGCGGGCATCCTTGGCCATCACTGGAGGAAAAGCCAGTGGACAGGCCACGGAAAAGTTGGACGACAGGGCGCGGGGCCTGGATCGGGGCCTCGGCGTGCTGCGGTTCGGACTCCCGCTCTGCCATCCGCTTCGTGCTGGGTGATCGGCCATCCGCCCTACCGGCCATTCCAATTACCATCTGCTCAAGCTCCGGCGGCTGGGCCCAGGTGGAGGTGCGCTCTCGTATGGGGCCCTGCGACTCCGGGGATAACGCTGCCTCCTGAATATTGTGTAGCCGGTGTAGGCGCCGCCCTGGAGGGTAGGCGTGCTGGGGGAGTGCCGTATGCTGGTGGTCCGGCGAGCTGGGTCCCTCTAGAGGGGCCTGCTTGGCTGCCCGCTACCGGTCGCGGAGGCGGCCGGGTTAGTCCCGGTGCGGCTTGTGGCGGGTGGATTCCGTGAGGACCGGCTGCGGTGTGCGTCCCCCCGGCTATTGCCCCGTGGGGCTGATTGGCACCTCGGCGAAAGAGTAGTGCCCCCCGGGGTGGTGACCTGCCCCCTGTGACCACGATGTTGAAAGATAAACCAGGAGCCACAGGCCCAAAACAAAGCACCATGGACCAGTTTGCCTCGTCCTCGGGCGGGGGTGCTCCCCCGGCTCCCATCTCAGACAATGCGGCCCTGTTAGCGGCCATCACAAACGCAAGGGACACGCTGGAGGCCAAGATCGGTGCGGTTGGTGCTGAGGTCTCCTTTTTGCGGCAGGATTTGCGCAAGGCTGTAGACCGCATCACGGAGGCCGAAACAAGGGTGTCGTCTCTAGAGGACAACGTGCAGACCCTCCAACAACAAGTCAATAAGCTAACCGCAGTCTCTAAGGAGCTTGCCGCCCGCGCCGAAGATGCCGAAGGTCGCGCTAGGCGCAACAACCTCCGCTTCGTTGGGTTCCCGGAGGGTTGCGAGGGTGGCTCCATGAATCGCTTCCTCACCACTTGGCTTACGGACATGTTGCCTGCTGACAAGATCTCCACGTGCTTCGTGGTGGAACGGGCACATCGGGCACTCACGCGAAAGCCGCCCCCGGGGGAAAACCCACGGCCGGTCATCGCCAAGTTGTTAAACTACGCAGACAGAGACGTGGTGCTGCAGTATGCCCGGCTGAATAAAGACAAACTCATCTACGACTCCAGGCCCATCATGATTTTTCCAGGCTACACCCGTCTGGTGCAACAGCAAAGACAGTCTTTCACAGCAGCGAAGCGGCGGTTGCGTGAACTCAATCTTTCATATATGCTACTCTATCCCGCCAGACTCCGGGTGATCTATAACACAAAAACTTTCTTCTTTGACTCGCCGGAGGCTGTGTTCGCCTGGACCGATGAAAGGGCTCACTTGAGACCGCATTCTCCGCCGCCGCTGGAATCGGACTCTTCAAAGGGATCGCAGCGGACCAGGTCACGCAGAACGAAATCACAATGGCGGAACCGCTCCGGTTCGGATCGTCGCTCCTCCAGTCCTGAGCAAGCATCCTAACTGACTAAGAGGCGGTGACTCTTCTAGTTGCGCATTTACATATGCTTAAGGGTTGACTTACCTCGAACAGTCTGCACCACGCCGAGGTGGACGCTATGCACGGCAGCTGACTTGCACAGTCACTAGTCCCCACGGTTATGTTCTACGGGGAGGTTGGGATCCATTGGAGGGGGGCCACTGGGATCTACAGTTGGGGTCCTGGGGTGCTCCTCACCGCGACAGATGCTCCTTGTTTTTGGCAGTATCGGGTGGGGTGGTGGTTTCAAGGGAATAGAGTTTTGTTAATTGTTGTTCACGCACGCAGGCACACATCCCATTCCAATCTAGGCAGATCAGTGCTGGTAGATCCAGATTAGTCCCATGACTTCTCACGCAATGGCCTCCCAGCTGGGCCAACTAAAGGTGGTGATGTGGAACGTAAGAGGGCTCCTCAACGAGGTCAAACTGGGGGCCGTCTTACGACAGGCCAAACGCTACGGGTCTGACATCCTCTTCTTGCAAGAGACCCATCTCTTGGGCAATAAGGCCCCCTGTCTGGCTAGGTTCGGATTTCAACAGGTATATCACGCCGGTTTCACCAGGGGCTTCCGTGGGACTGCTATTCTCATTCATGGTTGCGTCCCCTTTCTTCATACAAAACACTGGGTGGACCCCGGGGGTAGATATGTCGTCTTATCAGGTACACTTTACGGTGAGCCGCTCACGCTCTGCAGTGTATATGCACCCCCGCCACTAGGGACCACGTTCATAGAAGTTTTTACCAGACAGTGGGGCGAATTACCAGAGGGCTTGACCCTCATGGGTGGCGATTGGAATGACACTATGACGCCTTTGGACAGGAGACGGGTCCCCGGGGCTGCCCCCTCCACTGGTCCCTCTAAATTGTCGTCGCTGGCAGGGGCATTGGGATGGTCCGATATTTGGAGGGAATACCATCCGGCTGAGATGGGCTACACCTATCTCTCGGCGGCGCACGGATCTGCATCTCGCCTAGACTACCTGTTCACACCCCGGAATTATGTCCATAGGTTTGCTCAGGCCTCCCATCCTCCAAGAGGGTTGTCTGATCACTCCCCAGTCATGGCGACACTTCATTTCGAGGTGCACCGGCCACCCCATAGATGGCGAATGTCCCCGTGGCACCTACGTGACCCGAACTACCAAGAGAGCTTCCACTCAGCCATTCAAGAATATCTCACCATTAATGCTGTCTCTGCGCCCTCTAAGGTGACCCTGTGGGAAGCCCTGAAACCTACCATTCAAGGGGTAGACATTAGCTATAGGTCCCATGAAAAACGCAAGCGCTCCGCGCAGAGAGTGGACTTAGAGGCCCAGTATCTTCTCCCTAGAGGCGCAATACACGAGAGAGCCTACCCAATCACTTGCACAACAACAGCTTAGTCACCACCTCACAGAGGAGGCCAAGGAAATTTGGCTGGCGTCTCATTACAGAATTTACCAGTGGGGGAACAAATCCAGCAAAATGTTGCATAAACTATGTCAGACCCGACAGACCCCGGCCACGGTTCCAACCATTAGGGGCAGAGACGGTGCTCTACATACATCCCCCAGGAAGGTGGTGGAGGAATTTGCCCATCATTTTTCCACGCTGTACGCACGGAAGGAAGAGATCTCGGGCGACCTAATTGCTGAGTTCCTGCGAGATATTCCCCCCCAGCAGCTATCGGATCAGATGCGAGACCAATTGGACGCCCCCATCTCACTAGATGAATTGACGGCTGCACTAAACGTGATGCGCTCGGGTCGAGCTCCGGGACCCAATGGGTTCCCAATGGAGTTTCTCCGGTCCCATGTAACCATACTAGGCCCGCACTTATTGGACTCGATTCATGAGGCCCTTGAGCTGCAACTACTACCTCGTGACTGGCGCCAGGCCGAAATCGTCCTCTTTTTAAAACCAGGTCGCCCTCCGACCAATCTCCCTCATTAATTTTGAATCCAAACTGCTGGGGAAAGTCCTTGCGGACCGCTTACGGTCCTGCATTCAGGACCTGGTCCATTTAGACCAATCTGGCTTTATGCCGCACCGGGCCACCCAGCACAATATTCGGCCTTGGCTCCGGAGTTGGGTCGCCCTGCAGCCTTGCTCCTGGCCGATATAGATAAGGCCTTCGACTCTCTCAGCTGGGAATACCTATTCCAACTTCTGGAGGCGATTAATCTTGGGCCACGGTCCCTAGCATATGTACGCCTTTTGTACACAGAACCTACGGCCTCCGTTTGTATTGCCGGGCACCGATCTCCTATCTTTCCTATTGGACGGGGCACGAGACAGGGCTGCCCCCTGTCCCCCCTCCTTTTCGCCCTGGCGGTGGAGCCCCTGGAGGCCTGGGTCCGTGGCGATCCGGTGCTCAGGGGTTTTGACTGGCCACGATCGCGGTCAGATCGTATTGCGTTATACGCGGACGATGTCCTGTTTTTTATGACCGACCCCTGAATATCGGGCCCGCGTATTCTGCAAATTTTCCGGGTCTTTGGTCAAACCACGGGGCTCCACACCAACCCGGCTAAATCCCTGTTATTCCCTGTCTGCGGCCACCAGGGTAGCGTCAAGTGGGCATCTCAGCTAAAGCACGCCGCAGAGGGCTTCCAGTACTTGGGAATATTTGTGTCCCCCTGTCCGCAGATTTCATGGGCTCGTAACATTAGCCTGCTCCTTGCCAACCTTTGCGAGGAGACCTCTGTGTGGTCTTCCCTATCTCTCTCGTTATATGGTCGATCGGCCATTTTCAAAATGGTCTCTCTCCCCAGAGTGCTTTACCGTCTCCAAAACTTTCCACATCATATTCCGAGAGCGTGGTTTGCACAAATTAACGCTATTCATAATACATTTTTATGGGAGGGGGGGCGATTCGGGTGGCACTGCAGACGTGCACAGTCTACATATTGTGGAGGTATAGCGGCGGCTGATGTTTACTCCTACTATGTGGCGGCCTACCTTTTGATCATTAATGATTGGTGGTACAACTCACCTGCGGACCCGGCGTTCGCATTAGAGCACGCAGCCATGGAGGGGACTCCGCTTTTGCGACTACTTTATAGTGCGCAGAAGCTGGACTTCCTACCACATGCCAGCCGGACAACGATTCGGTTGTGGCGTTACACTGTTCGACGTATGGGATGGAACATGCGGCTGACACAGTCGACGCCTCTATGGCACGGTAATTATTTACGCCAGGTCGCTGCTCTGAAGGGGTTCCGACAGTGTGACCAGATAGGGATTTCCACTCTGGGGGACATTATGCGGGGCACCATCCTTAAAACCTTCCAGCGATTGCAAGAGGAGTCCCATCTCCATAAAACGCAGTTCTACAGGTACCTCCAATTACGGCACGCTTTAGCCCCCGTGCTGGCAAATCTCACTGACCTCCCTGAATTCCATCCGCTCGAAGGCCATCTTCTTATGAGCGATCTTAGTGCGCACAAAATTAGACAGATATACCAGACACTGACGACACACTCCACCACAACCCTACATAGAACACGGAAAGCGTGGCAGGATGACATCCCTGATCTGACAGATCATGACTGGGCGGAGGCGATAGCTAGCCCCCGCGGCGCAGCAGTAGCCTCCAGATTCCGCCGTAATCAGTTTAAATACTTTCATCGTGTTTATTACACCCGTACTCGTCTCTGGAGGATGGGTGTGGTGCCGTCCCCCATGTGTCTACGCTGCAATGGGGAAGAGGGGACATTCCTTCACACAGTGTGGAATTGCTCCGCATTACAGCCCTTCTGGTGTAGGGTGTCATCATGCCTCGGCGAGGTACTGTCCTGGACCCTGCCGTTTGATCCCCGTCTGTTTTTGCTCCACAGTACGGAAGACATAGGAGGAAACAGATATAAGCAACAACTACTCTTCCTTGCCCTCACAATTGCCAAGAGAGATATAGCTCAATTGTGGAAGGGAAAGTCGCCACCAACAATGGGGAAGTGGCAAAAAGAACTGGATACATGCATGGGTGCGGAGATGGCCGTATTTCAAGCTAGGGGCTGCCCTCAAAAACATAGGAAGATATGGTCTCGGTGGGCTACATACCGTGGCATTGATCCCCCCCCCTCTTCCCTCGCAATCCTCGTAGGAACAGCCCCATGGGAGGCTTGTGGGTCATAATGAATGTTGCACTGGACTCCTGTTTGGGTACATGTGTGTGCTGATTTTTGCATGCCAATTTGGGTGGGGTGGTAAAGCCAACGTGCAGTTCTTAGTTTGTTTTCTTTTGATATATATACAGCTGGTACCAATTGTTTATTCCATTGCAGTTGATTCTGTGATATCTTGTTACCTAGTAAATTATGTCGCGCGATCGCCCAAGTGGTACTATATAAAACTAATAAAACATGTTTTCAAAAAAATTAGTTATTGTCCATCTGAAAATCTTCATAAATTATAGCATGATTCAATTAACTCACAATATTTTGCCACCCAAGCTAACTCTAATTAAGGTTCTGTCAACAATCCGAAGGGATCACAAATTAAGACTAATAGAAACACAACACTATCTTGGAAGTTCTTTGCAAAAATGGATTTGTAGGAGGGGTTCTACCCAGACCTAGGTGATATTGAAAGTATGTAAATCTTCTAACCCAGATCAGCATGCTTTGCCTCTGTGGATTCTGCTCTTCCCAGTATCCCAGTACAGATACAACAACTGAAGTTCTTTTTCTGAAGTCTCCCAGGCATCAATGGTAGTCATTATTTAGATAATCTTTTTCTACCCAGGGTTTTTTTTCTGGATCTGTTTTGGGAAACAACATACAATGCACAGACTCATTTGGCAACAAAATGTCACTAGGAATACCGAGGAATTAAACACCCATTATCATTTTTGAAATACATATATTTCTCCCAAAGGGAGAGCTCAAAAACTAACAGTTTTACAACTGGACAAAACGAATAAACGAAAACTAAGAACCATACCAGCCTGTTATCTTTTCCTTTGGTGTAGCTGCATGTATGCATCAAATGACTTTCTATAGTGCTTGGAGTAAAGTCAATATTCTTTTCTTTCAGCGAGTTGTAAAATTTCTCCAAAAAATGCGTTACACACTAGGAAAAAAAGGAATGAGCCATAAACAAAGTAGTTGGGATCATAATGCTTTAACATTTGGAATAAAGCAATATCTACATCGACTGTATGAACAGTCTGACTATTGTAGCTATGCAAATAAAAATTGCATTGCAAAAGGCAATCGTGCACAAAGGTTCAATACATAAAACAGACTGTGCATGCAGAACTAGGGATAATTCTCCCTGGTATATTCTGCTTATGTTCTAAATAGGCTGTCGTGCTTTACTCTTAAATTCAGTATTACCTTTAGATTTTCTTCATTCTCTCTTCACAAAAAAATCCCAAATAATGTTTAGGAGTAGCAATCTCTTGCCCATAGCTGTAAGTAAACCTCTTTATGTGTTTCATGCTTTTACAAACAGCAAGAAAAATATTTATTTGTAAAACAAAAAAGTAGGCTGGATACTGTGTAAATCACATGAAATTATGTAGAGGTTACATCTTTATTGGGTTAAATTATATTTTAAGTTGCCAGATGTTCACATACATCCTTCCTCTGCAATGGAAGCAGTTCCGTCTATTATCTGTGGTGGCTCGTCCACAGGTGTGTTTAGACGGATGCCCTACCACCTGTGAGCTGCCACACACCGCCTGATATTGTTGTTGTTTTGTGCATAAAATTCAGGTTTTCGTTTAGCTCCACTTTAATTATGAAACAAACTCAGAATTTCTGGCTGACAAATTTAAATAACACTCCCTGGTCTGTAAGCTACAATCCAGCCAACAATATCTAATTTGTATTCCTGAGACCAAATCAGTCAGGTTAGGTAATACATTATTTTCTGTTGCCGCTGTCAATTACTCTGGAACAGTCTTCCTGTTAATCTTGGTGCTGAACCAAATTTACAAAAATTCAGAAAGCGTTTAATCATTGCGGGTTTATGACATTTACAATCAATCAATACTGCAAAGCCCCACTGAAGAATAAACTCATTGTGCCATAATGTAGAGCACCAAGATAGCTCGTGGTAGCACGATTTATAAATACCTTTTCATAGATCATATTATTGAAAGTCACTATTTTATATTGCCTGAATCAACACAAAACTGAATGTCATGCAGCTGGCCAGCATGCCGGATATGTGAGAATTGCATTCATTTGTTTTGGCTTGGTCACTCACATTGTTACTAGGGACAGTTGTTTAAGAACCAATAATTTGGGGGCGTGGCCAAGCTGCTGATGAAGTGAGACGTGCCTTGCTGTGTGTCCGCTCCTTCGCAGCCTGCTAAGCAGATCCCTCAGCATCAGGGCCTGCAAAACCGCAACTGGGGCTGCTCTGAGCCCCATGACGGCTGCCAGGAAAATGAGCCAAACACCCGCCATTGCAGAACGACGGACCTGTTAATCGTGGCCAGGGATGCACCTGCGGCTGGAGCCGCCATTTTGAGGCCTGCAGTGGAGTCGCCTGCTGCTGGCCTTGATGAACCTGCTTCCCACCTCCTGAGCCCCAGGCGATGACCTGCCTCTGGCCGCCAGGGGGGGGACTGACTGACTGCCTCCTGCCCCTCCCCAAGGCCCCTGTGATCGCTGCCGCACAGACTCAGGCTGACTCGCCCCGCCATCTTGCGGCCTTTGACTCTGCCGGCGGACGCCACTGGTGATACTGCTGGGACCGCGCACCGCCTGGTGGCCCCTCCAGGAAGATTCACCTGAGGCTGCGACACACCTGGCTGGGGCCTCTAACTGGCATGGAGTAGCGGAGAAACTGCAGCGTTACCGAGGAGGGGCGGCCCACCTGGGAGAGGCTGTGATGCCCGGACTGCCTGTCTCCTGACTTTGGGCCTGCCGTGGCGCTGCAGACTGACTCCGGGGTCCCGGTAGAGCCTGCTGGCTCCAGCTTGTGAACTGCACAGCGGCCTATCCACTGGACACAGCTCCAACTGGCCCACAGTTCACCTGACGGTCCCTGCCATCTTCCAACCTACGCTGCCATCGCGGGCTGCCAACGGCGGAGATTGCGAGGTCTACACTATATAGTGCTCCCTGACACCCCCCGAGACGGCCCGCCCACCACTACAACATCTACTGGCAGCCTCCAACAGCGGCAAGGGGGTGTCGGGGACTGCGTCCCTCCATTGATCCTGGGACTTGCTTGGGAGAACGACACCAGAGACCTGGTTGGAGCCGATTGCTGCCGCTGTGCTTGTCCTAGCATCGCACCTGAACTGACCGGATACCACTGGGCACCGCTGCTTCACACTAGAGGTAAGGGGTGATCTGCTGCGACACCGCGCAGCGGGCTCCTCTCCCCGCCCTCTCCTCTGGGTTACTGTTCTGGGCCCACCTGGGAGACCCCACCGCATCCCTAGACATCGAGTGCCCTGTCTGTGAAACATTCAGGTACACCTCCCCAGGCCTTCCTTCTACTCCACTGCTGGGATCCTTTGTCTTCGTGGTCTCCCGGTGGTGTCACAGGGCCCTATTGGCCTTACGCCCTGGTTCGCTCTAACACTGCCAAGGGTCGCTCTCCTTACTCCTGTATCTCCACCTGATCTATCTATGGCGCTTATGGCAAGCCACTGGGGACTACACTGAGTTTTCCAAATCCACAGCTTCCTCGGAGGATCAGAGTGCCTGTGTGAGCCCCCGGCCAGACTAGGCTTTAGGGAATCCCTTACCCCTGGGACCTTCATAGGTGCCTTCCACTACACGACAGTTCGAATCCCCACGAGTGCCGGGGGAATTTGATACTCCTACCCCGCAGAAGGGGCTCTACTGATCTGGTACAGGTGGGGAAGCTACTCTACATTCTCTCCTTGACTCCCCCCCCCCCCCCCCAAACTTTATTATCTGCTCAACGGAGGACTGCGCTACCTCAAGACCAAATTCAAGGCCTGCCTTCATGACCTTAGACGTGATGTTGCTGAGATTGGGGGACGGGTCGACGACCTGGAACGTACGATGGATGCATGCTCTGAAGAACTTGTGGTGTAGAATGGCTACTCTTGAAGAGCAACACATTGACCTCCAGCTGAAGCAGGAAGACTTGGAAAATAGGAGCAGGAGAAACAACCTCCGCATCAGAGGGATACCTAAAGGGACGGAAGGCTCAGATATCATGGCGTTCACGGCGGACCTCCTCTAGACGATTAGGTGCAACAAAGACGCCTCCCCACCGACTTAGACAGAGCCCACTGAGATGCCATGGCCTGGGGTCATTCGTACTTCATCCCTGACATACTCACACGAGTACACTGCTTCACTGAAAAGGAGACTATCCTGCAGGCCGTACAAAGCAAAGCAGAATTGGTCTACAACGGGCACACCATCCAAGTATTCCAAGTTTTTGATCCGGTGACGCTACGGCATCGTAGAGATTTCAAACCTGTCACAGACAAGCTACGTGATCTCAACATCAAATATCAGTGGGGCCACACCTTTGATTTGATCTTTACCTGGGAGGGAAAACTCTGGGTGTTCTGCTCTTTGCAGGATGCAAAACAACTCTTGCATCTCCTGATGGCCTCCCAAGAAACTAGCCCATCTCCACTTCATGCCTCATTCCAAGAAGCTATACGCCCTGAATGGTCTACAGTGCCCCCTGCTCAACACAGAGCCCACACTAAGGAACAATCATCTTCCCAAGCCAAACAAGACCTCACCCAACACCTCCACTCCATGGACGGTGCACACTCACCAGCCCGATCTCATGCAGCCTCTGAGTAAGTGCCAGCCCGCTCTTTCCTGGGGTGGGACCCAACCTGTCCCATGGTCTTACTAAGCTCCGACCAGCGGCACAATGCTAACCCGATACCTGCGCACAGGATGGAGTCAATCTGATGTGGCATACACCCAGAGACTGTTGGCCTCATGTCAGGACACCTGCCCCCGCTGGTCCCCTTCCAGCCTGCCTCTTCGACCCCTACAATGGACCGCTAACAGGGCTCCCTCGTCACTGACTTGAGCCCCATAGAGGGGTAACCCCCCCGCCCTGACGACCACTGGCTGCGGAGGCCTGAGACTAGAAGATTTACGGAACTTTCTTCCATGCCCCCCCCTGCTCAATTCGTTCCCTTGGAGAGTGACGTCTCCAGAATGGCCCTCGCCAGTCTAATGGGCCATTCCAGGACTTGAATGGAGTTTTTCGGCCCGGTTGGCCTTCTATTGTCTATGTTATTCCTTCCCTACTTTCCTTCCTCTGTATCCTATCCTTGGGGAATCTTGGGTTGGAGGTGGGGGATTTCTGGGCTCCTCCCTATATCTGCTCAACACTAGGAGAGGACTGTTACTCACCACAAATGACGGCACAGCACCTTGACATCTTTGCTTCGCCCCACCCTACCCTCCACCCCCTGGGAATAGGGGCACTCTCTTCGACCACCACACATGCCCACCAAGACTTTTGGGCCTGGACCCTTCCATACCTGGGATGTCCACCCTTTTACACTCGCTCCCCATAGCAGTTGACCCCCTTGCTTTGAATACCAACTATTCAAAATTTATTGTTTAGTTAATTAAAACCATAACTATCTTTTATCACAATAAAACGTAATACATAGTAAAACAAAATTCATTATTGAGAGAAGCTGAACAGTGTTAAGTCCATGTTCGGGAGTAGACCAGACATTGTGCTTTGTTTGAAAGCCTTATTTGACTTGTAGTTGCTTTGAATAATGCCATACATTAAATGTCTCTCCCTCAATGTGAATGGACTTAACGCCCCTAATAAGCGACGCCAGATCTGGCACTACCTACTCATACATGACCCAGACGTCATTTATTTACAAGAAATACACCTTTTACAGTTTGATACACAATGCATGGCCCACCCAAAATACCAGACTCAATATTGGGCATCCTCCCCAACCAAGACGGCCGGGGTTGCAATACTATGTAAAGCAAGATTCTGCTCAAAGGGAACGCGGGTGGTACAGGACAGGGAAGGTCATTATTTTAAAATCAGGGTCCAACAAGATGCACAGCCTCTCACCCTGCTCAACGTGTAAGCGCCCAACCAGTCACAGGATACATACCTTAGAACCCTACTGAAAGAACAGGTATCACGGGTAGAGGAGCGCCAAATCATGGGAGGGGATTTTAACCTGGTCTGGGGTCCTGAATTGGACCGCAGCACTGCTTCCTTCCAGGGCACGGGGGAAATGTCTGCTGCGTTGAAGAGGGACTTCACCGACCTGGGCCTCACAGACGCATGGCAGTACAAATTTCCAGACACCCAGGACTATTCTTTCTTTTCACATGTTCACCGCTCATATTCACGTTTTGATTACTTCTTTCTCTCACACTCGCTAACGCGAATCTTGGAATCGATGCATATCTCAGACTTCGCCATCTCATGCCCACTTGGAGATGGTGCTACAATGCCGAAGCGCTGCACCATGCTCCCCTTCCCGCTGGCGGCTTCCCCCCCACATCCTACATGACCTGGGCAACGTTGAAGAGAGCCGGCTGGAGAACTCAGCCTATTTTGAAGCACACGCTATACCCGAGACCCCAGGACCTATCCTATGGGATGCCTTTAAGGCGACTACCCAGAGTGTTATTACCTCAATTGTAATCGCCCGTACCCGGGAGGCTCGGCTGGTGGAAATCGGTCTGGCTAGGGACATTAGGTGAAAGGCTACTCACCACGCCAGAACCAGTGAGTATTGATCACTAGGACTGCACACGAGACCAAGCGGTAAGCGTCTATTTGATCTTTTAAAATGACCCCGCTTTGCTCCTCCATATCCAGGTCGTGAGTGAGCGACTTGCTCTGATGAACATTCCCGTATGCCTTAGCCCCCTACTACATATCGGGTGAGTGTTCTACTCGATATTTGCAAAAACGAATGTATCGTAATACGGTGATTTCACTGTCCTTCTCACGATAACAACCTTTAGTAAATTCGTGGAAAATCGCCAAAAACTAGCTTTTGGAACATTCACGGTTTTTGCAATAATAAAGATATTGTTAATTTAATATAAAAAACATTACCTAGACAAACAACATTGAGCCTCTTTGGCTTTTACACATTGATACTGCCCTCACAATACGGGCTATACCCTCTCATGTAGATGGCCACATATTGCAGCGGGGCTCCTTATGATCGCCGAACGCCCATAATCAGATTGACATGAGGGTGCTTGTGTGAGAAATAATTTCTATGTGGTAAAAAAAACAAAATAAGTTTTACCAATTTTTTAACAAATAATACCTATCTGTCCTATGCTGTCACTTTTAGTCCCCAACCTTTCCCTCTCTTTCAAGTCGTTCCAAGAAACAAGGTAAATCAAAACCTTGTTAGACATAGCAGGGCTGGAAACTCGATCTACCTGTACTACTTGAAGAACCAGCCTTGCAGTAATGTAAGATACAAAGAAAAATTCACTCTCGGTCCTGATGAATTGCCATTAGACCCCTTAGGGGCTGGATGAGGCAAGAAACATGTTGACCAAGCATTTTCACAGCACGTATGCTCCATAGGACCATTATATCCCATTTGAGCTACACTGATTTTATTCAGGTTAGTGAGCGCCACCAATAAAGTTTAGTAAAACCGAGCATCATGAAACCTTTTTAACCACCTCCTTCACTTCACTACACTACTTATCACAGTCCAAATACCCTCACTTACCCAACGGCGTTATCAAAAAAAGAACTCTGCCAAAGAACCCCTTCGCGGGTGCCCGTCGGGCATTGCAGCGCCGGTCCAAAGAGGAGCACGCCCAGATGATGAAGCATGACACCTCTCGTGGTGTGTGAGGGCACTTACTCCAATTGGAGGCTATTCCCCAGTTTCAGTAACTGCACACCCTTGTACTTAACTAGGGACATTAAGGCCCTGGAAAGGCTGGACCACTCAGCGCCCTCTAGACAGCATAAGAAGCAGTTGGCTTTACTTCGTAGCCAATTGAGGGTCCACCAGACAAACAAGGCGGAGTGATCACTACTGGCATTAAAGCAGAGATATTATGAGGGAGGAGATAAAATGGGATCTATCCTGGCCCGCCGACTCCGCTGCCGGGCAGCTTGTGCCCACATTTTAAAGAATAAAAACATAGACGGTACATGGGCTACCTCCAAGTGCGACAAGCAGCAGGCGTTCCGCTCTTTCTAAACTTCTCTCTATGAGAAGGAAAGTCATCCCCAGGATGACATTAGCTCCTTTCTAACCTCTTGCCTGTGGACGCCCCTTGACTCTTTTCATACACAACTTCTAGAGTCCCCGATTGCGTTAGCCGAACTGCAGCATGCACTTAAAGACCTTCCAGTGGGCAAAACCCTTGGTCTAGACGGCCTTCCGGTCTCACTCTACCGCATGTTCTTGCCCCAGCTACAAGACCACTTATTACGCCTCTTCAACTTGTTCTCTGAAACCACGGGCCTTACCCCTACTATGTCTATGTCGGAAATAGTTCTCATCCCTAAACCAGGAAAGGACCTCTCTTTGTGCGCATCTTACCGCCCTATTGCCCTGCTGAACACTGATGCCAAGATTTATACTAAAATTCTGGTGAATCGTCTGGAGCCGTATCTGCCCGGCCTGGTTGATCCTGACCAGGTTGGGATTATACTTCAGCAACAGGGCCCGGATAACATACGTCGGGTAGCCCACTTAGTTGAGAAGGTCCACCGCCAGGACATTCCGGCATGCTTACTCTCCTTAGATGCTGAAAAAGCCTTCGACTGGGTTGGTTGGGTCAGCTTGCGCGCAGTTCTGCAGAAAATCGGCTTAGGCCCAACTATGATATCCTGGATCATGGCATCTTACGCTGCCCCTACAGCACATATTCGAGTTAACAGTCATCTCTCCCCACCCATACGCATACAAAGGGGCACCAGGTAAGGCTGTCCACTCTCCCTTCTGCTCTTCACCCTGGTAGTGGAACCACTGGCGATAGCCATATGCCAGACTGCGGATATCAAGGGCTTCCCCTTTGACAGCCTTGAACACAAGGTTGCTCTATTTGCGGATGACCTTCTGCTTACACTGACCACTCCTTGGACATCCCTGCCTGCACTAGTATCTATTCTTCAATCCTTTGAGAAGCTCTCGGGATTCAAAATTAATATGGCCAAATCCCAGGCACTGAATCTATCGATCTCCCCCACTGGATGTACTCGACCTACAATCAATCAATTACCCCCTTCCAATGGGCTCCCCACTCGCTCCGCTACTTAAGTCTGAACTTGACCCTATCCCTATCCTTGTGGTCTCAAGCTAACTGGCCGGAATGTAGACGAACTTGGAGACCGCTTCCTATGTCCTGGCTTGGCAGTCTCAATGCGGTCAAGATGTCCATTCTACCAAAAGTCTTATATTTATTCCAAATCCTGCCCACGCCTATTTCGTAAGTGGATGTCCTACGCGTTCAAAGCAACGTGAACTCCTTTATCTGTGGGAGGAGACACCCGAGATTCTCTAATAAACTTCTCATGTTACCCAGGGACCGGGGGGGGGGGGCTAGCATGTCCCAACCTCTCGAGTATTACTGGGCGTCACACGTCTAGTATATATCAGAATGGGTTGTTCGCGAAAGCGAAAAACATTGGTTTCATATGGACCATGCAGTGGCTTGTAGACCCCTGTGGGACCTGGCCTGGCTCTCGAGACATACTCGACCCCGGAATGCATATATAGCCACTCCTACGAATACAGTCCTCTACATCTGGGATAAGATTGCAATCTCCAGGGGTCTCCTGTTTCCCTCCTCCCCGCTCTCCAGCTCTTCGAAGATGTCCTCCTAGCCCGTGGAGCTGAAACTCCATAACGAGATGCCTTATCCCACTACATGGGAAATTCGCTACTCTCCCCCTAGCTTACTATGGGGGCCCTGATGGACCCATCCCAGGATGCCCTGTTCCCTACTCTCCTTCCCCCTTCCCCTCCCTCCTCCACCTTCTCCCTTCCTTCTTTCGTCCCGCCCTCTAACTCTTTGTCTATCTTTCTTCTTTCCTTTCCGTTCTCCTTTCCTTTGCTCTCCCCTTCCCTATCCCTACTGCTAGCCCATCAGGGCTCACCCTACTGCACCTCAGGGTCCCCTCCCCTGCCCCGTTATGTTATGTTGAGTAAGATGTTGTCACCCCCCTTGCTACGAGGGGAAGTTTCAGTTCTCTCCTATCCAGGGCTTTAAGTGGGCCGGGTCTGTCCGGGTCTGAGCACCGGCAGTTATTTTCAGGGGGCCTCGAAACGGGTCTCTATCGGGCTCTATTTTCGGGCCTCGCAGAGGTAGTCCGTTTTCTTTTTTTTTTTCTTGCACCAAACTTATTTTAATCATGACCCCCACCCCCTTTCTGTCACCTTCTGCTTCTCTTTCTCTCCCGTACTCTTTCCCTTCTCTTATTTTCCTCTTCTCCATCACCTTGTTTATCTCTCCCGGTTTGTCTCCTGTGTACCCTTCATTCACTGGTCCCCCGCCCCATCTTTCTGTAAGTTAGTGCCTAGCTCTCTCGCTCGCTCATTCACCTCCACACGTCACCACATCCCTCCCTCTTTGCTCTTTACACTTGGGCGCTCGCGCTGGAATGCCAGTCTGCTGCTGCATGTGCCTCCTGATGCCAGGTCCTTGCAGTCACGGGCCTGGCCACAGCCTGCCTGGCAGGAGGGTGGAGTGGCGGCTATCCCTCGCTGCTGCTGGGTGGCGCTGTTTGTTTTCTCTCGTACTCCACTGCGCGTTTCCCGGTGGCCTCTGGTTCACCCCTGCCCCGGACGCCTCTCGTGCGCAGCTCCTCCGAGCACGCGGCTCCGAGCCGGGAGCGCGCAGGAGGCAGGAAATACCAGCGTGAGGGCCCTTTCCCATGCTCGCTACCGCTCTGGGAGGCCGGCGGTGCTCCCTGCCCTCTTCTCCTGCAAGGAGGAGACGGGGGAGTTACTGGCCTCTGTCCCACCCAAGTGGCAGCTTTCAGCACTGCTGCTGCTGTCAGTGACGGGAACATCACATGCAGTGGAGTCACTGTGAGGCTGTCGTGCCTGCCACGTAGCCACCCATCTCGTTCACTCCCGATAAGGACAATCATGTCTAACCTGCTTCGAATCCGGAAAAGGGGTCACCATCACACCCAGAGTCTCTCATGACAGGGGAAAGGGCCAGCATCACAAGCAGAGTTATTTCTGATGTTGAATGGGACCACAGAGTGGAGATGCAGGGGCTCTAAGGGTGAAAAAACAACAAAGCCTCATTAACAAGCAAATGGTCTTTTAAAGACCTGTGAAGTACTCGGGTGGGGCTGTGAGCGTGCCCGGGAAGCTATCTCAGTCCGGGCTGCCACACACGATGGGGGGGCCCGAAGCCCTTTGAGCCCAATGGGCGTTGCGCGCCTGTCCATCACATCAAGAGGTAATGACTTTTCAGGCACCTATCTCCGAGTCATTCTGAGTAAAGCTTTGTTTGTTGGGTAAGTTAGGTAGAACTAAGGATAACAAAAAAACTTGTAATTTAATAGATTTAGCGCCTTATTTTTGGTAAGCGTAAGATTGCGATCCTGCAACCAGCCTCCAAACACACACAGCCGCACCCGAGTACTTCACAGGTCTTTAAAAGACCATTTGCTTGTTAATGAGGCTTTGTTGTTTTTCACCCCTTTGTAGCGCCCCTGCAGCTCCACTCTGCCTATTGCTTGAAGAATTAGCCCCCCCCCAAATGTTTTCTTAGCCCCCCCCCCCCTCGAAATTTGGCTCTACTTGCGCCTCTGGGGAGGGTGTATGGCTTATCCATACATATCTTTAGTTAGACCATGCCCCTACTTGGATAGGCCACACCCAATTAAGAAGTTTGCCCCGCCCTTTTATAGCACCCCCAGTTTTTTTTCCCACTTAAAGCCCTGCTCCTATCGCCACAGATATTGCTTCTCACATCGATTATGGCTTTATGCTTAGCCCTTAAGTCGCTAGACATGTGGTGCAAAATACCAGTTGCTCTTGATGATTTCCTTTGATATGCATTTACTATAAGCAGGGAATTAAGAAATATTTATTTCAGTTTAAAACATTAAATCCAATTGCATTATACAATGAGCGAAACAGAGAGGAATGTGTGGTATCTTGTACAATGGAATGTGGAAATGTCACATACCTGTGGAATTATGCTGGGCAAGGGCTGTTCCTTAAGAAAATATTCAGGTTTGAATATTAGAAGCTTGGAGCAGTTTTAAGAGAGATGGCTGGGATAGTTCTCTTTACCTTGAACCCTATAATAAACCTCTGATCAGTTACATTTCGTGAAAACTATCATCTGTAGAAGAGTACGAACATTTCCACACTGGCAACGAGGAAAATCAAAGTAATGTGGAGAAAACAAGTATCCATCTCAACATGAAGGTGAGCGGAGAGTGGTGTGGCAAACACGATACTGGATTTAGTAAAGCAGCGTTCTCAAGTACGACCGGGAGATCGTCTTATGGTTGAAGCTGATAAATAAGATTTTAATGCTGCCCCGATTAATATTGTCCTCGCGCCCTACCCAAGCAAAGATTTAATGCTTACTTGGCGAGTGCCCTTCTCGTGCTGCTCCAGTAGCTCCAGTGACTGTCTCTTGAGGCTCGGAGGAGCCATTATGTTTGCGCATACTCGCTCTTGCTGAGCTTGTACGCAAAGCTGGCGGGAGTAAACAAGCCAAACCGCCCGTAGAAAGTGACACTGCACTTTTATTTATTTATTTTATTTATTTATAGAGCGCAACATTCATCCTAATGGATATCACGGCGCTAAAGGAAAGCCCTTTTGGGTGAGAGGATACAGCCTATACTGCCTTTAGAAAACAGCCATTGTGACGGACTCGCACGGCCAGCTCCACTTTAATTGATTTTACGATGTTGTGAGAGCAAAAACATCTATGCTGCGATAAGCATGCATTTTTATGGATTGTGCCTCTCAAGGAGATCACACGGTGATAGGCAGACCGCAGGAGATTGGTGCCTATATTTGAACACACGCAGAGGGAAATTCACAATCGGGTAACTACAAAAGGGCTCTTTGACATGGTGATAGGCACACCTCTGAAGATTGTGCCTGTTGGGGTAAACATTAATGGGCACACCTGATTTTAAAACTGTTGTTGTGGTAATTCTGTACATCCAGAGGAAGAAAGATTCTGATGTAGAGTGTGGAGTATCTATCCCTTAGTTGGGAAAAATAAGAAGGGCGAAGAGAAACTTTTAAAGATCATTGCATATTCTGGTGCATTTGTTCTGTATGTATATTTGTAATATTCAGGCAGAGTGATGTTGTAGCAGACATGCAGAATGTTACAGCTCCTCCTTTCTTTTTACTGTCTCCTGGGGAACCCAACATAAAATGGGGTAAATGGAAGAAGGTATTTGAGAGGTATGGGAGAGAGTGTGAATCCTCATTAAACTCAGAACGAAAGACAGCTTTGTTTTTGCATTGTTTGGGGCCTGGATGGTAACAGGTCTTCGATCACCGTCCTGGAGTCTCTAATAGTGATGCGTTAAATTTGAATGAATACAAGCTGTGTATCAAAAAACTGAAGACTTAAGGAAGCTTGCATCTTCATGTAAATTTCTGGGAACTGTTGAAGAAACCATAAGGGATCAGTTCATGCTAGGTTCCAATATAGACAAAGGGCCTGATTTAGATCTTGGCGGACTAGTTACTCCGTCACAACGGTGACGGATGTCCCATCGGCCGAAATATAAATCTCATAGGATATAATGGGATTTATATTTCGGCGTACGCCGTACGCTGAAATACTCCGTGACAGACGAAGTAACCCGTCCGCCAAGATCTAAATCAGGCCCAAATTCAGGGATGAATTATGGCAGAAGGATTATCCTACGCTGGAGGAGGTGCTGGTTGAATTGAACATTCCATGAAACGTGTGGATGTTATCAAGAAAGACTCAGTGCAAGACGTTAGTGTGGTTAAGCAGAAGTTCAATGTTCGAGAAAGGAAATCTATTGTTGAAAGGAAGTGTTTTAGGTGTGGGAGTATAAACCATTTGGTTTTCCATTAAGAATGTCTTGTAGTAAAAGTCGTATGTAGAAATTGTGGGAAGAAAGGTCCCTTCCAAAGTAAATGTAAGCATAAGAGGAGTAAAGAAAATATGAAAGAAATCGATGTAAGACAGGAGGATGGTGATGGAGAGATTGAGTGCGGACAGATTGTAGTGCAGGTTGAGAATGGTAAGAGGAAAAGTACTGTTCAGATCCAGGTGAAAGGGGGAATCAAGGGAATGTTGTTTGATTCAGGGGCAAAAATAACTTTGGGTTCTAATGCATTTTTCAATCAAAAACTAAAGTAGAAGGTGAAACTACAGAAACCGGACATCAAACCATATACTTATGGAGGGGAACCAATAAAATTGGAAAGGGTATTTTGTAGATTTGATTGAATACAAATGGAGGTACGTCTCTGGTAAGGTTTATGTGTCGTCACGGGGGAACAGTATTCTGAGTTGGTTCCATCAAAGGGATCTGGGAGTGATGCTGGATCCTAACAGTGTTCCCCCTATAATTTTAAAAGAGTTGTGCCAGAATGTTCGGTCTGTGGAGGATAAATTGGCAAGTGCAAAATTTGGACTGGTCATGATGGAAGAGTTTCCTTCTGCTTTCAGGAACGAGATGGGTTGCTTGACAGGTTACGTAATGTAATGTAATATGTTCTTATATAGCGCTCTGTCACCCTACGGGTATCCTGGCGCTGAGAGAGTTACCTTGGTGTTAACTACATACTAGTCATGCACGAATATATACTAGGCAAGGGAGGACAAAATAGATCTGCATGTTACTCCTCTCTCGGGAACAGCCAAGTTTTCAGTTTTTTCCTGCAATGCGTGAGATTGTCAGACTGTCTGATATCCATTGGAAGGTTGTTCCATAACCGGGAGGCCACCGTACTGAAGGCTCTCCCTCCTGTCCTAGATCTTTTGAATTTTGTAGTATTTACTAAAAAGGCTGAGGAGGAACAGAGATTTCTCGCAGGCAAGTATCACAAGAATTTTCTCTGTAATGGTTTAGGGCCCAATTCATGAACAGCTTTAAAAACAATGCAGAGAGGCTTAAATTGTATTCTTTGCTGCATAGGCAGCCAATGCAAGTCTCTCAAAGCCAAAGTTGTAGAAGACCTGCGTTGTCGATTTAACGCCAGTTTGGCTGCTATGGTTTGGATCCTTTGTAACTTCCCTATCAAGGAGTTTGGCGCTCCAAGGTACAGGGAGTTACAGTAGTCCAGCCTGCCCATGATGACACTCCTCACTATTTCTATTCTAGCCGAATTGGGAAGTAGTGGGAGGATCTTTCTTAGGGCTCTAATTAAGGAGAAGCAGGTACCCACAGTTTTATTCACCTGCGAGTCCAGCTGAAGATTGTTGTCCATCATTACCCCTAGGTTACGTACCGATTTAGTTGGAATTAGTGGTGTGCCTGTGGGGGTCAGCTGGAATTCCGTAGGGAGTGGGCGGGCTATCTTACTTGAGGTACAATAGACAATCTCTGTCTTGTTTCCATTAAATTGAAGGTAGTTCTTCCTAAGCCAATTGGTAGTGCATTGCATGCACTCGTGGAATTTATCCATAGACACTGATTGCACAGGATTAAGATAAAAAGAGGTACACAACCAGTATGTGGTAAGGTGCATAATGTGTTGTTTTCTCTGAGAGCGGATATGCAAATTGAGTTGGACCAATTGATAAAGGAGGGTGCAATTGAAGAGGTTGAAGGGACGGAATGGTTGGCTCTGGTGGTTGCAGCAAGGAAAGGTAATGGTGAACTAAGTCTGTGTGTGGACCTGAGAGAGTTGCACAAATGTGTGGCGGTTGACAAATATCCTATTCCCAAAATAGCAGACATTGACGTTGTTGGTTGGCGCCACGGTATTTTCATCTATCGACCTTAAGTCAGCCTTTCACCAGATTGTGTTAGACGATGAATCCAAGAATTGTACGACATTTGTTATGCCTTTTGGGAAATTGAGGTATAAAAGAATGCAGTTTGGACTGCTGTCGGTGGCATCGGTTTTCCACAAAGCGATAGAGAAAGTTTTGAAGGACTTAGAGGGAATCAAAGTCTATCAAGACGACGTGTTGATTTTTGGCCTTGATGAAGAAGAAGATGACAAACGGGTAAGAGAGGTTCTCAAGAAGCTGGATGAAGTGAATCTGACTTTCAAGGATGAGAAATGTCAATTCAGACAATCTCACACTGGGTATCTAGGACATGAGGTTTCAGCGGAGGGCATAAGGCCAAAGACCCGCCTTGTTGATGCGATCAGGAGTTTCTTATCACCTACGAATAAGAAAGAACTTCTAAAGTTCCTGGGCATGGCAGAATATTTAACAAATTTGTGCCCAATTTTGCCATGAAGAGCATAAGGATGAGGGGATTGTTGAAGATGGGTGTGGAGTTTGTATGGGACCAAAAATGTGAGCGAGAATTCAAGGTGATAAAAATGAGGTTTGCTATGACCCCCAATCTGAAACGCTTTGATCCTAATGTGAAATCAACCCTCATAACTGTTGCTAGTGTGAAGGGATTGGGAGCGGTGTTGATGCAAGGTGAAGTAGAAGGTGAGAGGATGATTATGTTTGCTTCATGTAGCCTAAAAGGGCAGGAGATGCCGTACTCAGTGATCAAGGGTCAGGCATTAGCTATATTTTGGGTGGTGAAGAAAATGAAGACATTTCTCTGGGGCTGTGATTCCACTGTGAAAACAGATCACAAACCACTGAGAGAGATCTTTTACAAGAATGGTATTGATGCTGTCTCGGGCAGGATCACCAAGTGGGTGGTGGGACCTCAAGAATATAGATTTGTAGTGCAGTATATTCCAGGAGCAAGAATTGGGGTAGTAGATTCCTTATCTAGGTTGGTTACATAAAAGAATAAGGAGCGCAGGCCTGGAGGTTTCTCAAGGTGGCAAGCCCTAAAATTCCAATTTAAAGTCGTAGTAAGCACTAGCAAAGATCTGAAGATTACTTTCCATAGGACCGCAGTTGACCTCGCGTAATCACAGAACCTTTTGAGATTCTTCTTCAGATGTTTTCTTGTGCTTACTACAACTTTCGATTGGAATTTACGGACTTGACGCCCTGAAAAACCCACAGGCCTGCGCGCCGGGAAGGGGCTAAATACGTGTTAGCTGTTTATGTTCTACATACTTTAGTTCACAGCTTGGAACCCCTGTACATCCACAAAATATAAAATATCTTTCTCAATCCAAGACTACGGAATTCACAAATCTATCTATACTACAAGATAACGTATATATATACACTCACTCGGTTTGTCCTCCAACTCTTTATGAATTTTGCCCCAATTGGTAGGGGGTTTTCCCATTTTTGAGGACAAGTGAGTACCTTGAATTTACCCATCTACCAACGCAGATGACCCCTGGGATGTTCACCCCTTCTTTGTTCCACATTTAAGGATAAGGAGTTGCTGGAGGAAGATGAGATGGAAGAAGAGAGAGAGACTGAAAGAACAGTGATTTCAGAAGAAAAGTGGAGGACAGCAACTGAGGCAGACGAAGCGATGCAAGAAATTTCAAAACTTTTGAAGTGTGGTTGGAGTAAGAAGGATGGTGGCAGGGGTGAGAATGGAAAGTTTTGGAATGTGAGGTCTGGATTATCTGAGATACAGGGATTACTCTTAATAGGGACAAGTTGGTTCCTCCTGAAACTCTGTGAGGACTTTTAAAGATGAAGGAGAGATTGAGGACGGTGTACTGGTGGCCAGGAATGAATGTGGAAGTGGAATGGTTTGTGAGGGATTGTGTGCAATGTATGTTGAGTGATAAAGTACTTAAGCCTAGGATTCAACCCATACCTGTTAGGAATTTACCTAATGGTCCATGGGAAAAGGTAGTACTTGACATTTTAGAACCTGTACATTCGAGGACAGGGACGGTGTATGTTCTGGTGCTTCTAGATATGTCCTCAAGGTGGCCTGAAGTAGCCTTTACCCAATAGGGTGTTAGGTTTTGTAATGTACCCCAATATAGGCCTGGGTAGTCACCTAACCTTTTACCTACATTTTCCTTGCCATTGTACTACATAACGGGTTTTTGATATTGACCTTTTACCTAGTTAAGGTGCTGCATAAATGTCGTGTGGTTTTCCCAGAAAACTAGCCTCATTTATTATGCATGAGGATTCTCAGAATCACAGCAGGATTGCCATCTTCTGCATAATAACTATGTATAATGGTTATCCCTTTTGTCATCATCGGCTGACATGACACAGCAAGGTAGAACCCCTGAGGGTACCTTTTGGGTATATATACACCATATATTTGCTGGGACAGGCAGAGGAGAAAAGGACTTCCATGCTGACACACTGACGCGAGACGCTGAGGTTCCTGCACACAGACACCCCAGCTCGCAGTGGTCTGACATCCCTCGCGGGGTGTCCATCTCGAGACCAAGACGGGATCCCACAGATTCTCACTTCAGGTAATGGGGTTGGCTTCATCCTAGGGGGATTCTTGGCTCCACACCTACATACATGCTAGATACACTTAGGTACATTTAGTTAGGGTTGCATTGTAGGAGTATGCATTACTATTATCATGTCTTTATATGCTTCCATATATTCATTGTTTTAGCACTATGGTAGGAATCTACCATCCATTTACTCTATTGGTGCTTATAATCATTTATATCTGTTTCTGTCTTATGGTTGTTTCAGCACACCTATTTTACACTAGAATGATGCTGGTTCAATAAAATGCTTATTGAAAACGTCCCCACCGTTTATTCTGTGTATCTCTCTGAGACAAAGTGGGCACGAGAGACTGAGCGAAAAGTACTGTACTGTTTCTACGATCCCTGATGGGACAGAGTTGTCATGTTTGATAGTTGCCAAGAACTATTCTCTCCTTGGTAAGAGGATTCTATAGTGGCACTGTGAGCTAGCTGGTATACAGGCGAACATACCCGGTGGGGGTATCTGGAATCTGTCTGGACACCAATCCCACAGTCTATGTTGTCTAAACGTGCAGATCCTATATAGATTTATAGGAACTACACGACACGGGTGTCTGAAGAAACCATCCAGCTTGCCAACAGTTGTGGGTTGGAGTGGAAAGGAGAAGTGCGTAAGAAAATTGAGGTTTATTGTTTGACTCCACACTCTGTTACAGGGAAAATTCCTTTTGAATTGTTCAAAGGGATGAAGCCAAACAGTGTGATGTCTTCCTCTTGGTTGAATGAGAAGTGCGAGGAAAAGGGTGGAAAGAGGGAGAATTGCAGGGAGAAAGCAGTGAGGAAAATGGATGACAGAAACACGTGGTTTGACGGTAGAAGAAGAGTGAAAGTCACAAGAGTGCAAATTGGTGACTGAGTGCAAATCAGAAAACTGGGTAGTGGTCAGGGTGCAAAGTTTTTCAATCCGATAAGAGTGATAAAATTGTTCAAAAATGCAGTTAAGACTGCAGTCTCAAGAGTGTGGAATTTGAATAGTGTGGTTGTGGTAAGAGATGGTAAAAGACTGGAGACCTCAGGTAGTGAGAATGATGAAATTGGAAAGCATGGCATGAGAAGGAGTCAAAGAGTCGTAAAGGTACCCAAATATTTAGAATATTATAGTAGGAAATTGTGAAGGTCTTCTCACAATCCTCAGGTATTGGTGTAGTGTCCTTACCTGAATGCAATTCCTGAAAAATCCTCTGTATCCTTGTGAATTGTATCTATTGTACTGTATAGCATGTATTTAGGTTTGCTTGTATTATTTAGTTGCTCCCCAGCCTGTTTATGACGTACGTTCTTGTTTAAGCTTTAGTTGTGTAAACGTATAAGGCCATGAGGTGTGGGAGCTGGTTGTTGTTTGTATAAGATGGAGGTGTGTGGTATCTTGTATAATGGAATGGTGGAAGTGTCACATTCTTGTGGAATTATGCTGGGCTAGGGCTGTTCCTTAAGAGAATGTTTAGGTTTGAATATTAGAAGCTTGGAGCAGCTTTAAGAGAGATGGTTGGGATGATTCTCCTTATCTTGAACCCTACAGTTTCGTGAAGAATATCATTTGAAGAAGAGTACGACCATTTCTACACCACCTTTAGTTAAGCAGCAAACATCAATTTCTGTTTGTTGCTTTTATTCCCAAGAGATAAAGTACAAAGGGGCACATGCATCAAGCTAATTACCGGTCGCAAACGGGCCGATTCACAGAATCGGCCCCTTTGCGACCGGTAATTAGCCTTTTGGGATGCATCAATCCCAAAATCATTTGCAAAATAGACCTATCTTGCGAATGCAGTTAGGGAATCGCAATTTGTGATTCCCTAAATGCAATGCAAGAAGCATTCTCAGAATGCGACTTTGCATTAGGAATCGCAAATTACCACCAACTTCAAGTTGATGGTAATTTGCAATTCCTAAGAAAAATGCACAAAATTTCATTTTTCTAAGTGCCATGTGGCGCACACACATGCCCTTAGGGCATGTGTGTGCACCACATGTGCACACATGCCAATTTTGGGGGTGCATCAGGATGGCCTTTTGGCCCCCTGGCACCCTTGAAATTGCATTCGCAATTTGCGATTACCTATTTGGTAATCGCAAATTGCGAATGGTTTCCAATTCATTCCTATGGGCCTCTAGGCCCATAGGAATGAATGGGAAAGCATTCCCTTGCGATTCGCTATTAGGAAATGTGTAAGAATCGCTATTTTTTTAGCGAAACCTACATGCATAGGCAATTGCGATTCCTTAATAGCGATTCCTTAATAATCGCTATTAAGGAATCGCAATTGCTTAGCTTGATGCATGTGCCCCCAAATCCCTTTAGACTTATTCTCAAACAAAAATGTTAATGATAATGGTGTGGCTGATTTCCACATAGAACAGTTAATGTGTAAAATACAAGATGGAGCTGAAGCCTGGCAATATGTTGTTTAGTTATTGAGGATCTCAGGTTCCTAAGACCTCACACGGGACAACTGTATTACCCACCTTTGTTATTTCCAGTTCTCCTCTGGTCAAGGCTCTCCCTTGTAATTTATTCTCTCAGTTTCTTATTGTTCTCTTTGGTAAATTCAGTATCCTACATACTGCTTGTCTTCTCAGCTTGTTACTCATCAGTCTTGTGGCATCCTGGAGTTCCTACTTGAAATCCTGGTTTATCAGGAGGTAATTATTATGACACCTGCCATTAAAATGGTGGGCCCTGGGGCCCGTGAAGTCCTTGATATCTTCCACTTACTAAGACTGATTCTGCGATTTCGTGATTAACCCAAAAAATCGCAAAACTGACTTTTACAAAAGTGCAAACAAAAATTGCCACTGTAAATAAACAGAGGCCGATCCTCCTTTTATTAGCTCTACTCTGTGCTGCGACAATAAAAGGAGGGTGAGCCACAGGCGGCAGAGGTGTTAAGTTTCTCTGACGTCTGCCTTTGAAATGCACAAGCCCTCCTCCTGTGCTATCATGCCCCTACCCCTAATAATACCAAAACACTCATGGCCCCCTCTCCTCATCCCGTTGCCCTCCCACGCCCAAGTCTCCAGTGTACCCACCACTCCATTTGCCCCCCTGATGCCCTGTGTAACTTAAGAATAGAGGTTGTCTGATGCCAGAGAGAGCAGTTTTCAAATTTAGAAATGCACTCTCTGGCATCAGACATCATCCTGTTATGAGGTGCAAGGTCACAGAATGTGACTAATCTAAGTCTCCAGCAGTGACCTAGCGGTATTTTTGTGACAAGCACATGTTCTGCCTGCTGCAAAAATGCAGCACATTTTGGGGTTTATGATCGCAAATGTTGCTTTTTTCCCCGCTAAATTTGCCATCCCAGGCTGCAAAATCCTAGGGGGTCTGTGTGAGGGGGAATCAAGTGCTTTCTCTCTCACCCCTTTCCCTGTGTTTAACATTCTTCTAATGACTGCACTGCTGCAATGACATGGCTGCACAGGAATCTATGGACGGTAGAGATTTTCAACAAGTCTGAACTATCAGAATCTGACAACTGGCAGGACAAATTGCTGTATAAATACTAAATTGGTCATTAAATAAAAAATCTGGAGTGTGGACATTTAAAGTTGATTCAAACAGATATAATATCAGCTTAAAAAAATAAATATACATGGATAGAAATAATTAAAACGGCTAAGAAATGAAGCAACATTAAAATGAGTACAATGATTGAATCAGGAGCATATTGGGATTGCAATGTAGACAAAAAGGTACCCTAAAATTAAAATAGTATAGAACCCAGTCACATAAAAGCAAAAGCAGTAAGTAAACATGAAAATATATCTAAAAAAATGAGATAAAGATTTATATTTGGGGTTTACATTAAAAACAAATGCCAAAAACAGTTCCCCCCCCCCCCAGGTGAATTTTCGGCATTGTACCCCCAATTAGTTTCCAGGGGTAAGAAAGCCCACTGGATCTCATGGAATTTATTTTTGGGCAAAAGTTGAGGGGTGACAGCGGCCCTACCGCCAAGCCTGACTCCAAAAACAAAATGCCAAAACAGTGTTTCTGCTCCCTATGGGGCGAATTTGGGGAAGGGGCTACCCCCGTAATCTTGAAGTAGAAGATGTTAGAGCCAGATCTTCTTGTTCTTAGTGCTTTTAAGGAGAGTAAAATTAGGTAGAATATGTTTCAGTTGAACATTTATTGAGGGGAAGATTTATGTGGCGAGAAAAGAGTTGAATATGTTGTGGTTACCATATCAGGCAAAAAATAAAATTGTGTTGAGACTGTAAGATGATGTACAGGATTCTGCAGTTGAGAAAATTGTTGAAAGGAGGTGGGTGAACAGTTTAGCAGTGTTTTCAGTGAAAGGATGGGTGCACAAACATATATACTACATAGTGTGAGAGAGGAGTTGTCTAGCTTCTTGAAGAGGACGAGTGAGGATGGTATAATTGAGCCAACTTTGGAGTTGTCTCTGGGGCTTATTTCACAGAACAAAACAGGTGAGATCAGGCTGTGTGTGGATGTGCACAATGTAAACAGGATGTTTTGATTGAATGTTTGCGTCTGCTTCGGGTTGAGGATTTAATTGGAAAGGTTGAAGATATAAAACTGTATACATAATTAGATTTACATGTTGCTTATCATAAGGTGGTGTTGGGGGTGGGTTCAAATCATTTGATGGTGTTTGCTAAACATGAAGGAATATTTAAATTCTGGATGCCATCTGGGATGGTTTTGGCAGCTTGGATTTTTCAGGATCTTATGGTTCAGATGATTTAAGGACATGAATAGCATAGCGCCATCTTTATATGACATGCTGAGCTTTGAGAACAGTGTGGCAGAGCATGATGAGGCTGCTGAACAGGTGATGAGAAAGTTCAATGGAACTGGGGAATAATGATAGAAGAGTAAAGTGTATTTGTAATTAAAGAGGTGGAAAACTTTGGGCATGTTGTTTTATGATAAAATATAAGATCAAGGCCAGAGCCATGGAAAGGAATTGTCAAATGTCCCAGATATGTGAATTGAGAGGAAACTGATCATTCATAGGTATGTGTGAATTCGACGCTAAGTTCTTAAAGGGTTTTATATCAAGACACAGTGATTTAAACAAGTACTAAAGAAAAATGCAGAATTTGTATGGACTGCAGATTCCAATAGTTGTTTTGGAAGAATAAAAAGCGATATTGCTCCAGCTCTGATTTTACAGACATATGTGGCATGGCCAGCGACTTGTTTGACGGAAAATGCCAACTCTTATAGTTTGGGGCAATTTTGATGCAGTGGTAGAATACTAAGAAATACAATATTGGTGCACTGACGGATGCAGAAAGAAAGTAGAAGGAAAGTATTCGGCAAATGAAAAGGAAATGCTAGCTAGCATTTGGAGAACAGATATGTTTCAGGTACTTTTGTGGAGGAAATATTTAGAGGGTGAATCATATGTCTTTGGTTGGCATTCTGAATAAGTAAAGAATAAATAGATCCATGGCCCAATTGACAAGATCAGCTACCAAATTGCTGGAATTTAATTTTGGGGTTGAATCAATTTGGATAAAAGGAATGTGCAAGCTGATGTATATAACTGAGAATGTGGAGAAGTGATTGACAGCAGATGTCAAAGTGAATGCAGTGTTGAGTGGATTCAAGGAATTCTTAAGTGAGAATACTGAGGCAGCGGTATTGAAAAGAGGTATAGAGAAGGTTGTGGCTAGATGGTCAAGAGAAAAACGTTTGCAGCAGGTGTTATAAAGTTTTTGGAAAGTAGCTGAAGAGTTGTTGGTTGACACCCGGATATTGTTGAAGGTAAACCACCTTAATATTGATTCCAGAATACCAATCTACCAGAACATTTTGGGCAAAATATCGAGGAGCAACACATCGAGAAGGTAAGCATTTATGAGTAAATATAGGTTTACTTTGCATAACTCCACATATATGTACCTTGACAACATATAAATACATGCTCCTGCGCTCGCTGTGCCACTGGATTCAAGCTAGCCTAGCTGATGTGGGGTGATACCCCGAAACTGGTCCCAGGATGCTTGCTTCCGTTCCAGGAAGGACCTGGCCTGGCAGTTCAGGCTGGACTGTCCCCATGGAGAGCAGGGTCAAGACTGATTTGCATATGGCTGGGTCCAAACTGAGGTGGCGTGGCGAGCAAACAAACGATGGATTTAACCCAGATCTGTGACAGGGATGAATGCTTGATTTGTTCAGCATTCTGTCCATCATCTGGTCTTTTTGCAACTTTCTAAAAGTGGCATTTTCAGAATTGTGATTAAAAATCCTACTTTACCATTAAAGGGGGCTTTAGATTGCAACTCTTTAGACACCAAACTCGACCTCTCTACCTGCTCCCAATTGAAAGGTATCACTTGTTATATGTAATAAGATAGCCCAATGTTATCCTATGGGAGAGGTGGGCCTAGCTGTAGTGAAAAATGAATTTATGAGTTTTTACTACCAGGATATGTAAAACTTACACATACATGTCCAACTTTTTAAATACACTGCACCCTGCCCTATGAGCTGTTTAGGGCCTACCCTAGGGGTGACTTATATATATTAAAAAGGAAGATTTAGGCCTGGCAAAAGGTTCATTTTGCCAGGTCGAAATAGCAGTTTAAACGCGCGCACACAGGTTGAAATGACAGATCGGAGACATGTTTAAAGGGCTACTCAAGTGGGTGGCACAATCAGTGGTGCAAGCCCGCTAGTAGCATTTAATTTACATGCCCCGAGTACATGCAGTACCACTTTACCCGAGAATTACAAGTAAATTAAGTGTGCCAACTGGGTGTAAGTCACTTTTGCCATGTTTAAAGTAGAAAGCACAAGCACTTTAGCACTGGTTAGTAGTGGTAAAGTGCACAGAGTCCTAAGACAAACAAAAAGGAACTCAGCAAAAATAGGAGGGGTGAATGCAAAACGTTTGGGGGTGACCCTGCAGAGAGGGGCAGGTCCAACATCAAGTTATTATGGAAGGGATTAGCTTTTGTATTGTTTGAAGAAGCAGATCAGGCATTTTATATTTTTAAAGAACGCTTTTCTAGTGCCCCAAATTTGCAACATCCCAATGCAGAACATATTTTCATTGTTACATTAGATGCTTTCTATCATGTGGTGGGAGCTGCGCTATCTCAAAGAATCAAAACATTAATCAGGTTTACTCAGTACCTTACTTTTCAAATCACTGGCAAGGAAAATCTGGCGATTTTGAGATCTTTTGAAGAATGGAGGCTCAACTTGTTAGGGACAAACCCACAACAGAAGTATATAAAGATCACAAGAATTCGCCCTTCTTGAAATCAGCCTGAGCACTTACGCCCGGGCAACTCATATGGGCTTTGTTTTTCTATAACTAAGGGGCCCATTATGAATGCGGGCGGATCGCCACGATCCGCCTGCCATATGTCCCTGGTTCGCCCCCCGCCATATTAGTATGGCGGGGGGCACCGCGGCGGACGGAAAGACCGTCCGCCGCTTTTCCGCCGGTCGAATTGTCGACCGTGCGGAAAAGGGACACAATATGGTGGCGGTGTCTGCAAGACACCGCCATCCATATTATGATGTAGGCGGTAAATTACCTTTCCATGGCGGCGATGCCGCCATGGAAAGGCATGCGGTTCTTGCTGTTGGGGGCCCATTGCGGGCCCCCATGGTGTTGGGAGGGTGGGGGGTGCACGTGGGGGGTACCTATGGTAACCCCCCTCATTGCAATGCACTACGTTTCAGGCACCATGTGGTGCCTGCCATGTTGTGCATTACAATGCTGTGCACAGTCGTTTTACATTGCGAGCGGGTCTGCAGCCAGCAGATCCACCCACAATGTAAAAGGCCCAGAATGCGCCCGCCAGTGTGGCGGGCGCATCCTAATTTGCATGGCGGGACCGCCGCAGCATCGGCAGTCGGTCCCGTGCTCCGTTACGGTGGCGGGCGTAATCGTAATGATGCCCTAAGACTTTGTGATAAAATATAGCCCAGATCCTATGAATGGGAAGGCTGGTGCCTTATCTTAAGATTAACTGGAGGGTGAAAATCAAGGGACAGAAGATCCACCATTAATTTTGTCCTTAAATATTTTGTATGATCATTTGATTGCTTTAATTAACGGACATGAATTTTTGACCAAAGTAAATACAGAAAGTCAATCTGCAGATAAAGAAGGTTAGTTAAAAAAACAAAGAAATAGCAATGCCCAAGACAAACCTTTCTAAACTCTTCCTCTGACTCTTCCCTCCAAAAACCCTTTTTACTCATCAAAAAGCCTCCTCCTACTGCTATGACCTACAAAAAGAAATCCTTCACTCTTCTATCCCACAACTATCCTTTTCAATCAAAATAACAGACTAGCATGTTCACTTCACTAATTCCATATTCCACTATACTAATTCACCACTAATCGTTTATGGGTTCCAGAGTAGCGTGCTACTCGCCAACAAAGCGCTTCAACACCCACCAGGGGTAACAGGCGCTATATGAATGCAAACCTTTCTTTCCCTTCTATCCCTCCACTATCCTTCTCACTCCAAATAACTGACTAATATCCACCACTCAAATTACTTTCATATTTCACCATACTAATTCACCACTAATCCTTTATGCGTTTCCGGAGTAGCGTGCTACTCGCCCAAAAAAAAAGCAATTCAACACCCCATCAGGGGTTAGAAGCGCTATATATATGCAAACCTTTTTTCCCTCTTCTATCCCTCCGCTATCCTTCTGAATCCAAATAACTGACTAACATATCCACCACTTAAAATATACTTGCATGTTTCACTATACTAATTCAACACTAATCCTCTATGGGTCCCGGAGTAGCGTGCTACTCGCCGAAAAAGCACTTCGACGCCTCGTCAGGGGTAGTAAGCGCTATACAAATGCAATTACAATACAATACAATACAATGAACTGGTTTTAGGATTTAAATGTGGCTGTACATCCTGAAATTAGTAGGACTTTGTAAGCAGGGAGGAGATCTCTTTGGTTGCCAGGTTTGTTTACTGTTATAAGCTATGTACAAATTAGTAGTTCTCACAGTAAACCAATGGGTTTGTTAAGACCTTCACCTTTTCCAAATGGGTCTTGGCATCCTGTGTCAATGGATTTTATTGCAGAGTTGCCAAAGAGTCAAAGTTGTACAATGATTCTAGTGATTTGGGACCATTTAACCAAGATAGGTTCTTTTATATCTTTGCTTGGTTTGCCAACATCTAAAGAGTAAGCAAGGCTATTTTCACAAATGTTATTAAATTGCATGGTATTCCATGCATTTTAATCACTTAGCGAGGATCTCAATTTATTTCAAAATTCTGGTTTACTTGGTGTAAAGAACAAAACGTTGAAGTTTGTCTGTCTACGGCTTACTGTCCTCGGATGGATGGATGGACTGAAGGATTGAATCAATTTGTTGAGTAGCATTTGAGATATCCAGCCTTGGCACAAGAGGAGGGTTGGAGCAAGATGTTGTGGTTGGCAGAGGTAACATACAATAACATGGAACATTCATCTACTGGAATGTCACTTTTCGTTTGTATGTGTGGCCATCATCCCCACAGATTCCCTTACCTTTGGATCAGCCTTTGTCTACATCAGTTGTTTATGTGCCACAATACTTAACTGAGTTGAAATTCAGAAATCTGCATAAGAGGCCTTAGGAAAAACTAAACATGCTTATGCATTTTATGCTGATCCTAAGAGAAATCCAACACCTCATTTTATTGTATGAGATAAAGTAAGATTACTCACAAGAAAGTGCATTTGAAAAAATCTTGTGCGCTGCAACTTACATTTGAGGGTCTCATTTGTGATTGATCAGATTGTAAATCCAGTTAATGTTAGATTTTAATTGTTTCAATGTATGAAAAATCATTCAGTGTTTCATTCATCTTTGTTGAAACCTTATCCTGCAAAAGCATGGCCTGTTTCCCATTATATGCCAGTCAAATAGAATTTGGAAAATCAATAAGAGGCACATAAGAATATAGATAGAACCATTATAAGAAAAAGATGGACTATCTGGAATATTTGAAGGGATTTGGTCCTGAGTAGTGATCTGGGAACTTGCTTCAAATCTCCATGAGCCATGTTACCTGTGAGACTTTTATGCATGACATCATTAAAACCAGGAGCCCCACTTCCAAGATGGTGGCCTTTTGGGTGGCAAACTGTCAGGAAATGGAGCTGAAGATGCTGTATACTTACTGTTCTGTGTGGCTTTAGCTAAGAGAAGCAGTACTTCAAAACCCTCTCACACTAATGGCCTGATTATGACTTTGGAGCAGCGGCGACGGCGCAATGCCGCCTCCGCTGCGCCAAAGCCGTGAAAGCACCGCCGACCATATTACGAGTTGCAAATGTGCAACTCGTAATACGGTCGGTGGTTCTTTGGCCTTTCCCATGGTGGTGCCTTGACAACAGGCACCGCAATGGGAACGGCCAAACATTCCAGCAGGGCATGGACGGTGATGTCCATGCTGTGCTGAAACTGGGGGGAATACAGACAGGGGGGCACAAAATGTGCCCCCATGAATGTATCCCCATAGCGTGGGGGACATGGGGACCCTGTAGGGCCCCCTTTGTTCTTGCACCACCTGCTTTTTCGTGGCAGGGCTCCGCCATGAAAAGGCTGGCGGTGCAAGAACTCAAAATATGCTGAGCGAGACTGCCCCAGTCCCTGCTCAGCATAATGCGTTGTGGCGCTCCTGTGCCACCGCCAGGTAACGACTGTTCCTGGCGCAGCAGGCGGTCCACCACCAATACAACTTTGTAAGTCGTAATCGGCAAAACGGTGGACTACCACCCCTGCGCCACCGCAAGTCTGGCGGTCGCAAGATCGCCATACTCGTAATCAGGCCCTAAGTTCCTTTCAGCAAAGGAAAGGCTGGTGTCACCGCTGTCTGGACTAAAGCTACATATGCATAGAAAACACGTTACATGACAGCAGGCTGCCATTGAACTACGATTCCCAGGAGATCACAAACGTTTGCTTATGCTGGAGAGCTGTCAGCCATCTTGGACTATCAAGTATAACTAATGTCTTGTTCACGGCCTTTATTAAGCAATCGTGATACATCGTTGCTGCTGTCAGAAGCTTGCTGCATAGATCTCATAATTTCCCTATTGCTTCCTCAGGCATGGTATTGCTGGACAATGGGAATACAGGGAAATATTTGGAAAAGCTGTGTGGTTGATGAAAGTGAACTTTTAACAATTTTCTTGAACATTTTCCTGAACTTGTCTAAGACTGGTGTTTGTTACATTATACTAAGGGTTATCTTGTGAAGGGACAGGAAAGATTCTTAGAGTGGACTATTTTGCATATATATGAATATCATGCACAAGTTCAAGTAAAGTAGAAACTTTACTCATTTTCCACAAGACAGCATAAAGTTGAGTTTGAATTACCAGTTTCAAATCAAAGTACAGAGGAATACTTACACAAAAAGATAATGCTAAGATATCCTCTACATTCTGCAGGCACCCTTGAGTAACAGGTGTATGTGATAGCTAAAGTGGTGAATCCCTATGGCTCTGTTTTTTCCCTTATCACATTCCACTTTCCCCACTTCTATCACTGCCCCACTAGTCCTGTGTATGTGTTCACTGGTTGGTGAGATGGGAAACAGAAAAGAGTGTTGCTGCCAGGGGGGTCCTGTTCACAACGTTAGTGGAGCGTAACAGAACACTATACATTTTCTTCACAGAATAATCAGTCTAGTAACTCTAGCTAAACCTTTTTTAAATAATTTTTGTATTTTTATCCACCAAAAGACATGCTATCAACAGGACACCGAAGACAGAGGGGGTCGATTCCGATTCGGGCCGGAAAAAGCACCGACCGACTCGGATCCGGAAAAATACCGACCGACACGTACCAGTGGCGCCCGACACGCCAAGTACGATGCAAGCCGCGATAAATCCGACCGACACGTCAGGAAACCAAGCCGACCGACCGAGCCGCTCGGAAAATAGCAATCCGGCCGGAAAAACACGCGAATCCAACCGACCGACACGCACCCGGAACAAATCCGACCGAATCGTACCCGCCAACTCCAACCTGCAAAGTACGATGCAAGGCGCGAAAACACGACCGAGTCGGACGGAGGACAAGCCGTACGACCGACACGCATACAAAACCGAGCCGAAGCAACACAATACACCGCGACCGACGCGTACGCAGCATACAAAACTGCACAAACACAGCGTGAACGAAACGGAAAACACCGTACGAGACCAATGCAGGGTCCGACTCGGTCACAAGAACGTTTCCAACATACACAAACAGCACAAAGGAAAAATCAACCAAAAAAAGGCCAAACAAGCAATTACCAAGCCAATAAATACTGGGGGGTGGGGACAGAGAACAAAGACACACCAACAACTCCACCTATATAAAGGACACAAATCACTACCATGAGCCTTTGCAAATGCCATTCCACTGCCAGCACCCAAGAGAAAGCAACCACACACCCACAGCTCATCCCTCACACAAGCCACACACCAGCAGCACACCAACAAATACCTACCTCACATACACCCAGCACAACACACACCCACACACCCTCACCTGCACACCAACACACACATCACCCACCATCACCAACCATCACCATGCCCCCCAAGAAGAATCCCAAGTTTCTAGATTGTGAATTGGAAGTCCTGGTAGACGAGATCCTCAGGGTGGAGCCACAGCTGTTTGGCACATTGGTCCAACAGACCCCCATGTCGCAGAAAACCAAGATGTGGGAGAGGATCATCAACAGGGTGAACGCCCAATCACCATGTCGGCGCACAAAGACCGACATCCAGAACAGGTGGTATGACGTGCGCAGGAGGGTACGGAAACTGCTGACGAAAGACTACCATCAACAGCCAACACACCGGCAGTGGCCCTCCTGCCAAGCCAGTATACCTCAGGCCCTGGGAGGAGAAGGTGCGGGCCATCCTTCCGCCAGTGAGCGTATATGGACTAGAGGACATCCCAGAGCCTGGTGAGTACACAACAAATGTACACAATAAACTGCCACAAAACACACACATCACTGTCAAGGGGAGAGTCAAACCATGCACTCATAGCAATTACACAGCAACTAGAACAGAATCATCCCAAAATGTGTATGTCAGTCAGATAAACACAACACATGCCATCAAAAAAGTCACATCCAACTGTGCCAACACATGTACAAACACAACCACAACTACAGCTAGGCAGTGGCACAAATAGAACTAACACACACATCCACACATGTAGCCACCACAACAACACCAACACACAGTGAAGACCACTCAAAGGAAGGAATTCTGTGTATGCTGGCCAAGTCAGTGTAGCCAATAGCATCATGGGAGTCGCAGTCACACATATTGCCCCCCCACAACTGTCCCATCAACACCACCCTGAACCATGCTCACATCACAGGGAGTGGAGAAGGACTCACAAGATGGCTGACACTGGCTACTGCTGTGGGGAGCACAAGGCCCTGCTGCCAACTGTGCACCAACAAACAGCAGGACACCACTGACTGACATCCTGAGAGACAACTTACACTCCCTGCAATGCAAGCACGTTCCATGGTGGGATATCTGGCTGGCTGGCTGGGTGGGAAGGGAGACTTGCAGCACTGACCATAGTCACCAGCACCTCCCCTCACACCCCCCCCAACACAAACTCCACAGTACCCACCTGGTAGAATGCAATGCCCTCCATCCTAACACAAGATCCCACAAAGCACCACCACCCTGGGTTATGTTGTGTGAAGCACAGGGACACTCTTGGGACTCTTAGCCAAACAACTGCCAGGACAACACTCCCAGCCATCCTGTCAGCACAGCCAGCCCACCCCACAGGGAAGCAGAGTCAAAAGGAAGGAAGCATGGGCATGCTGGGAAGGGGGGTGGAGGCAATAGCATGATGGGAGTGGTAGTCACAGACATTGCTCAGCCTCACAACTGGCCCATCAACACCACCCTGAACCATGCTCACATCACAGGGAGTGGAGAAGGACTCACAAAATGGCTGACACTGGCTACTGCTGCGGGGAGCACAAGGCCCTGCTGGGAACTGTGCACCAACAAACAGCAGGACACCACTGACTGACATCCTGAGAGACAACTTACACTCCCTGCAATGCAAGCACGTTCCATGGTGGGATATCCGGCTGGCTGGGTGGGAAGGGGGACTTGCAGCACTGACCATAGTCACCAGCACCTCCCCTCACACCCCCCCCAACACAAACTCCACAGTACCCACCTGGTAGAATGCAATGCCCTCCATCCTAACACAAGATCCCACAAAGCACCACCACCCTGGGTTATGTTGTGTGAAGCACAGGGACACTCTTGGGACTCTTAGCCAAACAACTGCCAGGACAACACTCCCAGCCATCCTGTCAGCACAGCCAGCCCACCCCACAGGGAAGCAGAGTCAAAAGGAAGGAAGCATGGGCATGCTGGGAAGGGGGTGGAGGCAATAGCATGATGGGAGTGGTAGTCACAGACATTGCTCAGCCTCACAACTGTCCCATCAACACCACCCTGAACCATGCTCACATCACAGGGAGTGGAGAAGGACTCACAAGATGGCTGACACTGGCTACTGCTGTGGGGAGCACAAGGCCCTGCTGCCAACTGTGCACCAACAAACAGCAGGACACCTCTGACTGACATCCTGAGAGACAACTTACACTCCCTGCAATGCAAGCACGTTCCATGGTGGGATAACTGACTGGGTGGGTGGGTGGGTGGGAAGGAGGTCTGGCTGTCAACCAAACACAATCAATGCAGACCATGTTCACACCCCAGAGAATACATAGAAATGCCCAAATAATGCAGGACAATGTGCCACACCAATATCAACCCCTGACTGTGACGACTTAGGACAATACAATGTACAGGCCCGCACCCCGAGGCACAGTCACAACTGTCAGGTGTGTCAACCACTGATGCCTGCAGAAACATGACATACATTGTTTGTGTCTCCCAAAAACAGGTGATGATAGGGACACAGCAGCAGACGCTGAGGAGTCCCAGTCCCAGGCTCAAGAGGATGCCGAGCTCACTGGCGTCGTACAGCCTCTGTCCTCCTCGGACGATGAAGAACAACCTGGCACATCCGGTGCAAGTCAACATGCTGCACCAGCAGGACCACCAGCTGCAGCACCAGCAGGTCCACCAGCTGCACCCCCTGCACCCACCCCTCCAACGACTGTCACCACGAATACCATCCCTGCCGACATGGACAGAATAAGGAACAACACCAGCGCAGTGACCCTGGACCAACCTGGGGCCATGGACACCACCACCACCACCAACCCCGAGGTGGACCAGGGTTATCTGTGCGTGCAACTGCACACACTGCACATGTCAGCAGGGGTGGTGGGAGGGGTGGGAGACAGAGGTCGCTGCTTGCAGACGTTGCTGGTGTGCATGAAGACCCACAACTGGTACGCATAGCTGATGCGTACCAGTCCAGCACCGGAGAGCTCAGCCAGGTAGTGGGGCTCCTCAGAGACATCAAACAGCAGCAGGCTGCCCATCATGCCCGCTTGGACTCCCACATGTCCCATGTGGAGTCACACATGTCACGTGTGGACTCCCACATGTCACGTGTGGACTCCCACATGACCCGCGTGGAGTCCAAGTGGGATGTACTACATGAGATGACGGCGGTGCACAGGGACATTTTACAATGCCTCCGCCAGATGAACAGCAACCAGTCCACACCTCCCTGTGTGCCAACAACATCTGGTACCGAACAAACTGCAACTGCCACAGGGAGGGAGGAGGACTCTGGCGGAGAGTCCCCTGCACCGCAGCAGCCTGCACTTGAGGGCCCCCCCCCAAGAAGAGGGGTCGTCCGAGGAGGGGAAAGTGAGAGGCTGATGGCCAAGCGCAACTCCCAGGAAGCCTGAACCTGTTCTGGATTTTCGCCTTTGTGCACAGACTGTTCACCCTGTTGATGGCAACACTACTCCCACACATTGCATGGGGAGTACAAGTTGGAACAATGTGTCAGACAACTGTGGCCCCGATACTGGGGATCCTGTCTACCTGGACTTTCTATTCATCTAGGAACTTGGGATTGCAAGATTCATGTACAGCACAATCCATCCTATGCACTATTATCACAGATGTATCACAATAAACACAATAATACACCATACTTGCCTCTGTCGTGATTCCAACGTGGGTGCTGTTATGGGGATGATGAACAACAAAATTACACTGTGTATGCGAACTGCAACAGCAAGGACAACACAGGCATGTGAGTACAGGCAACGTGACACATATGAGGGAGACACACCACCAGGGCTACACAACACATACACACCTAGGCCATCTGACTCATTGCCTACACTGATGTTGCCAGGGAAGACGGTGCAATGCACAGACACCACACCCATTCCCAGTTGTAGTCAAGTAGCCCACAGGTGCAGTAAGCAAATGGCAGTCAAATGTGTGACCACAGACAACGCACATCACTAAGTGAAGCACAGGTTTATTACACAGTAGCAACATGCCGTAACCACTACAGATGCAAGGTAACCCCACCTGGTAGCGGGCACACAGTCAACAACTGTAGACAGAAGGAAGTCCATGGGTGTGGCGCACATCACCTGTAGGGACACAACAGCTACCAGCCTGGATGTGCAATCACGTTGTCGGTGGACACAGTTGACCAAACGAATCTGAAAGTACCCTGTGAAGGACAGAAATGACACACAGTCAAAAGCAATGGAGTACAGGACAGAACAGCAAAACTCATGCACAATACATGTTACAAGATACCCACCCAGAACCAAGTTAGCATGTGAACACTGTTGGGGAGTACAGCCCACCTGTAAGCACACATCGCAACACACATCCAGTCAAGTAGCCCATGGACACACTCCAACAGCACCAGAGCACCACCCACACATCATGCCAACTCACATCATTGACATGACACCTCAGGATACTCACATTCAGCTAAAGAAGTTGGTGATGAGCTGTGTGCGGACATCACCATCACCATCATCATCATCATCGTCACT